>JARHVA010001870.1:2257500-2580000 GCA_037957365.1 Torreya grandis
TATAATTTTAATTATCTTCATTGATTGATGACATGTTTAGATGTCAACTAGTTAGTCTTCATCCTGGTTTTTGCATAATATCAATCCTCATTATTACATAGTAATTATGATTATGACAAGAATGTCATATTTTATTACTTAAATCTTTATTTAATTATATTATTATTTGTAAAAATGAATTATTTAGGAGGTATAAGTCTCTTGCTCAGTGTAAGTTGACCCTTTTTTGTCTATAATAACCCAGGTTAATGATTTTTAGTATAATAGAGTGTAAGAATGTTATGTATTATTATTAAATATGGTTGTTGGTCAAATTATTCTTATTGAAAGTAATTGATTGTAACCCATATTGAATAAGGTTGTAGGAATTGATTATGATCATAGATTTTTATTTTTCATAGTTATTATATTAACATGTATTTTTTTGTTTGTAAACATATTCTCTTTACTTGTAATACTTTCTTAATATGTAATAAATATTGTGATTATCATGATTCAAAAAATGAGATTTTTAATTAAATTTTTGCTTTAGTATGGATAAGTCTTTTAATTATAATAGAAATTGATACACTTTTGTAGTTATCTAAATAAGTAAAGTTTCCAAAAAAAATAATCTAATGACATTTACAAACTAATACAATAACTATATTAAATTGAGTATCTTCTTGAAAATAAGAGACAATTTTTCTTTTAAATATGTAAAATTAACTTAAAAATTTGTCAAGACTAAAAAGGGAATAAGATAATAATTATAATTAAATCAATTAATCCACCTTGAAACTAAATTTATATATGTTCATCTTAGGAGGCTACTAGAATAAGAAAAACTCTTGTAGAAATCCAAATAGCTTCAAAATAAATCAACTTTAGGAATAGGCCTATACATGTTTAATTAAATTTGGGGAAAATAGTGTGATTTCATACCATCCATAAGAGTGTTTAAATTTAACATATATAATTTAGCTTGGATCAATCATCTAGGAAATTTAATGGTCTTAAAAATCAAATTTAGTAATGTAGTTACGTGATTTGATAATTAAAAAAAAGTAAATTAATCCTAAAATCAATTCATTAAAAATAGTAAATTAAGCCCAAAATCAATTCATCAAAAATAGTAAACCTCACTAAAAGATTAAAAAGAACCTTGGTACTAATATTTATAGATACGTTAATTGGTTTATAATTCCAACAAAATTTTATTCCTTTTTAGAGCCTTAATTTTTTCCTTGTTTTGAAAGTTCATTACACCATTTTTTTTTTGCATGTTTCTAGCTTGTTACTACCTTCAAAATCAAATTTCAAAAATAGAAGAAGTGGTCCAAACTAGTCTTAAAGTCTTAATTAAAATTTTCACTAGATAATAGAATTGTTTTATATAACCATGTTAATTTTTATCTCATACGAGCCCAAATGGTACCTCAATTCTAAGAGGATTTTGTATGGAAAATATTTCTTACCTCATTTATTTTCCTATGAAGGTGGTCTGGAATCAACCTCCAATAAATTTTTAAAATTTTAATTCATTAGAAATGAAAGTTTTGTACAAATATTTTTACCTTCATATCAACTTAGGAAATCTTGGTTTTAGATTTCACTACCATTTTCTATTTTTAAAGACAGTTTTCCAAATTAAAATTATTTTTAAATTTTGTGTTGCTTGAGTTTAGTCTCTGAAGTCATTTTAGAAAGGGTGTTGAATTATTTGCCCTATCTAGCCTTTTTAAATCTCAAAGTCATAACTATATACACATAACATTTTCAAAATCTATCAATGATTAATTTTATCTATTTTTCAAGAATCCATTGAGTTTCAATCTCTCTGAGTGCACATCCTATGGGTGCACTGGGAAAGTGGTGAGAAAATAATTGGTGCTTCATAGGATTATTGTCCCTTTTTTGACTTTTTATCTACACACTTATCTCCTAAAAACCATTCCCCTAAGCTTTGCCTCCTATTTTGCACCCTCCTATACTATTTTACCACCTTCATTATCCCTTCCCTAACCTAGAACCCCTTTTTGATAGTTTACATTACATATACGGCCACATAGACCTTGTATTCTTATTGATAAAACTTATTAGGATCTAGGTCAGCTCAAGGTTGACCTAGTCCATGACTTGGTTTATTTCTATCAGTTATGATACTAGGTCAACTTTGTCAAACTAAACTTTTGTAGGGGTTTTGGGTTAGATTTGCCTATATAAACACATTCATTTCACCATTTATAAGATAAGAGAAGAATAAGTAAGATATATTACACATATGCTTATCCACCATTCTACATGAGGAGAAAGATTAGGGTTTCATAACTTATTTAGAGATACAAATATTGTCTTATGGAGAATTATTTTAGATGCATTGATAGGTTGTGTATCATAGAGTTTATTTATCCCTATTAGCCTTACATACCACAATAACCTCTTGTCAAACACCTTGGCCAAGGGAGAAATTGAGGCTCAATGGGTTCATCTTCAAAGGAAAGTATTCCTAACTTTGTTCCTCCTTTGTAAGAGTAGATAGATATGCATTTGAACTTATTTTCCATGCATTAAGATTATGTATACAGTGATGTGAGTATATGTATTCTATTCATGTTTAATTTTCATGTTTATTACCCACACTTTGTGTCACAAGCTCTGGTGAGAACTAGATTAAAATTTTGTTTTACTTGTTATTAATTTAGTGAATATGAAAACATATGACCTGGTTAGGGTTAATGCATATTTTTACTTGACTAGAGGCTTTGGAAACCTCCATAGTGATATTATTTATGGAAAAATATCCTTTGGCTAGGTCTAGCAGATCCATATTGGTCATGACTCCTATTATATAATGTATCCCCAATCGTAATTATAAGTAGGATTTATCTTCTCTAAGCTAAGATTGATTTGTAGATCTACTACATTTCTCATTGCATACATTCTAGTGAAAACAATATGAACCTAGCCCTTATAGGTTTTATTTTATTCTTTCATTTCTATCATTTTATTTTTCTATATCTATGATACTGTATCGACTAGTCGATATAGTTCTAACTTTTTGTGCATAAGTTTAACACATAGTTGCATCAAAATGACTCTATTATTTTTATGTAGGTATTCATCAGATATAGGTTACTAGATAAAACTAGTTGACACATTATTATTCTTCAATCCTAGATCAACAAAATAGGTCAAACAAGTTGACTTAGTCTCTCTACCAGCATCTAAATTAATAAACTAGGTAAAACATGTCAACCTAGTCTCTTTACCAGCATCAAGATCAATAAAATAGGTATAATAGGCTGACTTAGTCTCTCTACGAACATCCAAATCAACAAACTAGGTTGAACAGGTTGACTTAGTCATCTTATGCTTATTCAACAATAGGGTTTTTTAAAACTGGGTTAAACAAGTTGACTTAGTTTGCAATAAAACTCAAGGCACTTCAACATAAAATTTTCAATCCTAATCATCCTCCCACCCACCAAGGTTCCTCTTTTTATCTCTATTACTTAAATACATCATTCTAGTTCTATTTTTTGCAAGTTAGTAGTCTTTAAAATTGTAACCCTATAACAAACTAACTCAACCTAGTCGACTTAGTTATGTAGCCTATCTTATATCTAAAAGACTAAGTTGACATGTTTAATTATATTCTTAAAATAATCTTGTCTCCATTGAATAATATTAGCCTAGTCAAGTCTATTCTAATTATTTGAATATAATGTCATCTAAATTGACTCTATACTATTCTAAATTTGGGCATTAACAACTATTTGCTAGTAATTAATCCACACTTTCATTTTCAGCTATTTACATGATTAGATTAAATGACATAGTTTAAATAATTGGTCTTTCATATTAACATTTAGTTACACTATTTTTCTATTTTTCACACACTACCAAATCACACAATATTCAAAACACATTTGACACTTGTCATCCCAAGGCCTACATATTTATATTTTATCACCAAAGCATAAGCCGAGTTTTTTTTTGACGAAGTATAAATATGTGGTTAATGGTATTTATTGGTAAAGCACATGATACCCTTATCATTATGGGATTGTGAAGTGAGGGGGTAGGTCCTAATACTATACTACTACCATTGCCAACACATCCATTTTAGCCTAAACATCCTAAAACCATCCATAGATTACTTTTTAGTTCCCTATTTTCAGCCAACTTTCCCATCACACATAAAGCAACACTTTATAGTAATATAATAACACTCAAGGTGACCATTTAGTTAGAATTTACTTTTTAATTAATTATTTTTTCTCTAATCATTGTGTGTTGTATTGTAAAAACTTGTATTGGGCAATGTTGGTGTAAGGTTTTGTGTTGTGTAACCCAATTGGATCACTCACATTCATCCAATTTTTTGTGTTTTTTATTCCATTTATTTCATCAATTATATTTCAATTTTTCCCCTATTTTAGCACACTATCATTATATTTAGTACAATCTCTTACAAATTGTGCTTTCTCATATCATTAGTACATAGTCAACCTATATGACTGTGTATCCCCTTTTATTTGATTTATCTCCTTGTCTATAGTATAGAGTCAACCTTTATGACTCTATACCCATATCTACCTCTTGGATTATAGTACTAAGTTGACTTGGTTGACCCTATATCCTTATCAGATCAGTTTCATACCCTCTCTATAATATAGAGTAACTATATGACTCTGTACCCCTATTTACCTCTTAGATTATACAATATAGTTGACCTAATAGAATCTATAACCTTTTTACCTCTTTTCCTTTACATAATCTTAGTCTTCCTTAATATCTCTCCCTCATCATGAAATTCCTATTTGAAGATAACACTAAGTTGAATTCAATATATATGATGAGATTTACCAAATCTAATAGGTTATCCCATAATCATCTTGTGTCTCCTACCCTAGATGAAATTAATGTGCACCTAGCCACTTGCACTACAAACCATGAGACCCATCCTCATTCCTTTTAAGTTTGCAACCCTCTCTTCTACTTAGAAGATCAACTTGAATTAAAGTATACTCTAGAAATGATCTTCTTCATTAATGAATTTCCTCAACATCAAGGAAAATATCATTCTACTATTTACCATCTCATGATAAGTGGTCAAGCTAAATATCCCCATTCACCTTCACCCATATTCTCACATAGATTTGGGGATACTAGCTTCTTTTATTCTCAACCTATTCCTTCCCTTTTGACCCCTTATCATAAATCTTCCTCTCTAATTTCCTCCACCTCCATGACTAGTATGTCTACTAACATGTCAGGTTCTAGATCTAGTGGGACTCTTCTAAGACCCATTATTATCAATTCTTCCACTAATGCATCATTTTATACCCATGGTAATCATGCCTCTAGTTTTGTTTCTTTTCATCCCTCTACTAGTACATCTTTTTCCACACAATCAAATCATGTTACTATTTCCTCACTTACCAATAATTCCTCTCAAGCCACTAATAACACCCATAGTCATACCTAAGCCATTAATACTAATGCTAATGCTTCACATAATGCAAATAACACCACTCAAACCCAAAAACTTATATTATAATATCTTAATCAAATGAATTTTTCCAAGTTAATAATGCCAACCAAATTATGAAAATGCTAAATCATCTTATCCATCTTCAAAATCACCCTCAATAGGTTCCATGGGAAACTCATAACCAAAATGTTCCCCACCTCCTCTTTGATATTTCAATGGTAAATGTATACCTCAACCTCCTCTTGTTAACAAAACAATCAAACACCTTCAAAATGAGCCTCTTATACCTCAAATTTATAATATCGATATTGGAGGTATCACCCATACCATTAGTTATAATGGGTCAACTGATCCTACTTTCCACTTAAAAACATTTGAAAACCTATACAAAGTTTGGGTAAAATTAAATACCTTTTCCACTACCAAAATATTAGAAAAAACACTCTCTAGATATGATTTAGATTGGTATAACCAACTCAAATCTCATTCCATCATTAGTTTGGAAGATTTAGGTAGTGCTCTAGTCCAAGAGTTTTAAACTAGTGACATCACTCAAAATACCTTGGCCCATTTTATAAATTGTAAACAACTTGAGATAGAAACTACACAAGCTTTCATCAAATGGTGAAAGACCTTGTCTAACAAGTGTGAACACAATATGGTAGATTATAACCTATTCCATTTATTTACCAACACTCTTTATCCCAAGTTTCAATATCGAGTCTGAATTCTCTTTCCACACATTTGGAAGAGGCCATTGACCAAGCCAAACACCAATATTTCCTCATGCATAAATTAAATCCATCCCATCCTTCTATGGGTATTCACATGTTAATATAAAATACAAATCATCATGATACTAATGATGGTATTACTAATTCTTATTATACTATTCATATTATTCAATCTATTATTTTGGACTAGATTCTAGAATAAGCTTCCCCTCTTAACCGAATCAATAATCCTCATTTATGTTCAAAAAATAACATTAATGTTCATAAACCTTTATCCTTAGTGGATTTATAAAATCCTCTACAAAGGCCTCTTTTGTGAGAGATTAATCCCATTCATCCCATGAAATCTTGGTACAATCCAAATAATTTTTATTGGTTTCATGCTAGTTGGGATCATTCTCATGAGACTTGTAGGCAATTACATAATTTGGATATGAATTTCCTTCTTAGTCCCAATTTTAAACATTATTATATCATTTATAAACATCAATAAGCCTATAAAATTTCCTTCAAATCCCATGAAACACATAAAAAATCTCAAGCTTTAAACCAGGCTAATGCTTATTTGGCCATTTATAAAGATCATGTTCAGAATCACCAAGATGATAAAGATAAGCCTACTCCTTCTACCAATAATATTGATAGTATTATCAAGCCAAATAATGAAGATAATGTGGTATTTATGACTAATATGTGATGGGTGTTTACCTTCATTGATACTCATCCCATTCACACTCAGCTATCTCACACTTTTCATGTTATCTAAGACTCTTCCCCAACTCACTTAACAGAGTTGGGGTAAGAAGACTTTATATATTTATATGACCCAATTCCAACACCTCTTTTGGATAACACTTCTTATACAATTTATACCACTCCTCCAAACTCTTTACACATCACCAATGACAATCTAATTTTTATTAACACTTATTCCAATTTATCTCAAACCAAACCTTCATCAACTGCCCCATATTCTCAAGACAATCAACAAACTTGTCCTCCAATAAAACTCATACATATTATGAACATATATTCACATTCACTTTGTCTCCTCCTTCATCACTATGCACCTCTTTTCGATAGTCCCCTTATAGCTAATGATGAGTGGGATCTGATCATGGAACTTACTAATCTCCCATACCAAATCCCATTTCCCAAACTTATGTAGACTTGTCTGTATCACCATAATCTTCTTATGTAGCTCTTGTTCAATATGTACATCCCTCATCCTCCCCTAGTAGGATGTGAAGTCACCATTTTGATCGAAAGATAGCATTTTTAAATTGTCTGAAGATATGTCCATAAACATTGATGAAATAATGGACACATATCTTTTCCTAAAATTCCCCATTATTTTTATGTTCCCCAATGATATTATTCATAAAAATTATTCTTCCCTTTTTTTAAATATCTAAATTGGTGATATCTAAGTCAAGTGTGACTTGATTGATGAGGGTTCAGACACTTGTGTTTCCTCTCTTTATTTTATTAAAACCCTTGAATATTTTTAATGTAATATTAAGTCCATACGTATCATGTGTCAAGGATATGATAAATGTTAAATTCCTCCCTTAGGATGTGTGTGGCTCCATATTACCATCAAACCTATCACTATTCAAGTGAAGGTGATGATATTCAACTTTATTCTATCATATAACATTTTGCTTGGTAATCTATATACTCAATGCATGAGATCATTTACCTCTAACACTTTCCAATGTGTCAAATCTACTCACAATGGATCTATCTATAGGATTCAAGGTTATATCAACCCTTATAATTTTGAACAATTCCAAGACTATGGTATATTCAAAATTCTAACCCTTGAAGCCTTGCCAAGTGTTCTATTTCATAAATCTCAATGATTCAATTTTCCTATCAACTCCACCCAAGGTTACAAGGGTCACGTAGAACTCATCAAGAAAATACAACATAGCCTCCTAAATTTAGATGATGATGAACCTAATGAGATCAATATCAAGATCAAAACCTCGTATCTCTCACTTGATCTTATTTCCTAGATTCCACCTTCTCCAAAATCATGTTCCCATCAACCACCTAATAAATATATCCCTATAATTTTGAATAAAACTTAGCACTCCATTCATCACACTATATGGGATGATGAGTTCTTCTATACCTATGCCATTGATATTCATACACTTGACTATGATTATGGATATACCTTAGATGATTTATTCTTAGGAGGTCTTGTTCAATCTTGAGGTGCTTAAATTATTTGTTATCACTCCTATTTAATTCAATATATATATATATATATATATATATATATATTATAGCATTCCATTCTATAAAATTCCTAATTTGAGCATTTTTCCTCTTGTTCATAGGGTAGAGATGGTGTGTACACATCTAGTTTCTAAAGAGCCTCATAGGACTATGCTTATGGATCATGATATGATTTAAACCTATCACATTGATAGAAACTAACATCCTTCTAGCTGACTTATACCTAAGATACTTATAACTATCCTTTAGCCTTTTGTGCATCCTTTCCCTCCCTCAATAAAGCCTTATTTGTATCTTACTCCCACTCCATCTAGATGAATCTCTTCTTATTTTTGATCCTATTTCTCTTTCAATTGAGCCTTACCCAGTCTCTCCACCATCCTCACTTTCCCTTGGTGATTGTTTTATCCCTTTACTATAACTTAATCCTTTGATTACCAAATGGGATGATCATCCATATTGTTATATTCTTAAAGTTTTCAGTCATTAGACTAGAGACTATTCATTACACCAGCCTTCCTTAGCTTCCATTTCCACTTCCTCTATTATTACACCTATAAATTCTACTAATAAGAATATATTTTACTTTAATGATATAGATAATAATTCAACCATGCATTGTCATAAGATATAACAATATATAGATACCTTACATCCCACCACTTCTCAACCCAAAGATAAGAGTATCCTTCCCATAAAAGTATTACTTGAATAGCTTCCCAAATATGGAGAGGTATATTGCCTCTAGCACCAATGTAGTAGTCATCACACTAATTATTTCCCCATCCTTTAACAATATCTTAAGGATCACCTCATGACCATTCCTCCACTTATTACCCTTTTTACCATAGGTTATCCTTAAAATAAGGCTCCCTATTCTTCCCCCTTAGCACCATCACCTACGGTACCTTCTCCACCTACCATTTTTTTACCTATGATTCCCTTACTCATGGCCTCCTCTATTGGTGGCCCCTTTTCCATCAGTGACTCCTTCACCTGTGGCTCATTCTCCACTAGTGACCCCTTCATCTCCCATAGAGTCCATTCCCATTCCTTATCCTGATCATCCCCTACATGATAAACCTCATTATCATGATCCTTCAAGCATCATTACATTTTTCATCAAGGATATTCAACATGAAGTATTTTCTTAACTTTACATGAAGATCGATGAGACTTTAATTGCATTCTGAGTTTAACTTCATAGAGACTTATCAAATGTTATGTATAATGTGTATGGACAAATATATCAAAATTTATTAACAAAATCATGGTTTATTTCATTTATTCATTCATTTGGATTGGATGTGTGCTCCAACTTTACATTTATTTATCTTATATCATTTGAAATTGTGTCAAATTCTAATCTATCATACATTATGAATTTTGTTTCCCACTACATGTTGCTTATGATGTCATTATTATTATTATTATTATTATTATTATTATGTTATCTTATGAAATATTTTTCATGATTACATATTTATTCTTCAAGGTTTTTTTTTTTATGGATTTTTTATTATTTCTTTCATGATTGTTTATTATATTATCTCTATAAACATGAATAATTATTATTGTTACTTGGTTATACAAACCTTTTTCCCTTTAGCCATTCCTTATTTACCATGTGATTAGTTAGTAAATAATTCATCTCATTATAATATCTTATTACTGGACCACTCTAGATCTCCCTTTGTTTCCCTTATTTCCTTTCATAAATTAAACATACACATGGTTGAAACTTGAGATACATGTTGGTTCATAGTTAAGCCTAAGTGTTGTATTCAATAATGTCTTGGGATGCTTAACTTACTTTAGCTTAAGCTTAAAGCAAATTCATGTGTATCACTTTACCTCTCATGATTTTTTCCTCCAAATCTGTATAGAGGAGGAGTCTCAAAATCCATAAACATTCAAAATCTAATTCATTTAACAAAAGGTAATGATATAAAAGGGAACATTAAAAAAATTGAAAAGTCCAAATCACACTAAAAGATGTGATTTTAAGCACATCTCCTTTTTCTAATTGAATCTAAAACTCCATTTTTGGCTTCATGATAGATTTGAGGTCCAATAGGGTATGGTAGGCTAGTATATTGGAAAAAGAGAATAAAAAATCTTTTAATGATACCTACTTCCTCGCGTAAGTATCCAGTCTTCATAGTAGAATAATGTCTCTATAAGGGGTCCTGAGGAATGGGGAACATGCTATGGTAAGGTAGGTCCATTTTAATTTTATTGTTTAAAATAACCAAATGAGTTGATCTTAGTACCACACTTATTCTCCAACATAGATTTGTGCCTATAGTGAATAGGTATCCTTTGTATATTGATGATCACTAGTTACTTAGTATATTTATATGTCCTTAGTGTGCCTCATGTTTTCTAAGGTCTTATAATAATATGTCTATATTATGTTTGTTACATTCCATTTTTCACCACCTACAATCCTAATATTTTCCCTTGAGAAATATTATTTTATTTAGTGATCACTCCCCTAGGTATTTAATTTGTGAGTTGTAGTGTAAGACCTTGGATAGGACTAGGGTTTTCTCACAATTTACCAAATTTTCACATTACCATTCCAAACATCCCATTTTCACATTATTTCCACCTCATTGGTGTTCCTTTTGTGAGTTACAATATCAGACCATGGATAGGACCTGGCCTTTCTCACAAAATTTTCCAATACCCAAATCACAATGAAATTACATGTGTCAAATTTGAGATAAGTCACGATTAATTATATATTAAATGTCATTGACATGATTACCATATTTATTTAGTATGTTATATGATTAATTATTTAATATTTCACTTTTCATCTTCTTATTTTCTAATCTCATGTAATAATCCAACCATTTTTCATACTTCTTAACATTAATTAGTGTGGTTAATTTAAGTCCATTTTTTGAATTTTGATTCTCTTTTATACTTCTTAATGTGATTTAGTATGATTGATTGAATTAATTTATTTTTTTTATACCATTTTTCCTTCATGTGATTTCCATTTTATGACATTGTATTCATAATTCCCAATGAGATATAATGTGATTTTACCTGTTTTGATTTGGTGCCAATCTTTTTCATGGTTCAAAAACCTTTTTTAACCTCTTGTTTACCACTTTTTAGTTTATAATACTTCGTAATATTTTTTTATTTTACATTTACCATTGTGAAATAGTGTGTATTAAATTTTATTATGATTAATTATAATTCTTTAAAATCCTTTTTCCCTATTTTTTTAACCATCATGTGTAATACATAATGATAGAAAAGAAAGCACTATAAATATTTTTCTAATAACATATACAATAAAAGTCAAATACATGTGATAGAATGAAAAATATAAATGAATAAAAAACCATAATCTATATATAACTCATGGGACAAAAATACAAATATCAAAACAAAATATCTCTATATATCATTTGTTTTATACAATTGTATAAAATACAAAAAATATACATCGCTCTAGCTCTATGGCTAGGCTTTGACATGCCTATCTCATGGCCTAGCCATGCTGCCCATATATGAACTATACCATCTCCTCTACATAATTTAATATAATGAGGTTGTCTTAGATCTTAACCCTACTACCCATCCCTATAGGTTGGACACCTAGGCCTATACTTATCTTAGTTGGATCATGGTAGCCATGTGTGTGGCTCTCTCCTAAGCCAAGGCCTTCCAAGCTTGTGATTCTCCTAATCCCACACATGATGGTGGTTATAATCCATATTTTCATGTTTTTAGATACCTCAAGGCCTCACCTACTAGTCTAACATAGCCCACCTTAGCTAGGGTAGATGGTACCACAAGATCATCTAGCATGGTGGGGTCATATGGAGCCATCACCCCATCTAAAATGCCTTGGTGTGTTAACATGATGAGGGATCCCCACCTTATCTCCTCTATTACAAGGTTTTAAAATACAATAATTCAAAAATATATCATATCATATATACATCTCCAAATATATCTATTTACGATCATATACAACTAATATCATTTATCAAAGACTAAAAAATTACAGTATTTCTTACCCATCCTGATGTCACCAACCACCATCTCCTTTTCTACTCATTTGTTGAGAAAATTCTCCCCATCAGCACATCCCCCAAGCACCTTATCCATGGAATGACTTCATATAAAATCAAATATCATATTCACCACCCATGCATACCATGGGCCTCTCTTCATTAGTGCTTCTATCAACTAACTCTACCCTAGGTTGACTGTCAAGTCATCATGCATGACCACCATCATCTATGGTCAATATTTTGGATAGAATATCCATTGGTGGTGTGCCTAATGTGGTTATTTAAACTCATATTATGGTACTTAATATACCCCTACATCTATATCCATGCCCTCTCCTCCTCTACCTTTTAGTTGTTGTGCTCAACCAGTCCATGGTCTCACACATTGTGGTCTAATCTATGATATATCAATTAGAAATCCTCCTCCTCCTCTCCCCCTCATCTCTCTTACATGTTATTCCAAAAATATTATCACTAATATAATATCTATTAAGTTTAGGAGTCCAAACTAACCTAGTAAAAGTGCCACTAGTTATGCCTCTACCCACTAGGTATAGTGGCTTGTGATCCTTACATGAGCCAATCCTAGTACCATAATCACCCAACTAGGCTAGATAATCATAATATGTGTGTAGGTATGTCACCTAATCTCTCATCATATGACTATTTATAATGTTGTCACATTAATAATGGCCCATGCTACTTGGTCCTATCTCTAAGAACCTATCATATATCTATACATTTATAAATACCACTAGTCCCATGTTATTATACCTCTAGATAACATCCCATACATATCATGCATGATCTAGACCCAAATTAATAGAGTGCCCCATAATGAAAAATGGAATGGCACAAGGTTATCACATATAATGGTACCTTACCATCCAAATTGTGACACATCACTCATGTTGTCACAAGTATTATTATAGCCTTATAGATAATCAAAATCTATGAAATATGTACATCAAAAATATCTCACCCTTAGCCTTAAGTATATCCTATCTAAGCATGACTCCCACATAGATAGTGAAAGTTTCTCCTTCAGATCATTTGATGTCTCTGTGATCATTGATGTCCCTCTTATAGGAAGTCTAAGTAATGTATGGATGTCTTATAGTGTGATACCTACCTCTATGGTATCCCCATCTACCACCCACTAAAATGTGTTGTTTATCCATTCCCATGTTCTAAGGAACATGAACATGGTATCATCACTCAATGGGATGTGTTTCATCTCCATGATAACTCCTAGGTCTAATTTAACCTATCTTGCTATGTTTACATCTATTGATCACTCTAACAATTTTGATAACCATGAGGCATAAATCAATCATTAGAATCTTTGATGCCTATGCAAAATATCAAATAATAAAGGATGTATTAGACTTCCATGTCATTCATAATCAATATACATTCTTTCAAATTTCACAAAAATGAACTAGTTTGATTTATTTTCTTTATTTTATACTAGATTGACCTATTGAAAAATAAGTTATCCCTCACATTTGTTAGTGATGATACTAGATCAGTCCTACCATAATTTCAATTAAATTAGCATTTTCAATACCAAGTCAGCCATTATCTGGCTTACTAATACTAAGTCATCCACTTTCATCCTCTTAAGTACTAAGTTGGCTTACTAGTTTTTCTTCTATTATGTAAATAAAGTCAACTTTATTTACCTTGTTCATTCACTATGATGAATTTTTGACTTCTTTTCATAAATGCCTGGGCATTTATTGGTTTGACTCCTTCCTACCCAATACCCCATTTGACCCCTAGTGTCCCTACAAACTTATTAGGGTTCATTTTAGTGTCTATATTTTTCTTAATAGTCAATTTTTTATAAATCACTCAATTTAAAATAAAAATACTCAAAATTTTGAAATTTTTAGTTGCTTACCTATGATGTACTTGTTGTAATCACTATGTATCCTCCCCATCTCAACTATCATCTCCTCACCATTCTATCTCTCTGGGTTCTCACTATGTCTATTAGAGATTTATTTTTATCATAATAGTAAATAATACCAAATGAATTAGTTTTTACCCTATTTATATTTACTATTCTAAAATTATTTACCCTTCAAATATTTACCATCAAATTTATTATTTTACTCATATCTTGGTCTGTACTAACTATTTTTTCAAATCATAAAATGTTCTAAAATCCTGATATCTTAGATAATATTTTAAACTATTATATGTACATGTAAAAAAACTTATTTTTTCACTCCTTTTCACTAATTTGTACATATTCATCTAACATTTCTCACATTTGGACACCTTCACATTTTTTCAAATCTCCTTTATCTATAACACTAAGGTAAGTAAAGCTATGTGTTTTTTAATTTCAACCTTTAATTTACCTTATTTTTTATTTAATTAACTTTATTTAACCTTAACATTATGTGTTTTTATGCTATTTTCCTAAAGCACCATCCCATGTTGCACCTAAGTGACATGTGATGAGATTTGAGTGGGGAATATGTATACACATAATATTTTCAAACTTTATCAATTAATGATGCTATTTATATTTTAGGAGCCAATCCAATTTAAATATCTCATAGTGTATTCCCTAAGAGGGGCACTGAGAAAGGGATGGGTAGACCATTAGTGCTTCATACGATTGTTGTCCCTTTTTTCCACTTTTTATCTACATACTTGCCTCGTAAAAACCATTACCCTAAGCTTTGTGTCCTATTTACAACATCCTCTAGTATTTTACCACCATCATTATCCCTTCCCTAACCCAAAACCCCTTTTTTAAATTTTATATTACATAGTTAGCCACATCAACCTTGTATTCTTATAGACAAAACTTATTAGGGTCTAGGTTGGCCCCTAGACAACCTAGTCCATAACCTAGTTTGTTTTTATCAATAATGATACTAGGTCGACCTTGTCAGCCTAAATTTTTTAAGGGTTTAGGGTTAGATCCAAATATATAAACGCATTAATTTCACTATTTATAAGAGAAAAAAATAATAATCAATAACATAACAACCTATCCACCATTCTACTTGAGGAGAAATCTTAGGGTTTCTTACTTTCTTTAGAGATACGGATCTTGTCTTGTGGAGAAGTATTTTAGATGCATTTGTAGGTTGTGTAGCCTAGAGTTGATTTATACTTATCATCCTTAAATAAAAAAACAACCTATTGTAAAAAACCTTAGCCAATAGAGAGATTAAGGCTTGGCAAGTTCATCTTCAAAGGTAAGTATTCCTAAATTCGTTCCTCCTTTGTAAGAGTAGATAGATATGCATTTGCACTTCTCTTCCATGCATTAGGATTATATATATATTATCATGAGTATATGTATTGTATTCATATTTAATTTTTATTTTTATTACTACCACTTTGTTCCACAATCTTTAGTGATCACTAGATTAGACTTTTGCTTTACATGTTATTAGTTTTGTGAATATGAAAACATAGAACCTAGTTAGGGTTACTACATAGTTTTACTTGATTGGAGGCTTTAGAACCCTCCTTATTGATATTATTTGTGGTAATATATACCTTGAATAGGTATAGTTCTTCCATATTGATCATGAACTAGATTATCTAATGTATCCCTAATTGAAAGTGTAAGTAGGATTTATCTTCTTTGAGCTAGGATTGATTTGTAGATCTATTGCATTTACCATTGCATATAATGACCTCTCAGTATGAGTTTCATATTAAAGTATAGACTTTTTTATTTGTTTTTTATCTCCATTTTGTATTTTTATTGAGTCCTCCTTGAAGCCTATTTCTCATTATTTTTTTGGGTATGATAGGAAGTGTCATTAATTATTGTTTGGTTTTATATTATTTTTATTCATACTATTTACCCTTGTAATAAAATAATACTTCTATTGTGATGACTATATCTTAAAAATTTGACCCATTAATTTATAATATTATAAACCTTTTTTGGGTATTTATTCTAGAATAATTTTTTATCCTATTTAACCATGTCAAACCTTTTTAGTATTAAGAGTAATTTTGACTTGTTTAACTGTATCATTAACCCAATTGTTCCTATCATTGTGTTTATTCTTAAATTTATACTTGTTTATGTTATCAAAGATAGGATGAAAACCTTCCCTATTTATGAATTTGTACACATAACATTTATTTTTTTCTTGGTTGTGGGGTTAATGGTAATTTTATAAAGAAAATTTAAACATGTCTAAACATAATTTATTGTTCATACTTTCACATCATTTTTAATTCATGTTGTGTCAAATATTTATACTTGAATCACTAATAACTAATCCAAGTTATATTTGAGCCTTGATTTTGTGTGATTTATACTATGTAGTAGATTAAATCATCTAGTTGGATCACTACTATGAAGTGACATGCTATGTGTCACTTGAGGCTATATGCTATGCTAGTGTTATTGTCTCTATATGTATAAGATATAGTGTGTGCGTTGGAATGTTAAAAAAAATTGTGAAGTTTTTGTGTGTTTGAGATGTAAATTAAGGGCATGATATTTTGGAAACAGATCTTGGTTAAACACTGGGATGTCTAAAATGTTTGGTGTTATGCTAAATTCATTATGAAACTTTCACTCTTGTGTGTACAAGTGGAATGACATGGTGAGAGTGAACTTAGGTCTAGGCATGGACTAAATTAGGAACCACTAAATTTTGGTTATAAGATTCATTCCATTAGTGGATGGGAGTATCATATTTGAGAGATGTGACCAATTCTTTACTTTCTCTTTTGGTTGAGTTTATAGACACCATAAACCTTGTGTGATATGTTGATATTTTCTCTTCCTTATTGGATTGATCTATTAACCTAATAAATCTTGGTTCATTTTGTAAACATAATTTTAATAATGGAATGTTTTTTAGTTAATAATGAGATATGAGTGATTGCTTTTAAAAAACTAATAGCAGTGTTTTTTCTAATGTAGGCTCACTATAGTCAGTGTTTTGTTGTTTTCCTTGTTAATATAAGGTTCAAAATAGAGATGTATTATTTTTTGCTAGTTTAACCATTTGAACCTTGAATGTAACCACTAGATATTTGAGTGTATGTGTGTGATTAAATATTTTAATATATTTTTTGTATCCCCCTCATCATTGTGAAGAGTGAATGTACATTCCTACCTCTGAGAATAATCGTGGGGTTATTTGGTTTTCTCATGAGATGTTCATTAGTGTTTATATTAATATTTGTTTTGGTGTTTGGTTTAGATTGAAATAAAGATCATATTTGTGAGTATAACATTTCTAACATATGGTATCACTCCAATTTTGACACATTAATTAAAATTAAACATTAATATATTCTTGTGAACCATTAAGATAGTGCAATCACTGAGACATTTGTATTAGTGATAAGGTTACATGAATGTTATCAACACATATTATTATCTTACATTGGAATAGGAAAACCAAGATTGAACATAGTGTTATTCCAAGAAAGCATCTAATTTAAGTGCAACAACCTAAAGTGGCTTATATTTTCTGATGAGAGACTTATTTATTAGTTGATTTAAAGACTTTGGGACAATAGGTAGATTTTTGGGGTTACTTTTGGCACTAAATTAATAAGGTTCAAACTTGGTCTATTTATACATAGTTACATCAACACTTATTTCCTAGAGGCATAGGGAGGATTACTATTAATCTCGTTTGTTCTACCTCTAGGAAGTGATCAAGTCTTACTTTATTACCTATGGAAGGTAATCCTATTGATATTTTAAGAGGCATATGGAGGATAATGTGATGTTTTCTCCTACCTCAAGGAGGTAGTCAAGTTAGTTTTTTTATATTAACTTTGGGAGGTGATTGAGTTTTATTGATGCCTTCTCTCATTGGCTGACTTTCATAGTCATATAGTTCAAGTAATGTGATGTTTTTTATTTTATTTTATAAACCAACACTAGTCCTTGAAATTGAATATACATTTGCTTATTATTTTGGAGTTTTAGACATTTATAAGCTATTTTCAATTGAATTTTCAATAAATGGATTTATAGTTAATTACAATTGAATTTAAATTATAATTTTGATGACTTAATATTAGTGATTTGGATTTGATTATATTGGCACCAATTTATTTTGAAATTTGATTATGACATTTTGTTTTACTTTACTACTTTTTTATACTTGTAAACATTCAAATTGATTAATATTTCACTTATTTGAATGCAATTATCATTATTTTATCATTTTATTACTCGACATTATTATGTTCTTTTGGTTTTGACCAATATTAGTTCATGTGTTTTTATATGTATATGTTGTAGTGTGCATAATGTGCATAGTTTTACAGAGAATAAGTAGCTTGAAAAATATATTGGGTCATGATAGGAACCTATGTGGGATAGGTTAATTAGACCATCCTTCTCAAACACTTATATATATTTTCCTAAATCCCATTTAGGAGGTCTAAAGAGGTCTAAAGAGGTCAAGATAGGAGGTCTAAATCCATATTAGACCATCCTTAATCCCTATTATAATATTTTCCATTTATTAGGAGGTCTAAAGAGGTCAGGAGGTCTAAGTATGGATTAATGAGGTTTCAAGAGGTCTAAGTAGTTTTTGGAGGTTTAAGGATTTGGGAGGAATATAGATGTTGAGGGTTCCAAGGAGGTTTAGTGATATGTATTTTGATGATGTAGTTTATGGAGATTAATATTCTTTACACACTAGATTGTTCTTGAGACTGCCTCAACATTATATATTTTATTATTTGACTTGGTAATCATTTTAATTATTACATGATACATGGTTAGTATAGTATGACTTGTTGTGTATCAGTATTCATACTTTAGTATAGTGGTTTTGTCAATGCTTCTTATTATTGATGTTGTGATTATGTGTATGATAAATAGAGCTATTATATTAATAATGTTTTTATTTATCAGTATGGATGTTGAGTGAGTTGGTAAAATTAGATCAATATGATGGTTTGGGATAATGAAATAGTGTAACATTATTGATATTTTAGAAGGTATGACCATGTTTGGGATGTTTCTATTCTTAGTATGTTTAACATCAGATGGCATTGAGATTTATAGTGAGATTATGTAGTTGGTTAGTTCTTATATTCATTTATTTAGGTAATTTTGGTAGTGCATTATGAGTTCTCCATTTGGTAACTACTTGGTAAATAGTGGTCTATGTTTATCTTTCAATAGGTGATTGGTTAAGGAGATATGAACCATAGTTGTGTTACCAGATTTATGTCTACCTAGTGATAGCTTATAATTTTGAAAATGGTGGATTTAACCACATGGGTGTCATGATGCATCAAGGATAATTACATTTTATTTAGAGGGTGAATGTAATACCTTAACCTCATTATCATTGTTTTAGTGTTGTTATGATTATAACATGCAGTGTTGTGAACTAGTACGAGTTGTGTCAATAACATTCTATTTTAACATATTATTTTTAGCCTTATGAGATTTCTTGGGAGTTTCAAGGTTGTGTTAGATTTATTGTGACCATGATCAGGTTTTTATTTAGCCTTGTAATGTTCAAATCAAATTTATATTCTTAGATAAGTTTTTCATCTCTAGAGATGTGTTGGTGATGATTGGGGTGTATCTGGTCTTAGGAGATGATAACATCTTTCACTAGTTGTCATCAATACCTCTATTTAATATTATTTAACAATCACCTATTAGAGAGTTTTTGATAAATTCCATCTTAGTAGTGTCTTTAAGAAACATTTTTAGTCTTCCAAGTGATTTGATTGGTGTGTCAAGTGGTCTCTCACCTTAATCACTTAGATGTTAATATTACAGTCAAATGTTGTGGGAATGGATGGACATATTTGAGTCTATATTATTCATATCCTATGTAAATGATGAATGAAATTTCTCCCTTCCATAATCCTACATTGGGTCTTTAACAAGTTTATGCAAATTGTATCTTGGTTATGAATAAGTACATATGCATGTATAATTAATCCATTTTATTATATAAACCATTTTTATTTATAATTATATATTTGAAATATAATTACATATTGATTTAAATTTATCTATAATTTAATTTTTAATGAAATTAATAATTAGGATAATTAGTGAAATTCTATTTATTTTTTATGAAATTATTAATTATATGTATTTTCTTTTAAGAAGTTTCAGATTTGTGAATTATTTAAATTTGTGAAATATTGGAATTTTTTTATTATTTATTTATCATATGGGAGAAAATATAAAATTTGTAAACATGAGGGGGACAAGGTGGGCAAGTGGTGTAGTGACTTGTCAGTTTATTGATTTAAAAATCATGCAAGTGGAAGTGGGGTGCAATAGTTCATGTGGAGATCAAGTGGATTAATGATTTGTCCTTTTTTAATGAAATTCAAGATTAAATTTCAGCATACCATTTTAGAGTTATATTTTGGACAAAATAATTGTTGTGTGTTTATAGAATCATTATTCAAAAGCATGAAGATTGAAGCTGGAGGAGGAAGAAGTGGTGAAGGAGAGTATCAAGGAGAATAAATCAACTGATGAGGCAAGTAAATTTAATGGATTTGGAAAGGGGATTCTTATTTCTAAAGAAAACATTTTTTTCTAAAATGTTAGATAGATTAAACATTGAATGGAATCTTATATTATTCTAAGATATAGTTTATTTCTTGAGAGATCTAGTTACCTACTTGTGAGGAATTGTTACATGTTTGTAGACTTAATTCAGGATGATGATTACATTTGTTTTCTATGAATTTAGTTTCTTATTATATTTAGGGTTTAGGGTTTAGGGGATGGATCTAAAGTGAGCTATTGTACATTAAAATATGTAGATAGTTATAAAATATATATATACTTATTGTTGTCTCTAATAAAATGTTGGAAGTTTTCTATAAATTTTTCCTTTTATAAATTTCTATGTATTTTTAAATTTTTGCTCAAAAAAACAAATACAAAATATAGTTAGAGGGGGGGAGTGGATGATACAACCACATCCCCTTCCATGATTGAGATGGAGGAGGGGTTAAGATATATTTCCCACCCCTATTCCTCTATATAAGCTTGGTTGATGGCTATGGTCATGGCTAAGTCTCAAAGGCCTAGCCAAAATCCATAGGTCATCAGTCATGGCTTTACTTATATATATAAAAGAAAAATAAAATAAAATAGAGATGTTTAATTTTTCATTTACTATTAAAAATAGATATGTTTTTAATTTGTGTGTGTGTGTGTGTGTGTGTGTGTGTGTGTGTGTGTGTGTGTGTGTGTGTGTGTCTGTGTGTGTGTGTGTGTGTGTGTATTTATTTTTTTTATATTTGATAAATAGAGTTTGGTTATGGTATATGAGTACATATTATTATAAATATAGATATGAGATGTATATTTAAAACATTAGAATGAAAATTTTGAGGAAAATAATTATACATATAAATATATACGTGTGTGTGTGTGTGTGTGTGTGTGTGTGTGTGTGTGTGTGTGTGTGTGTGTGTATTTGTTTTTTTATATTTGATAAATAGAGTTTGGTTATGGTATATGAATACATATTATTATAAATATAGATATGAGATGTATATTTAAAACATTAGAATGAAAATTTTGAGGAAAATAATTATACATATAAATATATACGTGTGTGTGTGTGTGTGTGTGTGTGTGTGTGTGTGTGTGTGTGTGTGTGTGTGTGTGTGTGTGTGTGTGTGTGTGTGTGTGTGTGTGTGTGTGTGTGTGTGTGTGTGTGTGTGTGTGTGTGTGTGTATTTGTTTGTTTATATTTGATAAATAGAGTTTGGTTATGGTATATGAATACATATTATTATAAATATAGATATGAGATGTATATTTAAAACATTAGAATGAAAATTTTGAGGAAAATAATTATACATATAAATATATACATTGATGTGTGTGTGTGTGTGTGTGTGTGTGTGTGTGTGTGTGTGTGTGTGTGTGTGTGTGTGTGTGTGTGTGTGTGTGTGTGTGTGTGTGTGTGTGTGTGTGTGTGTGTGTGTGTATGCATGCATATATTAGGAAAGTTTAAATTCTCAAACTACTACTCTTGGCTGGATTTAGATGTGGGGTGGTTAGTACTTTTAAATGGATTCAGATTTGAATATCTATAGTAATAGATAGTTAAATTTAGAGCATCATTTTGGGAATATATAGTGGTAGTATGGATATTTTAAGTTGATTATATTACAAAATGTGACAACTTGTAGGGCTCTAAGAATGAAATTAAAATGAATGGTCTCCCAATGGATGTGTTTTTTTGAAATCCTTTTAGACAACTCCTTCTTTAGAAAGTTTTGTTGATTATTATTTAAATGAATACTTATATTTGTAGTATATGAAAGTTAGATCTAAACCTTATCAATTTAGTTCACTTGTGAGTATCTTGGAAATGATGATAAAATTGGTTTTCACCTTAATAGGTATGTGATAAGTTATCTCCTTTATATTTTAATTTCATAAAATTGCCAATGGAAACCAATTTATAAGATCCATATGTTTTATATATCACATTTAGAGGGAAGCTCAAAAATCTAATATTCTTGCAATCTTTGTAAGGGTAGTATTATCATATTACAATTGTTTATGTTTTCACATTGGAATCCTATATTATAATTTTAATTATCTTCATTGATTGATGACAATTTGGATGTCAACTAGTTAGTGTTCATCTTGGTGTTTGTATAATATCAACCCTCATTGTTATGTAGCAATTATGATTATAACATGATTATCATATTTTTTAACTTAAATCTTTATTTAATTATCCTCTTGTTTGTAAAAATAAAGTGTTTAAAAGGGAGAAGTCTCTTGCTCAACTTAAGTTGACCCCTTGTTGTCTATGTCACAATGTAGGTTGAAGATTTTCAATACAATAGAGTGAAGGAATGTTATGTATTGTTATTAAATAGGGTTTTTGGTAAAACTAAACTTATTGAAAGTAATTAATTGTAACCCAGATTGAAGAAGGTTATAGGAATTGATTGTGATCATAGATGTTTATTTTTCATAGTTGTTGTATTAACATGTATTTATGTTGTTTGTAAACATATTATCTTAACTTCTAATACTTTTTTAATATATAATAAATATGGTGATTATCTTGCTTCAAAAAATGAGATTTTTAATTAATTTTTTTTGTTAGTATGGATCAGTCCTATCATTATAATATATATTGATACACGTTTGTAGTTATCTAAATTAGGAATTTTTCCAAGAAAGTAAATAAACCAATGATATTTACAAAATAATATTATAACTAGATTAAATTATCTCCTAGGAAATAAGAGACTCTTGTGCTTTTAAATATGTTTAAGTAATGCAAAAATTTATCAGGACTAAAAAAGGAACAAGATAGTAATAATAATTAAAACAATTAATCCACCTTTAAATTTAATTTATAGATGTTCATCTTAGGAGGTTGCTAGAATAAGAATAATTTTTGTAGGAAGCCAAATAGCTTCAGAACAAATCAACATTAGGAATAGGCCTATAGGTGTTTGATTGAATTTTGTAAAAATAGTGTGCTTTTGTACCATCCATAGGATTTTTTAAATTCAATGGAAATAATTTACCTTAGATCAATCATCTAAGAAATTTAACAGGCTTGAAAGTAAAATTTAGTAATGTAGATAAGTGAATTTCATTTGATAAAAAATTAATAAATTAATCCTGAAATCAACTCATTAAAAATAGTAAAACCTACTAAAAATAAAACAAAACCTTAGTAATAATTATATTTGGATATGATAATTGGTTTGTAATTCCAATAAAATTTTATTCCATTTTGGAGCCTTAATTATTTCATTTTTTTAAAAGGCTATTACAAAAAAAAAATCTACGTATTTCTATCCTGTAGCTGTTTTTGAAAATAAAGTTTTAAAGGTAGACAAAGTGGTCCAAAATAGTATTAGAGTCACAATTACAATTATCACTAGATAAGATAATTACTTTCTGGAACCATATTAATTTTAATTTTGTCCAATCCGAAACAATACCTTGATTCCAAGAGGTTTTCATAGGGAAAATATTTCTTACCTCATTTATTTTCCTATGAAGACACTTTGGATTCAACCTCCAATAAATTGTTAAAATTTGACTTCATTAGAAATGAAATTTGTTTACAAATATTTTTACCTTAATATCAATTTAGGAATTTTCATTTTCATTTTCATATTTCATTGTCATTTGATATTTTTAATGAAACTTTTCCAAATTAAAACTATTTATAAATTTTATGTTATTTTAGTTTAGTATGTAGAGTCATTTTAGAAAGGGTGTTGAATGATTCACCCTATTTAGTGTTTATTGAATTTGAAAGCTATAACCTCTTAGCTTGAGTTTCATATTAATGTATAACCTTTTGTATTTAATTTTTAGCTTTTTTTGATATTTTTATTGAGTCTTCCTTGAACCTTTTTTTTGGGTATGATGGAAAATGTACTTAACTATTGTTTGGTTTGATATTCTTGTTATGAAACAATACTTTTTATTATTATTGGTAAATGGTTTTGAAAGGGACAATACCCAATACAAAATAAGGCTTAAAATATAGATTAAATAAGGAAACCCATAACCAAAAAAGGCTCAAAATCTAGATAATACATGAGTATAGTAGTGGTTTTTTGATGAGTGGGGTCCACCCCCCAACTACAAATATGATGAGCCAATTATGAAACAATACTTTTGTTGTGAATTTTATTATTATAAATTTTACCCATTACTTTATAATTATGTAAACCTTTGTCTAGGTATTTATTCTAGCATCGTTTTGTATCCTATTTAACCATGTTGAGCCTTTATATCCTTAAGATTAATTTTGACTTAATTAACTATAGTGTTGACCCAATTTTTGTTATGATTGTGTTTATTATTTAATTTATATTTTTGAATTTTATTAGAGATAGGATGAGAACCTTATATATTTATGAAGTTTTACTTATAAAATTTATTCTCTATTTGGTTTTGGGGTTCATGGTGATTTCAAAAATAAAATTCAAACTTGTCTAGCCATAAGTGTCTATGAATTCTTTCACATCATTTTAGAATTCATTTTGTGTCAACCGCTGGCACCCAAATCACTAATAACTGATCTTAGTTGTATTTGAGCCTTAATCTATATGATTTTCATTATGTAGTAGATTGAATCATTCATTTGGGTCATGACTATGAAGTGATGTGTTATGTGTCATTTGAGTTTGTATGCTATGTTGATGTTATGTTATATTTATATATAAGAAATAATGTGTTCATTGGAGTGTAAAAAATAATTATGTGGTTTTTGTGTGTCTCTAAGATGTAAATTTTGGGCATGACACCAAATATTTATATAAAGTGTCCTAGTGTTGTGAGTTATGACATGCAATGATATTAGTATGAGAAACCTCACTCATAATATGCAGCACCCCAAATAATTTTTAAATTTGTCCCAATGTTGAAAATTGAGATGCAAAATGACATTGGAATGGGAAATGTTACTCAAAATATGGAACAGCCCAAATATTTCTAAAATTTATCCTAGTATTGTAAATTTCACTGTGTATGGTCATTCATATGAGAATATTGAATCAAAATATAGAACACCCCAAATATTTATAATTTTTTTATCAATGTTACAAATTATGAAACATAACAAGATTTCTATAAGAAACCTAACTAAATATCCAACATCCCAATTTTTCCCAGTGTTGTGAATTAAAAAGTGCTATGACATTTGTAAGGGAATCTTGACAAAAAATATGTAACACCCCCAAATATTTCCAAAATTTGTCTTGGTGTTGGAAATTACACCATGTACCAACATTGGTATGAGAATCTAGACTCAAAAATATGTAAAACTTCATATATTTTTGAAATTTATCCTAGTGTTTTGAATTAAGTCACACATTAATATTGGGATGGGAAACATAACTCAAAATATACAACACCCTAAATGTTTCTAAAATTTATCTTAGTGTTGAAAATTGTGCCATGTAATTACATTGGTATAAGAGACTTGACTCAAAATATGCAACACCACAAAAAATTTAAAAATTTGTCCCAATGTTATAAAATTTCACCATGTAACAACATTGGCATGGGAAATCTTGCTCAAAATATACAACACACCAAATATTTCCTAATTTTTCTTAGTGTTATGAATTACACTACATAATTAGAAATCAAGCTTGACTTTGTTATGGGAAACCCATCTCAAAATATAAAACACCATAAATATTTCTCAAATTTGTCCTAGTGCAAATTGTGCCATGTAATGATGTTGCTACAGGATATTTGATTGAAAATTTTGAACACCATAAGTTTTTTTGGAATTTGTCAAAATGTTATGGATTTCATCACATAATGACATAAGTATGAGAAATTAAACTCAAAATATGTAACACCCCAATTATTTCTAAAATTTGTCTTAGTGTTGTAAATTACATCACATAACAACATTGTTATGGGAAACCAAACTCAAAATATGCAACAAACCAAATATTTTAAATATTTGTCCTAGTATTTTTAATTAGGATAGTAATAACATTGGTATGAAAAAATTGAATTAAAATGTGAAACACCTCAAATATTTCTTCAATTTGTCCCAATGTAATGAATTACACTGTGCATCAACATTAGTATGAAAAACTTGACTTAAAATAAGAAACACCCCAAATATTTATAAAAAAATTATCAATTTTTTGAATTATGTCACATAACAACATTGGTATGAGAAACCCAATTCAAAATATGTAACACCCCAAATATTTCAAAAAATTATCCTAGTGTTACAAATTTCACTCTGTGATGACACTAGTACGAGAAACCCAACTAAAAATATGAAACATCCCATGTATTTAACAATTTTTCAAAATTTTGTGAATTACATCACATAATGATAATATTATGGGAAACATGACTCAAAATATTCAATAATCAAATATTTATAAATTTTGTCATAGTGTTACAAATTATACTACACATTGAAATTGGTACTTGAACCTGACTCAAAATATACAACACATCAAATATTTATGAAAATTTTCCAATGTTGTGAATTAAACCACAAAATGAAATTTGTATGGGAAACCTAACTCAAAATATTCAACACCCCAAATATTTTTAAAATATGTTCTATTGTTTAGAGTTGTGATGCACAATAACATTATAATGAGAAATCAAGCTCAAAATATGCAACACCCCAAATATTTATGATTTTTTTAACATTTTATAAATTTCAAAAGACAAATACATTGGTATGGAAAACTTGACTCAAAATATGCAAGACCCCAAATATTTCTAAAAGTTATTCCAATGTTCTAAATTGGTATACATAATAACATTTATATAAGAAACTTGACTCAAAATATGCAACACCCTAAATATTTATAAAATTTGACCATGCTATGAATTTAAACATGCAATGAAATTGGTATGGGACTCTTGAAACAAAATATGTAACACCCAAAATATTTTTAAAGTTTATCCCAGTGTTATGAATTATGTTGCATAATGACATTGGTATAGAAAACCCATCTCAAAACATACACCATCCTAAACATAGTTAGAGTTTGTTCTCATGTTTTATAGGTTTTATAGATAGTATTTGTCTTTTTCCTAGATTTTTATTTTGTGGATTTACTCACATTGGTTAGTTTGACTTAGTTCTTGTTTGTCCTTTCCTATATATGTGAGAATTCTTATTTATAACATATATAAGTCATTATATAGATATTATATGATATTATGTTCAAATTTTCATATCATATTTTCAAATATTAAAAATCTTATTGTGATTTTTTTTTTAATACTTTAGATCTTGGTTTTGGAATGATATCATTGACGTTCATTTCATGGTATTAGAGTTGGAGGTGTTGCAGCCATCCATTTTTGAGTTTACTACTACAAGGGTTTATCCATTTATAAAAAAATTATTATTGGAGTTTTGTTATTTTGTATAGATATAATATCTATTTTTTTTCCATTGACCAGGTCATACAGATTCTAGGCTTCACCATTATGCTAGACACATGTTTAAGTTTGTCTTAGAAGGTTTTTAGGCAATTTGTGCATGTTTTTTTATGTTTCCATGCCTTAAATGCATCCAAATCCAAATATAAAACATAATGGAGTATAAATATGAGTTTTATGTCCTATAAAATTTGTTATAATCTCTAGATATCAAGTCTTATATCCCTTCTAACAAAAAACATGTTTATTTGTCTGCTAGAAGATACCTACCACTAATTCAGTTTTCTCTCACCACAAAAGGTATATATCCTCTTTTTCATATCTAAGGCATGGTAAAGCTATCTAAAATTCATATATTTCCTACCATATTAGTTGGAATCATTTTGTATTAGGCCATAGAATTATTTTTTCACCATGAAAATTACTATAGTAATATGTCTTTTGCATCTTGATAGTTGGTTAGTTTTCTTTTGGTTTTAGGCCATACAATCTGAAATTTTAGCTCTAATTCTTGGAAATGAAATTAATTTAAATAAAATTTAAGCATATAATATTAATTAAATAGTTTTCATTAGTTTTTACCACCTATTTTTATGTCACAATAGCGCCCATTCAACCATATTTTCTAGATCTTACAAAGAGTCTTTTTGCAGCTTACTTTCACCTATTTTTGACAACCTATGTTTGGTTTATACTAAATAAATATATGGAAATATTTTTTTTAAGATTTTTTATATATTAGTGAAGTGGTAAATAATTTTATAGTCCTTAGTACATTTCATTTTTGTGCAATGTTTACTTATTTGACCCATTTAAATGATAGAAAACTTGTAAAGGCTATAACTTTTGAACCATGACTCAAAATCAAGTACTATTTTGTGAAAAAGTTTATGTTTTTTTATTATTGATCCATTAGGATAATTTATATTGTAAAAAAAAACTCAATAATAAAGTTCCAAATTTGGGGGGGGGGGGGGGGTGGGGGGCGCTTGCATGTTTTGTGGGGTTTATTTTTTCCTTATTGAAGGATTTTTTTTGAGGGGGGTCATTATTTATTATTCTATAATTATTCCTTATATCTAGATAATGGAGCCCCTAAACACATCCAAATACATTATTTTGACAATAAAAATGTGGATACACTTCCAAAAAAAATTCTTGTGTATAATGGTGTTTGGAGAAATTCCCAAATTTACAGGTGAGAAAGATCTTGCTTGGATTGCATCCATGAAAGATGAGGCTCTTTGTTTGATTCACCTCAATGTTTTAGATAGTTTTAAATGCTATATCACATGTGCCACATCACCAAAATAATATTGGGACACTATGTTATCCTTATTTTAGAATGATATTAAGTCTTATTATTCTTTTTCAACCTCTTTTACTCAACCTCCTTATGTTCTACTTCCCTCTCCTCCTATTAGTGAAGATATTTTTTCATGTCACTGATGTTATTCAATATTTGAGTCTTGATAGTAGCATGGCTGAGGCATTATTGGCTTTAATTCTACTCATCCTATTGAGGATTCAATCTTTACTAGTGACATGAATCAATATTCCTCATCATTTTATAAGGACATACTTCTTGGTGGTGATCTAGATGAGGCATTATTACCTCCTAAACCTTACAATATTCCTCCTCCTTCAGTTATTAGTGAGGACTTGTATTTTGATTATGGGTTTTATGAGTCACATATTAATCCTCATATAGTTTCTAATCCTATTAATTTCATTGATCAAGGGGACATGATTCTTGAGGATGTGTCACCTTCACCATATATTTTGGATATGATGGACAAGACACCATCATGAGTTCATGAGGATGACTTTTATTATGCCATAGTTGTTGTTATTTCATTGCCTACTATTATTTTTTAGGATATGTGTTTACATGGTTATTTCCATGAGGAAAATATTATTTTTACACTTTATATTTTTGATCTCTTTGATAATCTTGCTACTACATTTGTTGTTTGTCCCACTTTGTATCCACTTACTTATGAGATTGGTTTCTTTAAGAAACATACTCTTGGATTTGGATCTTGTATACTTCATTGTATGGGATACACTCATGGAGGTATTGGTAGACTCTTATAGGGTATTGTCTCTTGTATTTGCATTGACATTGATATAGGTGATGTGTATTTGAGACATTTTGTTTATAGAATTAAAGAAGAAGGTACATTAATGGGAAGAACATTTTATTGTTGGTACTATCTCACTACCTATGTTTATGGTTACTTACATTCCTTCCATCCACACAAGATATATAGTACTAATCTTCATGTGTGGAGAAGGAATTTGTTCTTAGGGGGGATTCCAAATGAACTCTTTCTTTCCTTTCTCCTTTCCTTATCTTCCTTATTTTACATCATTTTATAGGAGGGTAGTTTTGTTCCTAGGGGTTTTCTTCCTTTATCCACATCATGGATATATATTGCACATGAATACCTTATGAGACATTATTTTCAAGACTCATAGTGTGGATATTCCACTTTGTATTTGGATATTTTTAGCCCCTAAATTCACTTGTGGGGGGAGGGTGTTAGAGTTGGTTCTTAGGTTTACTAGGTTTTATAGATAGTTCTTATATTTTTCCTAATTTGTCCTTTTGTGGATTTATCCCACATTGGTTAGTTTGACTTACTTCTTGTTTTTCATTTTTTATGTATGAAATTCTTCTTAGCTTTATCATATAGAATTTATTTTATGGATATTATATGATATTGAATTTGTCTATGCATATCATTTTTAAGCTCTTACAACTCTTCTTCTAATGTTTTTATTGTTAGTGATTCAAATCTTGGGCTTGAGACAATATTATTGACATTCCTTTCACATATTTTTGATAATTGTACTAGTGTTATGAATTGTGGTGTGCTAAGACATTATGGAAAACCCAAAAAAAAATAGACAACACACTAAATATTCAAAAATGAAATCAATGTTAGGAATTGTGCCACACATAGACATTGGTACAAGAACCTTGACTCCAAATTTGAAACATTCTAAATATTTCTAACATTTGTCCCAGTGTTGAAAATTAAATTATATAATGACATTGGTAGGAGAAACCTGACTTAAAATATGCAACATTACAAATATCTAGGAAATATGTCTCAATGTTGTGAATTATAATGCAAAATAAAATTGGTGTGATAAATCCAACTCGAAATATGAAACACCCCAAATATTTATAATTTTTTTCAAGTGTTTGGAATTACTCCACATAATGACATTGGTATGGGAAAATGAATAAAATATTCAACACCCCAAATATATACAAAATGTGACTTAATGTTGTGAATTGTGACGTGTAACAACATTGGTATAATAAACCTAACTCAAAATATGTAACACCCTAAATATTGATTAAATTTGTTTTGGTGTTGATAATTTCACTATGAAATGACATTGGTATGGGAAACCTAACTTAAAACATACAACACCCCAAATATTTATGAAATGTCCTAGTTGTTTGAAATGTGTCATGTAAAAATAATGGTATGGGAAACCTAATTTAAAATATGCAACACTCAAAATATTTATAAAATTTTCCCAATATTTTGAATTGTGCCACATAATGACATTGGTATAAGAAATCTAACTTTAAATATACAACACCCAAAATATTTTATAAATTTGTCCCAGTGTTATAAATTGTGTCATGAAATGACATTGGTACAAGAAACTTGACTCAAAATATTTCAAAAATTTGTATTAGTGTAGTGATTTGCACTGCACAATGAAATTGTTATGGAAAACCTAACTCAAAACATTCAACACCCAAATGTTTATAAATTTTCCTAATGTGTAGAATTATTCTACATAGTGACATTTGTATAGGAAACCTAACTCAAAATATGTAACACCCCAAATATCTCCAAAATTTGTCACAATGTTGCAAATTGATATGCATAATTAAATTGGTACATAAAACTTGACTCAAAATATGAAACACCTTAAATATTTATAAAATGTGTCCTAGTGTTTTGAATTGGACCATGTAATGACATTGGTATGGGAACCTTAAAACCAAATATGTAACACCCTAAATATTTCCAAAGTTTATCACAATTTTTTAAATTATGATGCACAACAACATTAATATGGGAAACCCATCACAAAATTTACATCATCCTAACTTTTTATATTTTTACCAATGTTATGAATTATGGTGTGCTATGACATTATGGAAAACCTAACTCAAAATATCCAACACTCCAAATATTAAAAAAAATGTCAATTTTGTGAATTGTGCCACATATAAACATTGGTATGGGAACCCTATCTCAAAATTTTAAACACCCAAAATATTTCAAAAATTTATCTTGGGGTTGTGAATTACATCACACAATAACAATTGTAAGAGAAACCTAGCATAAAATATGGAACATCACAAATATTTAGGAAATATGTCCCAGTGTTATGAATTATAATGCATAACAACATTGGTATGATAAATCCAACTCAAAATATGAAATACCCCAAATATTTATGATTATTTTTCAAGTTTTTGGAATTAATCTACATAATCACATTGGTATGGGAAACTAAACTAAACATTTGAAACACCCAAAATATTTACAAAAAGTGTCATAGTGTTGTAAATTATGAAATGAAATGACATTTGTATAGTAAACCTCACTCAAAATATGTAACACCCTAAATATTTCTTAAATTTGTTTTAGTGTTGAGATTTACACTATGCAATGACATTGGTATGGGAAAACAAACTCAAAACATAAAACACCATGAATATTTATAAATTTTTTAACGGTGTTGTAAAATGTGTTGTGCAATAATAATGGTATCAAAAACCTGATTCAAAATGTCTAACACCTAAAATATTTCTAAAATCTTCCTAATTTTGTGAATTACACCATGTAATGACATTCATACAATAAACCCAACTCAAAATATGAAACACCTAAAATATTTTTTAAATTTGTCCTAGAGTTACAAATTACATCATGAAATGATATTTGTATAGGAAACTTGATTAAAAATATGGAACCCCCCAAATATTTCCAAAAGTTGTCGTAGTGTAGTGAATTCCATTGTGCGGTGAAATTGTTATGGGAAACCTAACTCAAAATATGCAAAAATTAAATATTTATAAATTTTCATAGCATTTAGAATTATTTCTTGTAATAACATTGGTACAAAAAACCCAACTCAAAATATACAACAACCCAAATATTTTTAAAATTTGTCATAGTGTTGAAAATTATGTTTTTTGATGACATTTGTATGAGAAACCCAACTCAAAATATGTAACACCCAAAATATTTTTCACATTTGTCCTAGTGGTGCGAATTTCATATCATAATGACATTTGTACAAGAATCTTGAATCAAAATATGCAACACCAATTTTTTTTTTTGAAATTATCTAATTGTTATAAATTGCATTGTGCAATGACATTGGTATAACAAACCCCATTCTAAATATGCAACATAAAAAATATTTCCTAAATTTGTATCACTATTATGAATTTTACCATGAAAAAACATTGTATGGGAAACATGACTCAAAATATGTAACATCTGAAATATTTTTTAAATTTATCCAAGTGTTCTAAATTATTTCATTCAATGACATGGGTACAAGAAACCTAATTAAAAATATTTAATAGCACATTTTTTTCTAAAATATATCACATTGATGTAAATTGCAACATGGAATGACATTATAACTAGATATTAAAATCAAAATATAAAATTCCCCAAATAATTTTACAATTTGTCCCAATGTTGTTATTTTAATCACATAATGAAACTAGTATAGGGAACATGAATCAAAATATGCATCACTCCAAATATTTTTTAAATGTGTTCTAGTATTATGAATTTTTACACATAATGAAATATGAATAATAAACCAAACTCAAAATATAAAACACTATAAATATTTCTAAAATGTTTCCAAATGTTGTGAATTATGACATAGATGGGGAAAATCCAACTCAAAATATGTAACACACAAAATATTTATAAAATTTGTCTAAGTGTTGTGAATTATACTATGCAACAACATTGGTAAACTAAAATCAAATAAAAATATTCAACACACCAAATATTTCAAAAAAAATTAATAGTGTTATGAATTGCAATGTGTAAGGACATTGTTATGGGAAACTTGACTCCAAATATGCAACACCATAAATATTTATGAAATTTGTCCTAGTGTTTTGAATTACAATATTCAAAAACATTAATTTGTGAAACCTAACTTAAAATATTCAACACCCAAAATATTTCAAAAATTTGTCCTAGTGTTAGTAATTACACCGTGTAATTTGTATAAGAAACCTAACTCCAAATTTGAAAGGCTAAAAATATTTCCTAAATTTATCCTAGTGTTATGAATTGTGATATGTATTAACATTGGTATAGGAAGCCTAAATCAAAATATGTAACACTCCAAATATTTTTGATATTTTCCCCATTCTTTCCAATTTCACTATATAATGATAATAGCATAGGAAACTTGATTCAAAATAGGATACAAATGAAATATTTTTAATTTTTTTTCCATTATTGTGAATTAAATCATGTAAAAACATTAGAATGAGAAATCTAACCCAAAATATGCAATAGTAGAAATATTTCTAAAATTTGTCCTAGTATTTTAAAATGAATCTCATAACAACATCAATATGGGAAATCTGACTCAAAATATATAACACCCCAAATGTTTTTGAAATGTGTCCAAATGTTATGAATTGTATCACCTAATGACATTGGTATGGGAAATGTGACTAGAAATATGAAACACTGCAAATATTATTCAAATATATCTAAGTCTTGTTAATTACACCATGTAATTTAGAATTTGTGGATGTTAAAGAGATGAACATTATAGAAGACCTTCAACAGTTTGAATTCTTGTTTAGGTGGGGAACATAGAACATTGATGTTTTTTGTACCCAGTCATAAGATGGATATAGCCATGCACTACCTAAGGTCAATGCAGCCCCACATGATTACTCTCATGGGATTCACCAATATTTTGGCCTACTAGACAACATTCTAAAAGTGTCAGGTTTAGCCCTAAATCTTATAGATAATGTGACTCATATCCTTAAAAAATTGGAAACCCATGGTTCCAAACCATTGTGGGTTGAAATGGTCAAAAGTTTAGATCTGGTGGGTCAAGTCTACTCAAGCCCCTAGATCTTCCTAGAGAAGCAAATAATGAAATATGTATCCCTATCTTAGACCTCATGGTAGAGTAAGACAATGTGGAACTCACCAAATCTATTCTTTCTAGGGTCAATGGTTACCTCCCAAATATTGATGCTTTCTAGAAATGGGCCAAAGAAAGATGGAAACCCAAAGGCCACTTAGAGGTGGTTTCTCTAGCCATGGGTTTCTTCTTGATTAAATTTTCTCTTTAGGAAGATTACATATAGGCTCTCTCTAAAGGACCATAGTTTTTGGGTAAGGAAAGTGCCTCTATCAGAAGATGGAAGGCTGAGTCAAGCCTTAGTAATACAACCATGGATGGTGTTCCCATGTGGGTAATCCTACCTAAAATCCCAATAGAATAATGACATCTAAAGGTCATCAATGGGATTTATAGGGACCTAGGTTAACCCATTAAAATTGACCTAGTTACTCTTTCACACTAGATAATGGTCACTACTGATGTCCACATCTTCTTGTCAGCCAACAAGCCTCTCCTTGACAAAATCAAGATTAAGTCAAAGTAAGGGGTTTGGGTTTAAAACATCATCTATAACAATAATGTAATAATTTTTGCATGGTGTAATGTTCTAAATCACATGATCCAAGATTACCCCAATAAAGTCTAGGATATAGTGGATTCTTCTCAACAAAGGATCAAAATGGATGCATCAAATATGGATTCATAGACAATAAGATCACTCAGGATTGGATCCCCCTAATCCCTCCCAAGCACTTCTCTTGTTGGTAATTCCAAGTATTCTCCCTTTGATAGCCTTAAAAAGGACTCAATTATCTTCTCCCATCAAATAATTACAAAATAAGTGTCAAAGGTAGTTTTAAAGTTAAAAAACCATCTCAAATATAGCCCCCATCAACCCCTCCTTAGTACTTCTCCCTCTGTTAGTTTCAAAGGTAATCCTTACTCTAACTCATTCACTCCTATTTTTTTGATTTTTGGTGTTGATCCAGTTTGTGAGTCAAGTCCCTTGGGGATGCCCCCTTACCTCTTCCCTTACCTTTATCCTAGGCTTTCCCCTCCCCTTCCCTTCCTATCCCTACCCCTCCCTTATAAACCATCTCTCCCCTTCTCCCTCCTTGACTTCCCTCTCCCCATCACCCATATTCCAAGCCCCATCCTCCTCTCTAAAGTTTTCTTCCCCTCCTATGGCATTTTATCCCCCCTTGAGCCCATAACCCCTTTCACAACTTTGAGCTCTATACCTCTCCCTCCTCCCCTTGGCTGCCTCTCATGGAGCCTCATCCCCTTCCTTTTAACCTCTACATAATCTGACCCTCCCCCTCTTCCCCCTTCCCTTTCCCTCCATTTCCCACCTCCCCTCCATAATTTTGATGTCTACCCAATCCCTTTCAAAGAAGAATCCTCTCTTTACTAGCCTATATAATTCCCTTCCCCCTCCCCCTGAGGCACCCCCCTTCTCACCCTTCTCATAATCCTTGATGCTTGGTAAAGATGTGGGGCAATGTTATGAACCTCTCTCTCCCTCTCAAGACCTCCCCCTAGATGATGTGTTTATCACTTGTTTAAAAAATAAGAGATGTAGGAAAAAGGCCAATATTAGCATAGCTCTTAAACCTATGGATAGATCCCCAAGAATGATTACAAGGAACTTAGAAACTATCAAAGAGATTGATAAGGCTCTCAACAAAATCTTAATATCCAATGTGATAATAAATGAAAGTTATCTCATGGAATTTTAGGGGCCTAAATAACCCCAAGAAATAAAGGACCCTCTATAATACTATTAAAAGGATCAATCATTCTACTTTTTTCATTCAAGAAATAATTTTTTTTGATTCTATCCTCAAATCCAGTGTGGCATGAATATATAAAAATGACCAAGACTTTTCCTTGAAGTCCATAGGTACTTTAGGTGGCTTGGTAGTCTTCTAGAACCTAGATGATATAAGAGGTGACATTTTTTAGAAATCCACCAATAAAATCTTGGTTTTATTCACTGATCTCATTAGCAATGATAAATGGATTCTAACTAATTTGTATGCTCCTAACTCTAAACCAAAAAATATTATTCTATGGAAATCATTATTAAAATTTTGGAAGACCTATGCTAATTATAACTAGATTGTGGTGGGTGACTTTAATACCCCGTCACTCCCAAAGATAAAAGGTTAGACTTATTGACCTCATAGATAACATGCTAGAGTTTAATGATTTCATTACTAATGCAGGGCTTATGGATGTAGACCTTAATGGAGTTTCATTTACATGGTATGATAGAAGACTAGTATAAAATCTAATATAAGTCTACCTTGTTAGATTTATAATATATTTAAATTGGGACATTCTCTTTTCTAACAAACTCTCTTCTCTACCTAGGATTGGGTATAACCATAATATATTGGTGTTTAAAGCTAAAAAAATATCCAAACCCAAATGTAGACCTTTCAGGTTTGAAAACATATAGATTCATCACCCTAATTTTATGTACTTCTAAAAAATTGGTGGAAAGAACCCATCTCTAGATCTGCCATGTTCATCCTCACAAAAAAACTCAACTTCCTCAAAACCAAGTTGAAAATATGCAACAAATAAGTGTTTGGGGATATTTTTCTATAGAAAAAGTCTCTAAAAGTATATCTTTAAATTAATGAAGACATTATTACCTATAAAAATTACAATGACCTTTTGGCCTCAAAGGAAAAAGACCTCCTATGTCAATTTCATAACCTAGAAGCTAAAGAGGAGACCTTCTAGAAGCAAAAATCTAGATGCCTTTAGCTGAAGGAGGGTGAAGGAACACAAAATTATTTCATCATTCATCAATAAGATATGAATATCAATAGAATCTCCCAATTACAAATGGAATATGGGACCATCAACATGAATAAAGATGACATATCTTTCCATGTTATAAATTTTATTAGGAACCTTCTCTCAGATGATGGATCCCTAGAGGATTCTCTAGTCTCATTTTCTCTTTAAAAATTTGACAAAGTTTTCTCAACTATTGACAATGATTCCCTCATCAATATTCCCTCAAATGAGGAAATAAAAGTTTAGTCTTCCACATGGAAGGTTTCAAGGCACCCAGACCTGATAGGTTCCCACCTTTTTTATTCCAAAATTTTTGGAACATTATCCACCTAGAGGTCAAAGAAGTTGCTAGAGAATTTTTTCATTCTAAATCTATCCTTAAAGAGATCAAAAATTCCTTCCCAGTTCTTATCTCAAAAAAATGAGGCACCAATAATATTTAATATTTTCAGCCTATTAGCCTTTGTAATACCACCTATAAAATCTACTCTATTTTGTTAAAATTCATGCAAGCTCTTCTTGAGGGGAGAAATAGGGAGATTTTGTGGTAGGTAGATAAATCAGAGATAACATCATCTTGAATCATTAATTCATGCATTCCATTTCAAAATCCTCAATATAGGGCATATTATTTAAACTAGATATGTTAAAATCTTATGACTGAGTTTCCTAGTGATTCTTGATGAAAATTATGAAAAAGTGAGGGATGAATCATGATACCAAGAAAATTATCTAGAATTGCATTACCACCCACATGTTTTCTATTATTCTAAATGGTGTCATAAAAGGATTATTTTCTTCTTCAAGAGGTTTGAGATAGGGATACCCCCTCTCTCTCTACCTTTTTATCATTTTATTATTGACCTTGGGTAGAAGCTTGAGGAGAGCCTACACTCAGGGCCTTATAAAGGGTATCTCAATGGCCCAGAATACATATCCTATCACTCATTAGTATTTTGTTGATGATAATATTATCTTAGGATATGCATCTATTGAAGACACTAAAACATTTAAAATGCATCTTAAATAGCTATGAAATTTTTTCTAATCAATGTATCAAATTTTATAAGAGATCTCTATTCTTCATTAATACCCCTCCCCTATAGTAAAAAAGAATCACCATAATCTTACATTGTCAAGTGGGTAACTACTAGCATGACACTCAGGCATCCATCTATTTTTAGGAAGAATAGACTCTAAACTTTTTAACCCCTTAATTTATCACATCCAAAAGAAATTATTAGGTTGGAAGGGACACCTTCTTACCCAAGTAGGAAAATACTAGCTCCTCAAGGCCTCAACTCAAAGCATTCCCATATAAAAAATTTATATCTTTATAATGCCATCCATAATTTCCTTTAATATTAAATATATATATAAAAACTTCCTAGAGAGAGTAACTAAGGAAATTTAATGGAGGTCTTGGCCTAAGAAGCATCAAATCCATGAACAGAGCCTTATTGGCAAACATGGGCTAACAACTAATGAAGGAGAATGGAGAATGGGAAAGAACCATAAGGGATAAATACCTAAAAGGAGTGGAAGATGAAGAATTCTTGAGGGAATAAGGCCACACTGATGGATACACCTTATGGAAATCCATAACTAGCTACAAGGACCTTTTGAAGAAAGGCATTTAATGGAAAATTGGTAATGGTGAGAAAATTAGCTTCTAGGAAGACACATAGATATCTCCCACTCCCCTCTCTACTTAGGGGATTTGGGATGGGTGGTATAGATATTTAAATAATATATAGGGTTCTAAAGTCAAATATTATAAGGAAATTAAGTATAAAACAAAGTGTTCGAAAGCCCTTTCTAGTGATTATCTAACTACCACTAGAATAATTTTAGGATATTAAGAACCTCAACCAAACATTAAGATAGGTCTACATCCCCTCTTTATATAAGGAAGATAATTTCATTTGGTAGGTGGAAGATAATATCTTTTACTTGGTGGCCTCAAGTCATGCCAACAACCTCAATTTGAAAAGTGAATGGAGTCTATGGAATTTTTTTTGGGTGAAACATCTAAATCCCAAAGTCAATTTCTTATTTTGGTTTATGGTACAAAATAAAATTATGATAGAAGATAACCTATCCAAAAGGGGGTTTATTATCCTAATAGATTCCCAACTTGTTGAAGTGTAGAAGATTCTATTCACCATCTTTTCCTTGAATTCCCTTTCAACTTGACTCTATTTAATTGACTTAACATGGCCTGGGTCAAACCAAATAATGTCTTGGATATAATTGTGAAATAGACTTCCCCTTATAATATCCATTCCATAGTGTTCCTTTGGAATTTTCCCTCCCACATTGGTTTTGGTGTGTTTAGAAAATTCACAATGATGGTCTTTTTATCAACAAAAGATATTAGCTAAAAGGCATCTTCCCCTGCCTCTTCCAAACCATTTCAAAAAACTAGAAAGATTTCCCACCAAAATATAAAGATACCAACACTCCAACATTTCTTATTCTAAAAAATTAGGACATCTAATAGGTCTTACATTCTCCCTCAAAAGATTTAATCCATAAGCACACTAAATGGAAGGCTCCTCTAAAAGGCTGGGTGAAATTGAATTTTGAGGTTGCCTTCAAGGGCAACTTAGGTCTTATAGGGGGTTGAGTTATTATAAATAATTCTAAATGGTAGATTATTGTTACATACATGGGTCCCATAGGAACCCAAACAAACCACCTAATTGAGGCTAAGGCTACTCTCTAGGGTATACAATTAGTGTTAAGCATCAACCACAATAGGATCATTATAGAGGGTGACTCATTGAACATCCTAAATGACTTAAAAGGAAATAATAAACCCTCACATTCCATTAAGGACATCATTGAGGACACAAATCATATTTTAAAAGAATTTCCTCATTTTAAACATATACACACCTATAGGGAAGGAAATGGGATGGCCGACCTCCTTACTAGCATTGGAATTGATCTCCACCTTTTAACTATCATGATGCAAGCAACATTATTTCTAATTTTCTTAATCCCATATGAGCTATGGGTACCAATGCAAGTTAAAAAATCATTTATATGTATGTGTATAACCTCATCTCAAAATTGTAGATCTCAATTAGGTTGATCCATAATTATTCAAAGAGGAGGGGACTTAATTATTTTTATGGGCCTCTAGTAGGATTACAAAACCATTCATGTTATTTTCAAATTTACCAGATCCAAAAACTTCATTCCACCCATTTCAAATCTATGCAAATATTATTCATGGGTGGTGATAAGGATAGACTATAACCCACTTCATGCAAGGAGGTCCATGAATAAAAGAAAGTATGGAAGAAGTTGAAAGGGGGGACTTATAAAATTCATGGAATGAGTAATAGAACATAATTCTGAGATCATCTACAACTTCATGGTGGCCTATAACAAGTGTAAATTAACCACCCACAACATCACTATCAACATCTCAGAGGAGTTCATCGATGAAGAAACTAGAATGTCATGTGTAAGAACTAAGGCTTTTAAAGATTAGTCAAAAAAATAATATTCACTACAACATTTTTTTAGGACTAATGATTTTGTGTAGGTGGACAAAAAAGGCATTCCATGGGTTGATCTTCCATGCTACTAGCCTATCATCTACCTCCAAATCATGCATTACATGATGCTCAAAGGTAAATATACCCTTATATTTTCCCACCATTTTCTTCTACTTAATCACTTTATTGGATACAAAATTAGTTTTCCTTACTTTCTTCTAAGGTCTCTTGAGAGTAACATCTTGCTACAATAAGTAAATGACACCAATTACATCCTTCACCAAGGTTTGATTCCATTTTTAGTTAAGCATGGCCAATCCCTTTATGGGTAGGAGGTCTCCCTAGGGGTTTCTTATTTAGGGAAGACTCCCAAGAGGAATCCCTAATAGAGGATCTCATTGAGGGACTCTACTAGCCATTTGATGACACCCCAAAGATAATTTATCAAAGTCCCCCACTAATTATCTCCCCTTTAAATTGTTTATCCCCAAATTAAAAGATATCTCTCTAGAACTAGGTACCCTTGTGAAGACAATTATGAAAGGGAAAGTCATTGTGATGGATGAGCTAGAAAATAATAAACTATAGCTTGAAAATTTTAACTTGAAGGTCTAACAAGTAGGTTTGGGTCTAGAAGAACTCATTCAGGACTAGAATTCACTTCATAGACATGCTAAACCCACAATCTAAGCCTTTATCCATTCTACCCAGCCCACTCATCCCATACCTTTTAATCACCAAAGGTTTTAAAATACCCACCCAAGGTCTCACGCAAGGGTGTCCCCATAAAGCAATCCCTCATGTAGGCTAAAGGGAAAAAGTGCCCTAGAATGATCTTCCCTAGAGATGTGTTAGAAGACCTTGTGAATTACACTCAAGAAAAAGTTTCAAAGGAAAAATAGATCATTCTAGTGAAGGACACTATAGATGCTAAAGACCCTGAAGAGGGAATTTCCTCCTAGTTATATTTTAGTTTCCTATTTTTTATCTTGTTTTAGTATTGTAACTTTTTTTTTTGTTTCTTCGCCTTGTTTATGGCCTATATTAACCTTTTTACTACACTCTAGTGGTTTTAGGTCCCTATAAAACCTAGCTTTTACCTCATCAAATAAAAAAATACACCATGTAATGACATTCATAATGGAATACTAACTCAAAATATTAAAAATCCTAAATACTTAAAAAAATTATCCTAATGTTGTGAATTACACCACATAAGAACATTGGTATGGGAAAACTAACTCAAAATATGCAACACCCTAAATATTTTTTAACATTGTCCTAGTGTTATAAACTTTAATGTGTAGAAACATTAGTATGGGAATTCCAACTCAAAATATGAAACACCCCAAATATTTATGAAGTTTTTTTTAGTGTTGTGAATCATACTATGTAATGACATTGGTATGAAAAACCCATCTCAAAATATGCATCATCCCAATTATTTTTAATAGTCATCCTAGTGTTATGACATGCATCATGCTATGACATTGTTTGAGAAACACTACAAAAAAATTGCAACAACCAAAATACTTTTGAAATATGTCCAAGTGTTTCAAATTGCATCATGCATTGACATTGGTATGGGAATCATGAATCAAAATATGTAAAACCTCAAATATTTTAAAATTTTTCCTAGTTTTGTGGATTTCACTACACAATGACATTGGTATGAGAAAACTAAATAAAAATATGCAATACCCTAAATATTTATGAAATATTTCATATTTTTTATGAATTGTGATGCACAATTACATTGGAATGAAAAATCCAACTCAAAATATGTAAAATACTAGATATTTATGGAAAATTTTCAAGTTTTTTGAATTACTTTACACAATGACATTAATATAAGCTACCTCACTCAAAAAAAGTAACACCCTAAATATTTTTTAAATTTGTATGAGTGTCATGAATTTTTATGCACAATGACATATGAAATACCCCAAATATTTATTAAATATTTTTTAGTATTGATAATCACACCATGCAATGGAAATGGTATCAAAAAATTGACTCAAAACATGAAACACCCCATATATTTTTGAAATTAGTCCCAATGTTTAAAATTTTACCATGCAACAACAATGGTATGGAAAAACTAACTCAAAATATGAAACACCCAAAATATTTCTAAAATTTCTGTGAATGTTACAAATTACACCATGTAAAGACATTGGTATGAGAAATTACACTCAAAATATACAACACCCAAAATATTTTTGAAAATTTTCCTAGTGTTACAACTTGGATTACACAATGACATTGATATAAGGAACCTAATTGAAAATAGTAACAAACCAAATATTTATTAAAAATTACTAAGTGTTGAAAATTATGCCATGTAATGAAATTTTTATGTGAAAACTGACTCAAAATATGCAAAACCAAAAATATTTCTTAAAATTTTCATGGTGTTTAGAATTTATCCATGTAACAACATTGGTACAAGAAACCCAACTTAAAATATGAAACACCCAAAATATTTTAAAAAGTTATTTGGTCTTGAAAATTACATTGCTTAATGACATTAGTATGAGAAACCTAACTTAACATTTTTTTGATAATTTTCCAAGTGTTGTGAATTTTATTATGTAATGAAATCGATATGCGAAATCTATCTCTTAATATGCAACACCTCAAATATTTCTAATTTTTTTTCTTAGTTTTATGGATTGTGTCATACAATGACATTATTACATGAAACCCAAATTAAAATATGCAACACCAACAATATTTATAATATTTTTCACAATTTTGTGAATTACATGATGCAACAACATTGGTATGAGAAACCCAAATCCAAATATGTAACACCCCCAATATTTATCAAATTTGTCCTAGTGTTACTAATTTCACTACACAATGACATTGGTATAGGAAACCTGACTCAAAATATACAACACCCACAATATTTTTATAATTTATCCATGTGTTACAAATAATTCCATGTAATGACATTGGTACAACAAACCTGACTAAAAATATTTAACACACCAAATATTTCTTAAATAAATCCCATTGATGCGAAATGTAATGCACAATGTCGTTAAAATGGTAAATCCAATTGAAAATATGAAACACCCTAAATATTTATGAAATTTATCTTAGTGTTATTGATTACATCACATAATGACATTGTTATGGGAAACCTAACTCAAAATATGCATCACCCCAATTTTTTTCTAGATTATTTCCTAGTGTTGTCAATTGCTCCACACAGTGACATTGGTATGGGAAATCTGACTCAAAATATAAAACACCCAAAATATTTATAAAATGTTTCATAATGTTGTGAATTACATTGTAGTACAACATTGGTAGGGGAAACTCAATCCAAAATATGAACACCCAAAATATTTCTAAAATTTGTCCTATTGTTGTAAATTGTGTTAGATAAGCACATTGGTATAGGAACATAACTCAAAAAATGTATCAGAAAAAATATTTATGAAAATTTTCCAAGTGTTACGAGTTATGACATGCAATGACATTGGAATAGAAAACATGAATAAAAATATGCAACAACACAAATATCTCTAAAATTTGTCCTAGTGTTGAGAATTACATCACACAATGACATTGGTATGAGAAACCTAACTTAAAATATGCAACACCCCACATATTTAATAAAATTTATCCTAGTGTTTCAAACCACATCATGCAACAAAATTGGTAGGGGAAACTTGAATCAAAATATGTAACACCCTTAATATTTCTAAATTTTATCCCAATACTACAAATTATATAATACAATAACATTAGTACATGAAACCTAACTAAAAATTTTCAACACCCCAAATATTTTTTAAATGTGTCACACTATTTAAAATTTCATCATGAAATGACATTCATATGGGAACCCAACTCAAAATATGTGACACCCAAAATATTTAAAAAATTTGTCTCAGTGTTGCGAATTACACTATGCAATGACATTGGTATGGGAAACCTAACTCAAAATATGAAACACCCCAAATATTTTAAAAATGTATCCTAGTGTTTTGAATTATATGACATAATTACATTGGTATGGGAAATGTAACTCAAAATATGACACCTCATGTATTTTCTAAATTTGTTCTAATGTTGCAAATTATGTTGTATAATAACATTGGCATGGTAAAATTGATTCATACTATATAACAACCCAAAAATTTATAAAGTTTGTCCCTATATTATGAATTAATATGAAAAATTATATTGGTATGGGAAACCTGACTCATAATATGCAACACCCAAAATATTTTTGAAATTTTCCTTAGTGTTGTGAATTATGTCATACAATAACATTAGTATGGGAAACCCGACTCAAAATATACAACACCCAAAATATTATTTAAATTTATCTTTATATTGTGAATTGTTTTGCATAATGACATTTGTACAAGAAACATGACTCAAAATATCAAATACTATAAACATTTATAAAAAAATTCCTAGCGTTGTGAATTGCATCAGGAAACAACATCAATATGGGAAACCTGACTCAAAATATGCAACAACCCAAATGTTTTTGAAATATTTCCTAGTGTTTTGAATTGAATCATTTAAATACATTGGTATGGGAAACTTGACTAAATATATGCAACACCATAAATATTTCATAAATATGTCCCCTTATTACAAATTACAACATGTAATGACATTCTAATGAGAAATCCAACTCAAAATGTGCAATGCCCCAAATATTTACAAAATTTTTAATAGTGTGATGAATTTCAAATCATAAAAACAATATTATGGGAAACCCAACTCAAAATATGAAACACCCCAAATATTTTTAGAATTTGTCCCAGTATTACAAATTTTTATGTATAATGATATTAGTATGGGAAACATGACTCAAAATATTAAACACCCCAAATAATTATAAAAATTGTTTGAATTTTATGAATTATTAAAAAAAATGATATTGGTACAAGAAAATTAACTTTAAAAATGTAACACTAAAAATATTTCTAAAAGTTTTGTTAATGTTTTGAATTTTCACCATAGAATGACATTAGTATGGGAAACTAGACTCAAAATATGAAACACCCTAAATATTTCTAAATTTTTTCCTAGTGTTATTAATTACATCATACAATGACATTGGTATGGTAAACCAAACTCCAAATATGAAACAACCCAAACATTTATAAAATTTATACCATTGTTTTGAATCGTGATTGTAATGACATTGGTATGAGAAACCTAATTCAAAATATAACAACCCAAATATTTATAAAATGTTTCCTAGTGTTGTGAGTTATGATGTGAAATGAAATTGGTACATGAAACCTAACTTAAAATATACAACACCCTAAATAATTATGAAATTTGAACCAATGTTTTGAATTGTGATGTGTAATGAGATTGGAATGGGAATCCATACTCTAAATATGAAACACCACAAATACTTCCAAAATTTTTCCCAATGTTATGAATTACATTGTGTATGGATATTGATATGAGAAACTTGACTCAAAATATGATAAAACTTAAGTATTTTTTAAAATTTTAAAAATTTTAGGAGTAATGATTCACAATGACATCAATACATGAAACTCAATAAAATATAAAACATCCTAAATAGTTCTAAAATTTTTCTCGGTGCTATAAATTATAAAACACAATACATTTGTAGAGTAAAATTAACTCAAAAATTGAAACACTAAAAATATATCCAAAATGTGTCCAAGTATTGTGAATTTCACCATGTAAGGATAATGGTATAGGAATCTAGTGTTTTAGGGATAAGGACATATCCAAAATATTTTGAAATTTGTCTTAGTGTTTTGAATTATAACATGTATAGACATCGGTAGGGGAATCTAGACTCAAAACATTTAAAACTCCAAATATTTACAAATTTATCCCATTTTGTGAATTAAACCATGCATCAACATTTATATGGGAAACCCAACTCAAAATATACAACACCCAAATATTTTCAAAAAAATCCAATTATTGTGAATTGCATCACATGATGACATTGGTATGGGAAGTCCATCTCAAATTATGTAAAACCCCAAATATTTTTAAAATGTTTCATAGTGTGGAAAATTGCAATACAAAAATATATTGGTATGAGAAAATTGACTCCAAACATGCAACACCACAAATATTTACAAAATTTTTCTTAGTGCTGTGAATTACATCATGTAATGACATTGGTATTGAAAACCTAACTCAAAATATGAAACACCCCAAATATTTTTGATATTTGTCTTAGTATTGTGAATTACAACATGTATAGTCATTATTATGAGAAACCCAACTTAAAATATGCAACACCTCAAACATTTATAAAATTTGTCACATGTTGTGCATTGTACCACACATCAACATTGGTATAGGAAACCTAACTCAAAATATGCAACACACCAAAAAATTTTGAAATTTATTTTAGTGTTGAGAATTGTGTTATTTAATGATATTATTATGGGAAACATGACTCAAAATATGCAACACCTCAAATATTTCAAAAATTTGTGCTAGTTTTGCTAATTAAATTTCATAATGACATTTTTATGATAAACTTGACTCAAAATATGAAACAACCAAATAATTTTTGAAATTTGTCATATTTATACTAATTGCACTACACAAAGACATTAGTATGGGATAAATTACTCCAAATATGAAATAAAATAAATATTTTTTAAAATTTTATATTGTTTCAAATTGCAACATGCATCAAAATTAGTAGATAAATCTTGACTCAAAATATGCAACACACCAAATAATTTTTAAATTTGTCCCATTGTTTCAAATTCCACCATAAAATGACATTGTTGTGGGAAACCTGACTCAAAATATGCAACACCCTAAGTATTTTTTAAATGTGTCCAATTGTTATGATTTGTGATTGCAATGATATTGGAATGAGAATCCAATTTAAAATATGCAACACCCCAAATATTTACAAAAAATTTCCTAGTGTTGTAAATTTCTACACAAAATGACATTAATATAATAAACTAGACTCAAAATGTATAACACCCCAAATATTTCTTAAATTTTCCTAGTGTTGTGAATTATTCCATGCAATGGCATTGGTATGGTAAACCCCACTCAAGACATGAAACAACCCAAATATTTCCAAAATTTGTCCCAATCTTCTAAATTTCATGATAAAATAAAAATAGTATGGGAAACCTGACTCAAAATAGGCAACACCCCAAATATTAATAAAATTTGTCCCAATGTTGTGAATTTCACCATGAAAGAACATTGGTATGGGAATATAGACTCAAAATATGCAACACCCAAAAGAATTTTTAAATTTTTACTAGTGTTATGAATTATGTTTCATAATGATATTGGTAGAGGAAACCTAAATCAAAATATGCAACACCCAAAATATTTATGAAATTTTTTCTAGTGTTGTGAATTGCATCATGCAATGACGTTATTATGGGAAACTTGACTCAAAATATGTAACACACCAAATATTTATTATATTTTTCATGGTGTTGAGAATTAATCCATGAAACAACATTGGTATGGGAAAATCCACTCAAAATATGAAACACCTTGAATATTTTATAAATTTCTCCAAGTATTGTAAATTGTATCACTTGATGACATTATTACAAGAGACCCAACTTAAAATATGCAAAACTGAGAATATTTTTGAAATTTTTCCTAGTGTTGAAAATTACGTCATGAAATTAAATTTGTTGAAGAATCTTGAATCAAAATATAAAACATCTCAAATATTTATAAAATTTGTCCTAGTGGTTCAAATTATGTGATGCAATGACTTTGGTTAAGAAATGTGACTCAAAATATGCAACACCCCCAATATTTCTAAAATTTTTCATAGTGATGCAAATTACATCATGTAACAACATTGATAAGGGAACCCAACTCAAAATGAAACATCCCAAATATTTCTAAAATTTGTCTTAGTGCTATGAATTATGCTACATAATGACATTGGTATGGGAAACCCGACTTAAAATATGTAACACCTAAAATATTTTAAAAAATTGTCTAATTGCTTTAAATTATGTTATATAATGAAATTGGTATAAGAAATATGAATAAAAATATTCAAAACCCCAAATATTTATAAATATGTCCCATTTATGTGAATTATAATGTACAAACACATTGGGAGGTCAAATCAAACTCAAAATATGAAACACCCCAAATAGTTTTGAAATTTATGTCAGTGTTGTCACTGTATCACACAATGACATTGGTATAGGAAACCCAAGTCAAAATATGCATCACCCCAAATATTTATAAATTGTGTACCATTATTGTGAATTACCCCACACAATGACATTGGTATGGGAAACTTGACTCAAAATATGCAACAAACCAAATATTTCTAAAATCTTTCCTAGTATTGAGAAATATGATACACAATGACATTGGTAGGGGAAAACCAATTCAAAACACATAATACCTAGAGTATTTTTAAAAATTTCCCCAGTCTTAAAAAATGCATCATCCAACAACATTGGTATGAGAAACCTAACTCAAAAAATTTAACACCCAAAATATTTATGAAAATTTTCCAAATGTTGTGAGTTACATCATGTAATAAAATTGGAACAAAAAACTTGACTCAAATTATGTAATACATAAAATATTTATAAAATTTAACCTAGTGTTGTGAATTTTTTTATGTAATGACATTGGTATTGGAAAATTGACTCAAAAATTTCCAAAACTTGTTCTAGTTTTTTGAATTACATCATCTCAAACTATGAAACACCTCAAAAAATTTTGAAAAATTCTTCCAATGTTGAAAATTGTGTATAACAATTACAATGGTATAGGAAACTTGACTCAAAATATGTAACACCAAATATATCTAAAATGTGTCACACTATTGTGAATTCCACCATGCAATGATATTGGTATGGGAAACCTAACATAAAATATGCAACACCATAAATATTTTCTATTTTTTTACAAATGTTTCCAATTATGTTACACAAAAACATTGGTATGGGAAAATCAACTCAAAATATGGAACACCCTGAATATTTTTGAAATTCATATAAGTGTTTTAAACTATACCATGTAAGTACATTAGTATAGGAAACCTAACTCAAAATAGGTGACTCCCCAAGTATTTTTGATTTTTTCTCCAGTGTTGTGAATTATGTCATGCAATGAAATTGGTATGGGTAACCTAAAACAAAATATGAAACACTCCAAACATTTCTAAAATTTGTCCCATTGTTGTGAATTGTGAAACAAATTGACATTAGTATGGTTTCGAAACCCAACTCAAAATATGCAACACTACAATTTTTTTAAAAAAAATTCCTAGTGTTGTAAATTATGACATGAAAATGACATTAATATGGGAAACCTAACTCAAAATATGTAAAACCCCAAATATTTATGAAAATTTTCTTAATTTTATGAATTTCACTATGTAATGACATTTATATGGGAAACATGACTCAAAATATGTAACAGCCCAAATATTTTTGAAATTTGTCCCAATGCTATTAATTGTGTCACACAAGGACATTGGTATGGGAAACCCAAATAAAAATATGCAACACCAATTTTTAAAAAAAATTATCCTAGGGTTATGAATTATGTAATGTAATGACATTGGTATAGGAAAATTGAATCAAAATATGCAACACCCCACACATTTCTAAAATTTGTCTTAATGTTATCATGTCATTAAACTACATTGGTAAGAGAAATTTAAATAAAAATATGCAACACCATAAATATTAAAAAAATATGTCCCAAGGTTATGAATTGTAATGTACAGTGACATTGGAATGAGAAATTCAACTCAAAATGAGTAACACTCCAAATATTTACTAAATTTATTCTAGTGTTATGAATTTCATTACATGACATTGTTATGGTAAACCCAACTCAAAATATGTAGCACCCCAATTATTTATGAAATTAATATTTTTATTGTGAATTTATGCACACAAAAACATTGGTATAGGAAACTTGACTCAAAATATGAAATACTAAAAATATATGAAATATGTCTCCCACTATTGTGAATTGTGCCATGTAATGACATTGGTACAAAAAAATTGACTCAAAATATAGAACACAATAAATATTTCTAAACTTTGTCCCAATGTTGTGAATTGCACCACATAATAAAATTAGTATGTGAAACCTAAGTCAAAATATGTAACACTAAAAATATTTATTTAATTTTTCCAAGTGTTATGAATTACACTACACAAGGAAATTGGTATGGGATACCCAACTCTAAAAATTAAGCACCCTAAATATTTTTGAATTGTATCCCATTGTTAAAAATTATGATGCACAAAGATATTGGTATGAGAAACCTTAATAAAAAATATGAAATAACCCAAATAATTCTAAAATGTGTCCCATTATTTTTAATTTTGACTACAATGGCATTAGTATGGGAAACTTTATTCAAAATATGCAACACCCCAAATACTTCTAAAACTTGACCCAATGTTGTGAATTATGATGCACAATGAGATTGGAATGGGAAACCTTATTCAAAATATGCAACACCCCAAATATTTCCAAAATTTGTCCCAATGTTATTAATTACACTATGTATTGAAATTGGTATGATAAATCCAACTTAAAATATGCAACACCCCAAATATTTACAGTTTTTTCCCAATGTTATGAAATGTGATGCATAACGAGATTGGTACAAGAAATGTTACTTAAAATATTAAACATCCCATATATTTATAAAATTTTACCAACATTAATTTTTTTAAAGAAAAATGACATTTTTAGGGGAAACTTGAATCAAAATATGCAACACCCAAAATACTTCAAAAATTTGTCTATGTTATGAATTACACTGTGCAACGACATTGGTATAGGAAATCCAACTAAAAATATGCAACTCACAAAATATTTTAAATTTTTTTCCCAATGTTTTGAATTATGTCATGTGATAAAATTGTTATGGGAAACCCTACTCATAATATGTAACACCCCAAATATTTTTGAAATTTGTCTCAATGTTGTGATTGTGCCACACAAAGACATTGGTACAAGAAACTCAAATCAAAATATGTAACACCACAAGTATATCCAAAAAATTTCCTAGTGTTTTAAATTACACCATGTAATGACATTGGTATGTGAAATTAGACTCAAAATATGTAATACCCTAAATATTTATGATATTGTCCCGGTGTTGTAAATTTTTACATGTCAAGACATTAGTAGGGGAAACCTAATAGAAAATATGCAACACCTAAAATATTTATATAAATTTTCATACTACTATAGATTGTGTTGCATACAGATGTTATTGTTAGATAATTTTCAATGATGGCATGGTGATGTCATGGAGGTGTCATAGTGAGTGGATGAAGTGCATTGATAGTCTAAGTGATAATGACAAAATGTGCAATGTGTTTCTCCTAGTATGCTTGAAGGAAGCTTGGTTGATCTTGAATTTTGGCATGGCTCTCAAAGATGTTTAGGGATGATTATGGAGTATTGATAATGTTTAAGGGGTCCTACAATATGTTTTATATGCTTTGATTTATTATGTGTATTAGTGGATTTTATTTGGTTGATCATTATTTTCATCTAGACATTTTGGGTCTAGTGGTAGAAAATTTGAGTAGACATTTTATTGATGTCACCATTACCATATGTGGATGAGTGATGTGGATTTGGTCATATAGTTTTTATAAAATTTATGTATATATCTTATGTGTTAAATATTAGGTCATGTAATTAAGAATAATAAAAGATATGCAAGTGCAAAGTTGGGCTCTAAGGTAGTTTGATAGTGTTTTCCCATACTTAGCAAAATTTAAAAATGTGGAAAGAAAATTTGTGTAGGACTTTTTATGTTATTATTTTCACGTTTGAAGGTGTGAGGAGAAAATGATAATAAGGGTTTGTTTAGTTTTGTTGATAGTTGATATGCAATAAATTTTAGATCATGCGATAAAGCACATCAAAAGATATGCATGTGTAAAGTTGGCCTTTCAGGAATTTCTTGATATTTTTGGCTCTATGATAGAAAAATATAAGTGAGTATATTAATGGCATTATGTATTACACATGTAAAGGTTTTAGGAGTAGTTTGACACATGATTGGATTCTTCTATGTGAGGATATAATAGGGTCCAAATTTGAGAACATGCGAGTCAATGAGGTGAATGATATGACTATGAAAAGTTAGATTTTTAGGAAGATTGTAATGCTTCCCATACTTAGTAATTTTTTCACAAGTTTGAGAAACATTGATGGAGCATGTTGCTCTAAGATGTCAATAATTAGAGAGATGGTACCAAGTGTTTAATGTTTAACATTGAATAGAGATAAAGATCAAGATTCTTGTAAGGATTAACAATGAGATGGTGATTATATAGATAGAGATAAATAGTGTGCATTAAATCTAAGAGGTGAAAGTGATATTTGTCTAGCATTGTTAAAGCAAGGACAATCATGTAGAGATCAACAGTGCATGTTGAGTCAAAGTTTCTAGATTACATGAGATGAGGTCAATTATTTGAAGTTTAAAATTTGGGAATTAGTGCACTATGATTTAAATATCAAAGAATATCAATGGTATGTGATCCATCTAAAGACAAAAGGATAGTAGATGTGAGCATAGTGTCTTAAGTTTAATTGTGACCATTTGCATTTGAATATTTGAAATTAATAAAATAAAAACCATTGCAATACATTTTTACCATATCTTTTGATACAAATAGAATTTTCTCATTGTGTAAAAATAAAAATTTGTAAAGGATTCCAAGTTGTATATATAAATATATATTTGAAGTTCTGAATGTGTGTACAATCAAAGTTATGAAGGTTCAAAGATGATTGTGTGTTTGATGTCTATCTATTAATAACTTAGGAAAGTTATTTGAGCTTGTGTTGATGTTATTTTGATGTTTCATAATGTCTTAGCTATTGGATAGTGTTTTAGACTCCATAATGATGATATATGTGGATTTTAGAGGTGTGATAAATCTATACTTAGTATGAACAATGATTAATAATTTGATTGTGTGTTCGTGTATGCTATGCAAATAACTTGAGAAGTTTGTTTGAGCTTATTTTGATATCTCACAATGAATTAGATATTTGGGAGTGTTGTATACTCTATGAGGACCATATATGTGAATTATGATGGTTTGAATAATCATATCAATATGAACAAAGGTTTAGAAGTTGACTATGTTTTCTTTCATAATGACTATGTCTACAGATAAGTGTTTGAGCTAATTGGGGGTTAACAAAAGAGTGATATGACAGATGTTGGATCTTAAGGAGGACATATAGATCATGTGACATGATTCCATGTGTTTTAAAGTGTTCCTATATTCTTAGTTTTCTTTAATAAGTGTCAAATAGGTGAATGGGTCAACATATAACCTAAAAGGTGACTTAGGCTTATTTTAAAGAGAGTTGTGCTTAAGTGTGACCCATGAAAGATGAATTAAGGGTGAACAAATGTATTTTGGATGATAAGGAATGATTATGGAATTGATAATTTATGAATGCTTTATAAATAGTGAAACCAAATGTAATGATTTCTAGTCTTGTGGAAGACTTGTGGAAGATTTGAGAGACTTGAGCAAGGCTTATTGGAGAAAAGGATAGGTAGTATGCCTATTGGATGAGTTAATGAAAAAAAGAGTTTTTTGAATATGTGTATGAAATTTTGGTCATATTTATAATGTCAGAATAGTGATATTTTAGTTTAAAGATATATAAAGAGGTTTGAGTGTGCATATGAGGATAGTTTGAGTGAAGGAGAGAGATTGTGGTATGCCTATGTGAGAGGCTTGTATGAGATAGAGAGGGAGTTTGTGTATGGGTTATATAATCATAGATACATCATCAGGTATTGAAGACATAAATTCTAAGGTGGAGGTGTTCACTTCAAAGGAAGGTCTAAAGGACTTGATCTTTTTTAGGGGTAGTTACTCCTTATGAAATAGGCGTTTCACTAAAGGCCTTTTGTTAGGAGGACTTGATCCAGATTTCTAATCTAAAGGACTTGAACAGTCTCTTGTTTATAATTTCTTATAGGATGATTAGTCCATGTGTTGTAGGCTTGAGAGTTGTTTTTATTCCCCATGAGGGTTTCCCACAAGAACCATGTATTGTGTGTTTAATCTTGTGTATTCATTGATTGAATGAACTCTCTTGTTAATGTTGATTGATCAAGTTGATATTTTTTTATTTTTTAATAAGTTTGAAAGGATTGAAATTGAAATTGTATTATCTAGGCTCATTAATTGACCCCCCTCTTAGTGATTTTACCTCTAATAATGGGTATTAAATTAGGTCCTTTGGTAAAGGCTTGACAACTTAAAGGTGATCTAAGGTGTTATATGGGTAGTCATCAAGGAGGTTTCTCTACTAAGAAATCACCAATGCTCGATGGATCTAATTATGGATTTTGGAGAGCAAGGATGAGGACATACATTATGTCCCCAGGGTTTAATGTATGACAATATATTGTGGATGGTTATGTTGTTCCTACTACTCCTCCATCTAGTGCTATAGACAAAAAATTATTTGAGAATAATTCTAAGGAAATGAATGCCATCACTTGTGGTTTTACAAAGAATGAGTTCACCAAGGTAATCCATTATAAATTAGATAAAGAGATATGGGAAAAAATTTAGATCATTTATGAAGGCTATTCAAAGGTTAAGATTGCTAAGTTGTGGACTCACAAAAGTCAATTTGAAAGTCTCAAGATGAAGGAAGAAGATTTTGTCGCATCTTTTTTTTAGAGAGTTGATGATATTGTAAACATCATAGAGGTCTTGGAGAGAACCTTGAAGAGGCTATTATAGTTCAAAAAGTATTAAGGTCTCTATCCCTAAAGTTTGATATAAAAGTATCTTCTATATAATAAAGTCATGATCTTACTTAGTTGAAGATGGATCAATTACATGGCACCTTTGCTACCTATGAAATGAGAAAGAATGATGATATACCACCAAAGAAGGAAGCAACATTAAAGAGCTAAATGAAGCCAAAGAATAATTTCCAAGGTAAGAAACCTAAGGAGGATGATGTTTTTGATATAGATGATGATGAACTAAATGCTTTGATTTCAATTAAATTGAAAATAGGTTTAGGCAAGTATAAGGTTAAACTACCCCTCAAATTCTTTAATTATGGAGAGATAAGACATTTTTCTAATAAGTGACCTCATAAGTATAATAAGGATGATGATGAAGAGCATGATAAATTTCATGATGATGGAAAGAGATCATTTAGGTGTGATAAAATCAAAAAGGGATTAAGAAGGTTTGACAACAAGAAGAATTACTTCAAGGACAAGAAGAGTCTTTACACCAAAAAATTGTAGCTCATCAGATGAAAGTGAAGTCAATGACTCAGAGTATGATCATGAAGATGATGGTCCTATTAAAGATGAATCCTTGTTCATGGCTGAAGAAGGTATTTTCTCACATCAAAAGGAGTTTACTTGGAGTGATTTAGATGATGATGAAGATGAGGTGGACTATGGGATTGCATTGACAAATACTCTTAAAGAACTAAATATTAAGAAGAAGATCACTAAGAAGATGAAATATAAACTCAATAAATTTGAGGAGAAATTTAGAGTGTATGAGGTAAGAATGAATAAAGACACCAAGGAGCATGAAGATATGGTAAAACATCTTAGTTGTCAATTATAAATCCTATCTACAAGCTTGAAAGATAAAGAATATGAATGTTTAAGATATGCAATTGAAAATGAGTCATATAAATCTTAGTTAAAGAATACATCTATTAAGGTAATGTCATTTGTGAGATTTGAAAAGAGCTCGATTGATCTAGAAAATGTTCTAAATGATCAAAAGCATACAAGTGATAAGACTTGTCTTGGACACAAAGAAGAACCATAGACTGAAACTCAAGACAAGATGAAGATTAATGTGAATAAGGAAAATCATAATTTGATATAAATCATCATACAAGGAATGAAGATGATGACATAATGAAGACAAATCAGATTAGATAACCAAACTCTATGAGATATGCAAATTTTAATGGTTACTGCTATACTTGTCATTAGTTTAGGCATATATCTATATAATGTAGAATACTTGTTAGAAATGAGTTTACATGGGACTATGATGGGGGTCATTAGTCAAAAAGTGTGAACAAGGTTTATTATTTCAATTGTCATAATATGGGATACTTTACAAAACATTGTATATTTAAGGTAAGGCAAGTTAAGTTTCCATTAAGAAGTATTATTTGTTACAACTGTGAAAATATTGATCACATTGATAGATTCTATAAGTGAAGGTCTAAAAATAAAAATAGGTTGAATCAAGATCTCAGAGTACAAGGAAGAAGACAAATTAACTCATGGAAACCAAAAGTGGAAAGTATGAGTCATGATGAGACTATAGGTCCAAGTAATCTATTTTATATGGTGGAGAATGCTACAAAAGGTGAAGAATTCCAAGGAATCTCATTGTCTACTCATGTTGTGAATGAAGAGACCAAGTTAAATAAGAAGACCAAGATACTGGTTGAGTCTAGTTCTAAGATTTGTATGGATCCAAGTGAACATCCTACCATTACTGAGCATGTATCATATAAAGAACATCAATTTTTAGTGCTTAGTGATGAGGTTCCTAACTTCAAGGTGGATTCCATAGATGAAAAGGTATGTCTTGAATCTATGTTATCTCCATGTATTATCAATCTAATCTTAGAAAAGAAGAAGAGTGATTAAGAAAAGGAACCATTTGTTAGATTTTAGGATGAGAATAAGAAGAAAAAAATCAAGAAATATTATAGATACAAGAGGATTCTAATGGTTACTGAGGATATGTGGGCCACTCTTGGCTTTACTTTAGTTTAGACCATTATGGTGTAAAGGATGTCTTTGAATATGCTTCTTAAGAGAATCCTTTTAGTGGAGAATAAAGTGTTTTTGTGGTGTTATTTAAATGGTCCTAGAAGGCTAAAGATGAGTATTTTTAGTTGGATTAGGTATGTCCAAGTGGAAGAAATGTTTTGGTGAAGTCAGAGTGATGTCATAGTTGTATATGGTCCGTTCATAGGGTTAGATTAAAGGTTTTCAAGTGGAAAAATAAGATTTGTGATTTTTCAAGATGATACTTTGCATATAAATGTTTTTTAACCCTATAATAGCATTATCTAAGTAGTTTTTTGGTATAAAGGTATGTTGAAGTCAAATTAGAGATTTTTGTTTGCTCTCAGGTTTCTTAGTGTGTGCTTAAGAGTATATTAGTCCTAAAATGGGTTATAGGATGTATGGGTTCCCAAAGATGTGTAAGCTCAAAACTTGGTCCAAAAGTGTGTAATGGTTATCTCTAGGTCTACAAGAAGTTTTAGAGTTGGATGTTGATTAGAAGGAGGGTCATTGACTCTATTTATTTTAAGATTCTAGGGTTTTGGGATTTTCTAAAAAAGTGGATTGCCTTATGATTTTAGGTCAAAGGATTCATAATATGCTGAATGGGACAAATGGTTTATTATCAAATCAAGATTCACATAGATCTAAAGGTTTTTGGATTTCAAGTTATTTAATTTTTTGTTAAGGTAGAGGCCTAATTAACAAATTGGTTTTTGAAATAATTATGTTTCATAAGATTAGATAGGTGATGAAAATTTTTGTGCTTAAGGAGGCATATGATATTTATCTAGATATGAAGTAATAAGTCTTGAAGGTACATATAAAAAAAGTTATGGGATCTACAAGTTCTAGGTAGGGGTATAAGGAGTCTAGACAGGCCTAGTAATGAAGATGTGATGTTTTTTGCTTAATTTATTCAAAAAAAATTCATGAGTGTTTTTACAAGAGTTTTTAGGTTGGTTTAGATCATGTGTCCTATTTGGTTAGTGCCATGAATTTATTTAAGTGGTCCCTGAGGTTGTTTGAGAAAGAAGGCTAGTAAGCTGGTATGGTGGTTTTTTGTAGTGTATAGAAATATAAAGATACTCAAGTGATAAAATGGATCAAAAATATTAGTGGGAGCCCATATCATATGTATTTTGGTAAATTACATTATATTTTAGTATTTTTTGCATCATTTATTCATTGGTTATAGTACTTGGTTGAAGAGAGTGTTGGTATGTGGCAAGAGGAAGTTGTCAAAGCAAAGAAGAGGGAGGCTCAAGGTAAGGAGGATTTTATATCATCTTTATAAGGTGGTCCTATCATTTTTATATTAATTTTATGTAATTATGATCATTTGGTGCCCACTTGTCATTTTTTTAAAGGGGAAGAAAGCTCATATTGTGGAGTACTTGAAGAGAGAGAAGGAAGGTGAGTTGTATATTGTTATATGATGGTTGTTGACATAAATGACAAATGAGATATTGTTGTATAATTTTTAGTGATGTAATGGAAGTGTCTTTATGATTGGATTAAGTTAATTTATAGTCTAAGTGATATTGAAAAAGTGTGCAATGTTCTTGTCCTAGTATGCTTGAAGGAGGCTTGGTTGATCTTTAGTTTTATCATGGCTAGAGATGTTTAGGGATGATTATGGATTATTTATCATGTGAAAGGGGTAATATAAGAGGTTTTATATTATTTTAGTTATTATGTTATTGATTGGAGTTCATCTAGTTGATCAATGTTTTCATCTAGACATTTTGGGTCTAGTGGTAGAAAATCTAAGTAGGTAGTTTGTTGACATAACCATTACCACATGTGGATGAGTTAGGGGGATTTGGTCATATTGTTATGATAATTTTTTTTCATATATATTATGTACTAAATATTAGTTCATGTAACTAATATTTACAAACTATATACAAGTATAAAGTTGGGCTCCTAGACAGTTTGACAGTGTTTTCCCATAGCCAAATTTACAATGTGGTAAGAAAAGTTGTGTAGGCCTTTTTAAGTTTTTATATTTCAAACATGTGAAGGTGAAAAGATAAAATGATCATATGGTTTTGTTCAATTTTTTACCTAATTTATATACAATAAATTTTAGGTCATATGATAAAGCACATCAAAAGATATGCATGAAAAAATTTGCCCTTCCAAGAAATTATTGACATTATTGGCTTTGTGATATAAAAATATAAGTTGGAAAATTAATGGAATTATATCTCAAACAATAAAATATTTTAGGAGGAATTTTATACATGGTTGGATTCTCCTATGTGAGGAGATCATATTGTCTAGATTTGAGAACATGCAAGTGAGTGAGATAAAAGATATGACTATGCAAAGTTGGCCTTCTAGGAAAATTGAAATGTTTCCCATAGTCATTTTATCATAAGGTAAAGTTTTAGAAACATCAACATAATATGTTTCTCCAAGATGTCAAGAAGTAGTGGGATGGTACCAAGTATTCAATGTTTAATGTTGAGCAGAGATAAAGATTGAGCTTCTTCTAAGGATCAATAGTGAGTATGTGATCATATATATAGAGATAAATGATGCACATTAAAGTCTAGAGGCCAAAGTGATAACTTTTTATAATTGTTAAAGGAAAATTCCATAGAGATCGATAGTGCATGTTGAGTCAAAGTTACCAGATTTCATGAGATGAGGTCAATTGTTTAAAGTTTAAAATTTGGGCATTATCACATTGTGAGTTAAATCTCAAGTAATATCAATGGTACATGATCAATCTAAAGATGTGAGGATATAATATGTGAGAATAGTGTTTGAAGTTTAAATGTGACCATTTGTATTTGAATATTTGAAATTAATAAAAGAAAAAATAGTGTTTTATATTTTGGCCATATCTTTTGATACAGACAAAATTTGCTCATGGTGTAAAAATTTAATTTGTAAAGGACTCCAAAGTCATCTATAAATATATATTTAAAGGTCTTAAATTGTGTAAATTAAAAGTTATGAATGTTCAAATTTGACTATGTGTTTGACATCCATCTATTAATAACTTGGGAAGGTTGTTTGAGTTTGTGTTGATTCTATTTTGATGTTTCATGATGTCTTAACTATTAGAGAGTGTTTTAGACTCCAAAAGGATGCTATATGTGAATTTTGGAGGTGTGATAAATCTATCTTGAGTATGAAAAATGCTTAATAAGTTGATTATGTGTTCATGTATGCTCTACAAGTAACCCGAAAAAATTATTCATGCTTGTTTTGATGTTGTTTCAAAATCTCATGATGAATTAGATATTTGAGAGTATTTTAGACTCCATGAGGATAATATATATGAATTATTAAGGTTTGAATAATCATATGTAGTATTAAAAAGGGTTAGAATTCAACTATGTTTTCTTTCATAATGATTATGTGTATAAAGAAGTGTTTGAACTATTTGGGGGTTAATAAAAGAGTTATATGATGGATGTTGGTACATAAGGAGGACCTATAGATCATATGACATGATTAAATGTGTTGGAAAGTGTTCTTATGTTCTCAATTTTCTTAGATAAGTTTTAAAGAGGTGAATGGGTCAACATAGGACCTAAAAAGTGACTTAGGCTTATTTTAAAGAAAGTTGTGCTTAAGTATGACCCATGCAAGATGCCTTAAGGGTGAAGGCATGTATTATGGCCAACAAGGAAAGATTGTGGACTTGATAATTCATGAATTATCTCTAAATAGTGAAACCAAATGTGATGGTTTTTAGTATTGTGAATGACTTGTGGAAGATTTGGGAGACATGAGTAAGGCTTATTGGCAAAGAGGATAGGTAGTGTACCTATTGGATGAGTTGATGAGAAAAAGAGTTTTTTGAATATGCATATGAAATTTTAGTCATATTTATAATGTTATAATATAAATTTTTAAATTTAAGGATATGCAAAGGGGTCTGAGTGTGCATATCAAGATAGTTTGAGTGAAGAAGGAGAGATATCATGGCATGCATATGTGATAGGCCTATATGAGATAGAGAGGGAGTTTATGTAGGGGTTAGTTAATCATAAATACATCATCAAGGGTTAAATACATCAGTTCTAAGGTGGAGGTTTTTACTTCAAAGGAGGGTCTAAAGTACTTGATCTTCGTTAGGGGCAGTTTCTCCTTGTGAAATAGGTGTTTCACTAAAGGCCTTTGATCAGGAGGACTTGATCAAGGTTTCTATTCTAAAATACTTGACCAACCTATTATTTTTAATATATTATAGGATGAGTACTCCATTTTTTTTAGGCTTGAGAGTGGTTTTTAATCCCCATAAGGGTTTTCCATAGGAGCCATGTGTTGTGTGTTTGATCTTTTGTATTCATTGATTGAATGATCTCTCTTGTTAATGTTGATTGATTAAGTTAATATTTGTTTATTGTTTAATAAGTCTGAAAGGACTAGAATTAAAATTGAAATATCTAGGCTCACTAATTCACCCCCCCCTCTCTCAATTATTTTACATTTAACAGTTTTTATGGGAAACCCAACTAAAAATTTATAATACCCCAAATATTTCTAGAAATTTTCCTAGTGTTAAGAATTGCATTGCATAAAGACATTGGTATGGTAAACCTTACTCAAAATATGCAACACCCCAAGTTTTATAAAAAATTTCCTAATTTTTTGAATTATATCATGCAATGGATTTAGTATGGGAAACAAAACTTTGAATATGTAACAAAAAAAATATTTCTAAATTTTTCTCATGTTATAAATTGCATCACACATCGACATTCATTTGGGAAACCTTACTAAAAATATGCAACACACCAAATATTTATTAAATATGTCCCATTATTTTGAATTTCATCATATAATGACATTTATATTGGAAACCCAACTCAAAATATGCAACACCAAAAATATTTATAAAATTTATCCCATTGTTTTGATGTGGGATGTGCAATGACATTGGAATGAGAAATACAACTCAAAATATGCAACACTTGAATGTTGTGAATTGCATCACATAAATAAATTCATATAATAAATACCTCTCAAAATATGTAACACCCCAAATATTTTTGAAATTTATCCTAATGTTACAAATTTTAACATACAATGATATTACATAGGAAACCTAACTCAAAATATGCAAGACCCCAAATATTTATAAAATTCTTTCCAATATTAAAAATTTCCCTACACAATGACATTAGTAAGGGAAGATCAAATAAAAATATTAACACCACAAATATTTTTTAAATTCATCCTAATGTTACAATTTATATTGTGAAATGATAATGGTATAAGATATATAACTTAAAATATGTAACATCCAAAATATTTATAAAAAATTTCTAAGTGTTGTGAATTGTGCCGTATAATGACATTGGTAAAATAAATTGGACTCAAAATATGCAACAAAAAAATATTTTTTAAGTTTGTCCTAGTTTTATGAATTGCATTACAAAATGTAATTTTTATAGGAAAGCCAACTCAAAAAATGCAACACCTCAAATAATTATGAATATTTTCATAGTGTTGAAAATTACACCACACAATAGAATTGTTATGGGAAACCCAATAGAAAAAATGGAACAACCTAAATATTTAATAATTTTTTGATTATGTTGATAATTTTTCCAAGATACAACATCGATATGAGAAACCCCACTCAAAATATTTTTTATAATTGCCGTAGTCTTGTAAATTGTCCTAGTTTTTTGAATTATGTCATACATCAACCCTTGTATGGAAAACACAAATCCAAATATGCAACACCTCAGATATTTCTAATTTTTTTCCTAGTATTATAAATTACACTACACAATGACATTGTTATGGGAACCCTAGTTTAAAATATGCAACAGCTAAAATATTATTTGAAAATTTTCCAAGTGTTATGATTTACATCTTGAAATGACATTGTTATAATAAATCTAACTAAAAATATTAAACACCCATAATATTTATCAAATATGTACCATTGATGTGAATGAAAACATGCAATGATATTGGGATGGGAAATCTAACTCAAAATATGAAACACCCAAAATATTTTCAAAATTTGTCCCAGTGTTATGATTTATGTTACATAATGACATTGGTATAGGAAACCTGACTCAAAATATGCATCACCCCAGATATATCTAGAATGTGTCCCAGTGTTATGAATTACTCCACATAATGACATTGGTATAGGAAAACTAAATCAAAATATTCAACACCCAAAGTATTTTAAAAATGTTTCCCAGTATTGGGAATTGCATCATATAATGACATTGGTAAGGTAAACCTAATTAAATATATGTAACACCCAAAATATTTATAAAATTTGTCTCATGGTTAAAAATTGCATCATCCAACAACATTAGTGTGGGAAACTCGATTCAAGAAATACAACAGCCAATATATATATATATATATATATACATATATATATATATATATATATGATAATTATCTAAGTGCTTCTAGCTACATCACACAATGACATAATAATGAGAAAACTAATTTAAAATATTAAACACCCCAAATATCTATGAAATCTATCCCAGTGTTGTGAATTTCATTATGTAATGATGTTGCTATGAGAAACCCAACTCAAAAGATGGAATAACTCAAATATTTTCAAAATTTGTCCTAGTGTTCTAAATTATGTCATGAAATGACATTGGTATGGAAAATCCAAATCAAAATATGTGACACCATAAATATTTCCAAAATCTCTCATAATGTTGTGAATTATGTAGTGTAACAACATTAGTATGGGAAACCCGACTCAAAATATGAAACACCCTAAATGTTCTTGAAATGTGTCACATTGGTATGAATTATGTCATGTAATGACATTAGTGTAGGAAACCTAAATCAAATCATTCAAAACCTAAAATATTTCATAAATTTGTCCCAATGTTGTAAATTATGTTGCACAATAATATTTGTATAGAAACTAGACTCAAAATATGCAACACCCTAATCATTTATAAAATTTATCCCATTGTTATGAATTGAAATGTACAATGACATTGGTATGGGAAACCTTATTAAAAATATGCAACAACACAAATATTTTTGAAATTTGTCCTTGTGTTACAAATTGTACCATGCAACTACATTTCTACAAGAATATTGACTCAAAATATGTAAAACCACAAATATTTATAAAATTTTTCTCAATATTATGAATTTCATTGTGCAATAATATTTTTATAGAAAACATGATTCAAAATATGAAACACCATAAATATTTTTGAAACTTATCCTAATATTGTGAATTGTGGTATACAACAACATTGGTATGGGAAACCAAAATAAAAAATATGTAATTTCCAAAATATTTCAAAACTTTGTGATAGTTTGTGAAGTGCATTATGTAATAATGTTGGTATAGGAAACCTGACTCAAAATATGCAACACTCTAAATATTTTTAAAAATTTCTCTAGATTTTACCTCAAAATGATTACCCATTAAAAAGAGATTCCATTGCTTAAAATCATGAACAATGAAAAAAAGATCAAGGTCATAAGTGGTGTAATGTTTCTTATGTTCCTTCAATTTTTGTGACTCATAAGCCAAAATTGAATTACCTTGGGTTAAAACCCCACCCAAGTCTTATTTATATGCATCAACCCATATTTCAAAATTTCCATTCAGATATATTACAATTACAAGAGTTGAAGTCAATAAATCTTTAATTTTTAAGAGAGATTATTCACATTCAATAGTCCACACAAATTTTTTACCCTTTCACTACAAGGATGTTATTGGGTTATCAAACTTAGAAATAAATTAAAAAAAAATGTATAGTAACTAGCCAATCCCATAAAACTATGTAAATAATGTAATTTTTTAATATTAGGACACTCTTCAATATCTATAATATTTTTTGGATCCACAACAATACTAGGATTTGATATTATATGACATAAATAGTAGATATCAAACTAAAAAAAAACACAATTAGGTATATTAATGAACAATTTATGTTGCCTTAGACTTTACATCACTAAGCACAAATGTTGTTAATTTTTAGTTTGATTATTAAAATAAATATATCTTTAAGGAATACTAGAACAAACTTATCTAAAAAATATAGGAATACATTATTCAGTAAGTTCATAAATGTAGTAAGTGAATTAGTAAAACTAAGAGGTGTTACAATGAACTCATAATGTCCATAACTTGTTATAAAAGTAATTTTATGAATATTTTCTTCCTTGATCCTCAATTAGTGATAGCTAAATCTCAAGTCCATCTTTGAAAATATAGTCACATCCTTATTTTCATTAAATATATCATTTGTCCTTAGTAAATAATAATGGTTCTTAATGGTAACCTTGTTAACCATGAAATAGTCAACACATAAACAAAAGGTTTCATGATTATTTTTCACAAAGACCACTAGTACACACCAAGGTTATTAATACAGTTGGCATGATTATTCCATTTTCTAATAGTTATAATAAATGAGCTTTCATCTCCTACAAATCTACTATATTCATTTGATAAGCTACCATAGATGTAGGGCTACCCCTAGAGTTACATCAATAAAAAATTAAAATTCACACTTAGGAAGCAAACCAAAAAATTAATCTCTAAAAAAATTAGAGAAATATTTAAAAAGTGGATGGTCCTCAAATGTCATTATTATTTTAAGTATAATTTCTTGCATCAAAACAACATACAATTTTGAACCTTTACATATTTCTTTCTTCAAATGTAAGGTCTATATTAGCTTACATACTTTTGGTTTCAAAAAACCTTGAATTTTTACAAATTTTCCAAAATCATTACATAAATATGTCACTTTTTTATAGTATTATAAATTGGATTTATGCTAATTTAGCCAATCCATGACTAAGATAATATCAAAATATCCAAGAGGATCTATAAAAAAATTTACCTGGGTTTGAAGAACACCTAAGTATATTATTACTCCCTCAATACACTTGTAATAAATACTCTTTTACTTGAATTGAACTCAACATCCCAACCATCCTTCAAAGTCATCATATTAAACTTACAACATATTACTTAGGATCCATAAAATTATATGTTGCTCCTAAATCAAACAAAATTGAATTAGAAAAAAATATTTTACCTTTTCTTTCAATTGGAGTTACTTAGAAATAAATATTTCTTTTGTCAACTATTAATACACTCTATGATTAGCTGATTGGACATATTTCATCTTAATACAATATTTATAGTATTGATTATCTCTACATTCCCAGCACACTACAATTATTTGTGCCATCAAAATATTAACATTGGTCCCACTAGTAGGCAAATTTTTATTACCCTGAGTTGAATTCATTTTTTTTTTAATTAGAAGTCTTAAAAAGAAATAAAATTCTTGAAATTATTATTTTTCCCTTGAAATTTATTGAATCCACTTGTACTCCTTGTGAATCTATGGTTAGACATAAATTTATTAAAATTATTAGGATAAGGGGATATATTTTAAATATTAAATTTATGTCTATTCTATTTAAAATATTATCTTACCTTTTTTCTATCTTTTTAGTTTTCTTCTACCCTATGCACAAATTCAATTGGTGTAGTTAAAGTCTTAGGATTAGTCATATTCACATCATGCATCAATATTTATTTCAATATTAACTTAAACTTAGTGATATCATCTTAATAATTCATGTAATTAACATGATGTATCAAATTCAAAAACTTGTTTTCATACTTATCCATAGTCATATTCTCTTATTTTAGAAATTAAAAAATAAATGACTTTTTTTTTCTTGAAGTTAGAACTAGGATAAATTTTTTTTTAATTACCTTTCAAAACTAGGATAGGTAAAAGTCATTGGTTATTACCCTTATAAATCACATACAAGTTTCCACCAAGGAGTTAAAAATCCTACTAATTAATAATTTGCTTCCTTTTCCTTCACGTTAGAGGACATACCATGCATATTAAAATACTTCTACAAGTGTACTCACCATGCATCAACTAAATCATCTAATTCCTCACTTGAAAATGTTGGTGTAAGAGGATTCTTAAACTCCTTAATAATATGATCAACCATATTACCATGATTATTCTAAAGTTCCAGTTCATCCACTTATCTTTCATCTCTAACTTGAATTCATCAATTGGAATACATTCTATATTATTCATCCTTCTCTCCTAGGTAGCCAATTTAATATTAAGTGACTTTATTGTAGATATAATTACATTCAAAAATCCTTATAAATTAATGTTAGGGTTTTTTTCCTCATGTTTAAGGCCACCAACATTATTTAGAGGTGATTCCTCTATCTCAATAATGTTGTACCAATGACCTGTTCCTCTACCTATTATCACTAAATCTCACACTATAGATGAGGTTGTTTAAGCCTACTATAATATTTGGGAAACATTGGAATACCTCTAGGCCTATGGGTTGTCTATATTATAGGTAGACCTCTAGGTTTAAGGGGTAGCTCCCTAGATTGATCCTTACGTACTTATTACCTACACTATCTAATGTATTATGTGAAAAGAGATATAAATAGACATGAAAGTAAACTACTCCAAGGGGATGGTACACTAGAAAGACCTCCAGTTGACTATCATACATTTTATCTAAGAGGCATGACCTATAACACTAGCCTCAAATTCAAAATTGCTCTAACATTAGTATTTCAAACATGGAGGTGATATGCATGAAAGCTACTCAAGTTAAGTGAACCAGAGCTTAGTTTTAGACATTAAGGCTACTTTTACACTTGAAAATTGACCCATACACTTGATGAAACTTCACATTACCTGTTAGAGTAGAAAAATTTATATCAAACATGAAATGATTGAGAAAAAGCAATCATGGATATCAATCACTTGACTTTTCACTTCACATACTTAGACAAGATAGTTTTTAAATAAAAAATAGATTTCATATCTTATTTAAAAATAAAAGCACAATATAAAACCAACTGAGCTTTGCCATAGAAGGTGTGGAATTCTTTATAAGATCCAAAATAGCTTACATTTATAGAATGTGATAAAAAAAGGTGGATCTCAAAGGTCATAACTTATAAACTAGACTAGGGAGAGTTGAAATATGTGAAATATAAAGGAAGGATAATAAAAATGACATAATAGTCATCATATATGTCCCTAACTCATGTACTTCTTTTAGACACTTATTCTCACCATCTATAGTCATTCATTAGCCCTCTTTCACTTATTATTCACATTTTTCACCCACATAGACTTAAGATTATCAATAAAAACCATGTAAGGGATGATATTACAAATATAAAGAGTCAAATTTCCTTCCACTCCATGAATTAGAACTTAAAATGACCCCCAATTGGACTTTTCATCTTCTCACTTGGTTGTTGCTCTCCATTGTCACTATTTGCCAAAGACTGCTTGAGATGTATGAATTAGCATAGATGTATTTGTGATTATATTAACTGATAAATGGAAATGTATAGTTATAATATGTCCCAATTGACCTCCCCTAATGATCCTCATCCTTCAACTCTCCTTTTCACCTACACAACACATAAAATCCTTCAAGAACTAATGTTTTCACCCTATCTGTACAAGTAGGATACGTATCAATTGCATGTCATGGAGACTAAGAGAGTCTTACACAATAAAAAAACAATTTATATGTCAAAAAATCCCTCTAAGTGCATATCCATTGGTATTACCTTTATTGGGTCAAAGTCAAGGGTTTATGAGGGTTTGGACTCTTGAGGATTATTCATGAAATCTTGACATTAAAACCTCAGACCAATTCCACTTATACAATTATAGGTAACTTATTAAACAAATAATAAATCCTTAGATTCTCATGGATAGTGTCCATATTAGTGTGACCTCTTGAACTTAGCCCCTTGAGCTTGGGAGTGCATTCTAGATGGATATGAGGTGAAATAGATCATGCTTGACTAACCTATGTCATTTATCTACACACGTGTGGATAAAAATAGTCTAATTACTTCCCCTAAAGGCTATAAAATTAATTATAAGGTTTATATAGTCTTGGAAGTATATTTAGGACCCAATAGGGCTTAGGCTTGGTCTTAGGCATAATAGGCCCGACTATGTTCTTGATGACCATAACCACCCTCTGTAGTTTATAATGGTTTTAAGTTATCCTCCATGTTTTTTAATTATTAAAATAAATCCCCACACCCTAATTTTAGTTTTAAAATACTTATTATTACCCTATCTTGCCATCACATACCCTGCTTACAATCTAGACTTGTTGGGAGTGCCCTTTATCTTAGACAAAATAGAAGGCACTTCCCTTATTCACTCAAGAAAAATGAGAATATATGAAGATAAAATTTGTCATAAATACATTATCTACATAATTTAATAGTTATATCATACAAATATACCCATTAACACTCCAAAACTTCAAGAAAGACTCCTTAAAGCTAGTGAATATTTGCAAGGTTAGGGTTTGATTGTAGGTTGAATGTTGAAACACTTTTTACTCTACCTATCCTATTTGAGAATCATTTTAGGTGTGTTAATACATATATTATAGTGATCATCATCATTTTTACAACCCCTACCTTTACCAATTTCTCAAAGCTCAACCTTTCACTAGCTTGCACTAGTCCATGGACTATGTGTAAACTATAGGTGGCAGGTTTTAGATGTTTCTTATAGGTGATGTTTATGGATTAGAAATGTGTTACATGTTTATATAATTATTTAATTCATCAATTCCTCTTCATGTTTTTATAATCAAATCTACCTTTCCTTAGGACGTCTAACATTCAAATAATACTCTAGCATACTATGGGTCTACAGTCAACTGTAGGTGTCATTTGAGAACAAAAAGGAACCCTGTAGGTGGTGATATGAGATAAAACATTGTATTAAAACTACCTTGACTAATATTTGGATCACTAACATCATCTACAATCAAATTATGTCACTTGGTCTGTATGCCATGCTTCAAGAATACTATAGATGACTGCGTGTCTATAATGAAAGATTGATATAATTAGAAACTCTCTTATGCCATCTTCCTTTGACCAAACAAAAAAATTATTTTGAATGGAATTGACACTATTATTTTTATACAATATTTAAATCACTATAATTATCTATACCTCATGTCACTCTAGTATAATATGGCATCAAGTATGGACAAAACCTTGATTTAGAGAAATTAAGGTAATCTATCCCAAATGCAATTTTCTCAAACTGAGGGCTAGGATTAAATTATTTTTTCACCTTATGAATCCACCATTATCATAATTATAATCTCCATGTTTTTATAACACATTGATTTTTCAAACTAGTTTAAACATTTAACTTCCCAATCCTCTATTGGGACCACTTGTAGGTGTACATGTATAAAACCTATATGTGAAGATATGATATATGATTATGTGCATGGTAAATTCATTATAAAACCAATCTTATACATACTTGAATAGTAAAAAATTATATTCCACACCTTGGGATACTTATCAATACTTTTTAACCTCCTCTCTAATTCAACATGAATATTTAAAACTTCTTTTCACTTGACTATAGGTGAATGTTTATAGGAAAAGTGATTGTGCATATATGCTTCTTAATTGTGTTATTTATATGAAACAATATTGAGACTATGATTTAAAAGGATATGTGATTACCATGACATGATAGGAATTAAAAAAAAAATTACCTTTTTTTGAAACCACTATAGTAAAGAAGAACCTTTGTAATTGATGAAACCTATCTACAAGATGTGATGGTGCCCCTCATTAGCAATATGAGATGTTATACTTATATTTTGACTTTCACACATGAAAAAATGACTGAGGACCATGTGATAATGATTTAAAAACTCTATAAAGACACGTGAAATACATTGTCTATATGGACCAACCCAAACAAAAGATAAACTTGGAGGCTATGAGGATTAACAAGTAGAAAATAGTGGTAAACTTCTTAGCATTGGTTCATAAATCCTAGGTCACCAAACATGGAAATATTTCCATGAACTTAGAGTGAAAAAGGATTAATATCATCCCTAAAATTCATTTGATCTGACTCAACTCCTCCTGGATGTACTATGCAAGGACCAATTGACCATTGTTATATACAAAGGAGAGTGATGGAGAAGTATAATGGTTTTATGCCATTTTTGAGATTTTCAAAATTGATCAAGCATGGAACTGAGCTTAGGAGACTGATAGGTTCACTTAAAATTCTCCCACACAAGCCAAAACTCTTACATAAGTCATATAACTACTAAAAAGAACCTCTCTTTGAAGTTAACCACTTCTTATACATTAAAACCTACAATTTTGTCAGCTCAAAATAGTTACTCTAACACCTAACTAACACATGAATGTTTAATGACATATTGACACACTTTTTTTCCATGAGAAACCATACAAGTCTATTAAATGTCCCAAATATGATCCCTAAAATGATATAGGACTACAAATCAATATGACAAAGCTAAAGACACATTAAATGACCTTACTAGGACCATAATACATCCTATAAGACCATATTATACCCCTACATTAAGTTTGACCTTAGAGGGGGTTGACCTATTTTGAATTGTGGTCAAAATAGTCAATATTCTTTATGATTTCTTAAGGGTGGTAAGCTAACTATGTTAAATACTAGTAGCCTACTCCTATCCATTAGGATATGGAGTCACATATACATTTATTATGCATTAAATTGCCTCTAAAACCACACCAAATAATATAAAATAAGACACAAAAGACAAAAAACTAAAGCAAACACATGTGTTATCAAGAACACTTATGGAATACACACACAATAAAAGTAAAGAAACACACCTATTCTAATATTTAAAGACCTCAAACTTTAGGTGAAGAATAAATCAACATGTTTCGACTAGGTTCAAATATGGTCCCTATTACACCTTTGTTGTTCCATGAAATCAACCTCTCATGTAGAACATTTTTGTCAATAAACACTTGTTCATATTGATGGTCAAAAGACTTGTTATCCTTAGGTATTATGTTGTCTATAAGTGGACTAATTTGAGACTTCAAGGATGTTCTATTTTTATTCACAAGGATCTTGTTTAAAACTTCAACCTTCTTGAATTCTACCATTTTTTATTGGTACTTCTCAAACTATAGATTAGGAGTGATCAAGACTACCTCAACCTTACTCTCTTCTAGGACATATTGTAATTGATGTATAGGATCATCGAGTTCATATTATTTCCACTCCAACATATGTGAATATGGATCAAAATTAGGTTGAGGTGTTGAATTCTATTGAAACACTTAACATTCTACCTTGGTCTCACTAGGCTCTTTAGTGTTGCAAGCTTTTTAGCAGTAGATTGATGCTCATATTCATTCTAAATAAGATACTCAACTTTTTGCTTGATAAGACACTCAACAACCTAATTTTTAGGTTCATCAAAAAACTTACCATCAGATGTACATTTATTAGGATAATTAGACTTATTCATCTACTCAAACTCTTGAATTATGGTATTGAACCTTTGCCATAGGTAATCTTCCTCATGGTTATCATGTTTAAATATTGCCTCATGAAGTCTAGTTAAAAAGACATTATTATTCTCACCATATTGATATATCATGATTTTAAAACTATCATCATCATAAATATTGATAAGTTAATTACCCTTAGTAACTTGTGAAAAAGAGTATTCAATGCTTATCTCAGAATTCTCATATGCTCCCTCATGGATGATGTATGTGCCATTGTCAATTTCCTTAAAGTGTATGGATAATATCCATAGGTATCCATATAATAATCATATACAAACACATAATATATGCCCTAAAGATTTTAATATGTCCTATCGTCCACATTATACTCCTCATGATCATTAATGGCACAATTAAAATTGGAGCTTACTTCTACATAGGGCTTAATGTGAAACTTAGCTAGTGGTTGAGTTATAATGGTTACATTTTCTCCATACTTTTTCCTAAAATCTAATAAGGAGTAATCAAATGCAAGGTAGCCTCCTATCTTGGTTGTGAAATCCCTTGAAAGATAGATAGCAAAGTGAGTAGGCAAGTCAACCACCAAAATGTCTTGGAGGATGGGGAAGCTAGGACAATCATGAAGGAAAACTTTCAGACTTTTGACTAGCCCTATAGACTTAGAATGTTTCTCATCAAGTTAAATCACCCCTTTACTATATGGTTCATAATTTATACCCAATTTATTATCTACAACCTTGGGCATCACTGAAGTGTTATTTCAACTATCAACCATGTAGTTCTAAACAAGTTTTTCCCCCATGATGAGAGTGAAGTATAAGGGTAGAGACTTCTCAGATTGAGAAGAGGTATCAATAATGGGATTAGGATCATTGGTGATAATAACATCACCATTAATTTATGGTTAAGGGGTAACATGTATTTGAGATATTTGTTTTTGTTAGAGTTATTTTTGGCTAGGCAAGTGAAGTGTCTCCCAAAGAGAAAGAGAAGTCTTATCACTTTCAAAGAGTCAAAAATGTTTAGAGAAATATCACTCACCATTTCTTGAGCCATTTATGGCAATGAGGTGCCTATATATTTATACATTGAAGCATTTTGAGTAGGCCTTCCAATATTTTGATCGGAGTAGGAGTAGGATTTGTAGGGACTACCATGCTTGTAGTCACACTTTGATGCCTTAAAGAAGGATTGATTGAGCTTATGTGCACACCATGGAAATCTCGCAAGGATTTACTCCTTGATATAGTATTTTTTTGTAATTTAACCATTGTAATTGAGGACATAAGTATCCTCAACTATAAATTTAGTAGAACTCGCTCCTTGAAGCTATTATCTTTCATTTTATTTCAAGATAGCTTCATCTTCTATTAATATTTGAGGATTGACTCCTTGAGAAACCAAATATTTCTCTCCACATTCATTGGCATATATGAATTATAATTTATTAAATTATTCTATTTTCACCAAATTGATACACATTGGTACCATTGCTCTTGTATTGGAGGTGTAAACTAGATTGTATACATTGTCAGGCCTATTAAAGTTATGATAACCGTGACCTCTACTCTAACCATATTTATGAGTTGAGAACCTATTTAATTGTTGAGGATAAGGATAATTATTTTTATTTACACCATAATGTATATTTTATTGCCTAATCTAAGGTTCTAAGAACTAAATCCTTGTATCTTTATCCATAACATATTTTTTCTTATTAGGGGTAGTTTTAGGATTGGTTTTGGCGTTTGGAATTTAGGTAACACTTAGATTATCAATATAAGTATTTGGTATTAGAGGCCTAAATAATTTTGGATTAAATTTCATAAATTATTTTAGGCCATTAAAAACTCTAATGGTAAGTTCATATGCTTTAGGTAAGGTATAACAACCTATGGACTAAAACATTATGGCTATGCTAGTACCAATAGCCCTTAGATATGTGGGAAACACAAAGCTTTAAGGTGGTCTCATGGGAGGAGGTAACCTATGCCAATTACTTTGGAATATATGATTAAAATAATGCATTATCTTTGTAGGGGATCTTTGAATTACATTAAGTTGGTGAATGAGTGATGTGTGATCACTCTTGTCTTCAAATGTTGATGTTATCAACTCTCCAAATCATCCCACATTTTTATACAACCTTCAATAAAATTCCTATACCAATCAATTTATTTATCTATAAATGACATGTTAAGGAGTCTAATGGAAAAATTGACTTTAGTGACATTGTGAAAACAACAAAATTTTGAGATATCCCTGATATTCTGAATAGGAGTGACATGACCTTCACCATTGAATGTGGGAACACATTTGGTAGCATTATGGGGTATATCATCATATGCATTGAGATGGGATATATTTTTAGTGTTAAAAAATGGGAAGGCATGCTCCCTATCCATGTTATCCTCAATTTCCTCTTCAATTCCTTGATCTTCTTGGTTTGCAAAGTCTTATTATTCTTGAAAGGTCAAGATACACTAAGGATGTTAAATTTCAAGAGGAAGTTTAGGTTGGAAGGGTGGGTTTATGGGATTGAAAACTCTATGAGAAGATGACCTAGTAAGGACCATGAAGTATGAAGACAAATATATGAAAAAATAATGTTTTACAACTAGATATTACTTTAAATGGAGTTGTCAAATGTTGAGTAGAACAACATATATAGTTATGATGTTATCAAGACCAACATTCACCTTGACAAGTTGTCCTTAGGAAAATGGTCCCACTAGGTGTGCCAATATTTTTTTCACAAAATATAAAACTATAGAGGAGGTTTTTTAATCCTAATATAATAATTGGGAAGCATTATAATACTTCTAGGTCTGTGGGTTGCTTATAGTAGAGGTAGACCTCTAGGTTTAAGGCCTAACTACCTAAATTGATCCTTAAGGGCTTATCACCTACACTAAATAATTGATTATATGAAAATAAATAAAATTAGACATAATATTAAACTAATATAATTGGGTGATACACCATAAATACCTCCAATTAACTACCATACACTTACACTAAGAGACATAACCTACAATACTAGCCTCAAATCCTTAATTATTCTAACATTAGTATTTTAAAGATAGAGGTGATATACATGAAATATAATCAAGGTAAGTGAAACATAGATTATTTTCAAACACAAAGGATAATTTTAAACTTGAAAACAGACCCATATACTTGAAAACACTTCATGTGACCTGTTAGAGTGGAACAACTTGTATCAAATATGGAAGGATTGTGAGAAAGCAAAGATGGATATCAATCAATTGAAATTTCACTATTAATAACTTCACATAATTAGAATACATAGTTTTTAACTCAAAAATATATTTCATCTCTTATTTTAAATACAAATTACAATATCAAACTAGTAGGGCTTTGCCATACCAAGTGTGGAATTCCTTACAAGAGCAAAAATGGCTTACATTTATAGAATGTGAGAAGAGAGAGAAAAAGGAGGATCTCAACATGTCAAGGTCAGAAAAATAGTTATATTTTAGAGGAATCAAGTGGAAAATATAGATCTTAGAGGTATCCTTGGATAAAATGTCCATATAAATCATGAAACTCTCCAAAACTAGTACAAAGGTCTTCGACTATCTTCTTAGAAATTGCCTTCATGATTATGTATATTTTGACTACTCAAAACTAGAATAGGGAGAGTTGAAACATGTGAAATTTCAAGGAGGTATTATAAAAATTCCAAAATAGTCATCAGATGTGTCCCTAACTCATGTTCTTCTTGACACTTGTTCTCACCATTTATAGTCATTCATTATCCCTCTTTCACTCATTCTTCACATTTATCACCTCGGTAGCCATAAGTTATTCAATAAAAACAATTTATGGGGTGATATGACACATTTAAAGAGTACCCTTTCATTCCACTCCATGAATCATACCTTAAAATGAGCCCCAATTGGACCTCTCATCTTCTCACTTGGGAATTACTCTCTATTTTCACTATCTCCAAAGATTACCTTAGATGAATGAGTTAGCAAAGATGTTTTTGTTATTATATGAAGTGATAAATGGACATCGATAGTTATAATATGTCACAATTGACCTCCCCTAATGATCTCCATCCTTCAACTCTTCTTTGTACCTATAAAACACATAAAATCTTATAAGAAGCCCTATTTTCACCCTATCTATACAAGTTGTGTACAAACTAATTGTATGTCATGGATCTTAAGAGATTCCTCCACAATACCAAACCACTTTATAGGTTAAAAAAATCCCTTTAAGTGCATATCTATTGGTATTTCCTTCATCAGGTCAAATTCAAGGGTTTAGGAGGGTTTTAGAGGGTTTAGACTCTTACGTATTATTCCTAAAATATTGAAATTGAAACTTAGATCAATTCTAATAATAGTATACTAGGTAACTTATTTGACAACTCCTAACTCATTGGAGTCTCATGCACAGTGTCTGTACTAGTGTGAGCTCTTGAAGATAACTTCTTGAGCTTGGGAGTGTATTCTAGGTGGGTTTGAATTATTGTAAGTTTGGCTAATTTCTGTCATTTATATGAATACCAATGGATCCAAATAATCTCATTACTTCCCCTAAATTTTATCAAATGAATTGTAATGTTTAAATAGTATTATAAGTATATTTATACCCCTGTAGAGATTAGGCTTAGTCTTAGGCCTAACAGGCCTAACTATATTCTTGATGCCCATAACCACCCTATGTAGTTCATAATGAATATGAGGTATCCTAAATGTTGTTTCATTCCTAAAAAAACTCCCCAAACCTTCCTTGTAGTGTTAAAATACTTCTTATCACCCTCTCTTGCCATCACATACCCTGCTTGTAATCTAGACTAGTTGGGAGTGCCCTCTATCTAAGATTAAATAGAGGGCACCTCCCCTATTTTATTAGGAAAAATGGGAATATGGGAAGATAAAATAGTTCATAAAAACATTTTTTTACTAAATTTCATAGTTTTATCACAATAGTAGACCCCTTAACACTCTAAAACTTCAAGATAGACTCCTTAAAGCTAGTGATTATTTGCAAGGTTAGGATCTAACTATAGGTTGAATGTTTAAACCCTTTTTGCTCATCCTATCCTATCTAAGAATAATGTGAGGTATGGTGATACATATATGAGAGTGATCATCATAATTTTCAACACCCCATACCTATGCTAAATTCTCAAAGCTCAACCTTTCACTAGCTTGCACTAGTTAATGGACTATGTGTAAACTGTAGGTGGCATTTTTTTGATGTTTCCTATAGGTGATGTCTATGCCTTATCCTTATGTTAAATTTTTAGACCCTTATTTAATTCATAAAGGTCCTATTCATATTTTTTTGGACTCCAATCTACCATACCTTAGGAATTGCCAACATTCAAACTATTTACTCTAGATATTATGGGTCTATAGTCAATCTAAGGTGTCATATGAGAACAAAATGACCCCTATAGGTGGTGATATGAGACAAACCATTGTAATAAAAATAATTTGAATTTTATTCAGGTCACTAACATAATCTATCATCAAATGAGGTCACTTAGTTTATAGGACATGTTTTCATTTAGGCTTCAAGAATACTATAGATTTTTAAGTGTATAAGATGAAGGATTGCTTGAATTAGAAACCCTCTTATATCATCATCCTTTGACCAAATAATCATTTTATTTTGTAAGGCATTGCCCTTATGATTGGTCTAAAAGATGTAAATTAACAGACTTGTCTAGATCTCATGTCACTCCATTATAAGATGGCATCAAGTATGGATAAAACCTTGATTTATAGAAATTAAGGTAATTTATCCCAAATGCAATTTTCTCAAACTGAGGGCTAGGATTCAAGTTTGTTTTCCACCTTATTATACCACCATTATCACAATGGTACTATCAATTTTTATAGACCTAAATGAGGTTTCAAACTAGTTCAAACACCTAATATTCAACTATTTAGTTCTTTGTTGGGACCACCTGTAGGCGTACATGCAAAAAAACTTATATGTGAAGATAGGATATATGACTATGTGCATGGTGAATTAGTTATAAAATCAATATAAAACATCATTAAACTATCAAAACTGATCCTCTCCACCTTGGGATACTTCTCAAGACTTTGGAACTTCCTTTCTTATTCAACATGACTATTCAAAACTTCTTTTCACCCAACTATAGGTGAATGTCTACAAGAAAATTGACTATGCATATATGCTTCTTAAATATTTTCTTCATATGAAACACTCTTGAGAATAATATTTGTAAGGAAATGTGATTAACATGAAATGAGAGGCATGAAACATAACATGTTACATTTTTTTAAACCACTATAGGAAAGAGGACCCTCTATAATTGATGAAACCTATCTATAGGTTGTGATGATGTCCATCATTAGCAATATGAAATGTTATACTTATATTTTGACTTACAAAAATCAAAAAATGAGTGAGGAAAATTTTATAAGTATTTCCACACTCTCTAAAATCATGTGTAACACCTAGTTTGTATGGACCAACCCAAATAGAAGAGAAGCTTAAAGGCTATGGGGATCAGCAAGCAAAAAATAGTGGCAGACTTCTTAACATTAGTTCATAAATATTGGTTCACCAAAATTATAAATATTTATATTAACTTGGAGTGAAAAAGTATTAATATCATCCCTCAAAATAATTTGACCTAACTCAACTCCTTCTAGCAATACTATGCAAAAACTAGTTGACCATTCTTGTATGCAAACAAGAGTGATTGATAAGTAGAATGGTTTTATGACATTTTTGAGTTTTTAAAAAATTTATAAAGCATGGAACTAAGTTTTGGGGACCTGAAGTCTCACTAAAAATACTTTCACATGTGTCAAAACTCCTATAAAGTTGTACAAATACTTAAATCTACCTCTTTTTGTAGTTAACCTCTTTTTTTACATTGAAACCTATAGTTTTATCAACTCAAAATAGTTACTCTAACACCTAATTGACACATTGATGTTGAATGACATCTTCACACACTTTTTTTCCATTGTAAACCATACACATCTATTAATTGGCCCAAATATGACCCTTAGAATGACATAGGAGTAAAAATGAATATGACAAAGCTAGTGACACATTAAATGACCTCATTAGGACCATATTACACCCTATAAAACCCTATTATACCATAAATAAAGTTTGACCATATAGGGGGTTGACCTATTTTGACTTGTGGTCAAAATAGTCAACACTACCCTAATTAACATTTCTTGGGTTATTATCTACTATTCTAGATCTTGTCCTCCCCATAATATGGTGAAATAAATAATAACTCAACATAAATTAGAAAGAAACATTATAAAAATTTCCCTAAACTAGTAAACTATGTTATGATACCAAGATTTCATAACCACAATTTTTTCATAATTCAACTGAATAATTAATGAAACATTTCACTCAGAATCTAGCATGGAAACATGAAATGAGATCCATAACTATGTTATAGCCAACATAGGAATTAGATTAAGTGCTAACCCATCAATGACTTCTTTAGGAAGTAATTTTTAACCACCTAGTAATTAGATAAAATTAGGTTAGTGTGGTTAAATGCACTCACCTCTATATATGTATTATATGCAACCTTTCTAATAGAGTTGTTAGTGACTTGTGCCCTTAATTGAGCACCTTTATAGGCTATATAATAGCCACTAATTCAAGGGTATTTTTAATAAAGTTAAATAAAAAATGTAGAGAAAGTTCAAATTCCATAAAATAATCATCATACTAAGATTGATTAATTATGATTCTTAAAAATCACAACCAACATACATAAATCAAGGGAAAGGACTATTTCCAAAATCAATGTAATGTATTTGAACACCTTTTCAAATCATAGTCAAGTAATGTATGGAGTTGAACACATCAGCTATTGAGGAAACACAAGCTTCAAGGGATGTTTCAACAAACATACTTAAGTTTTACTTATGAACATCTTACTATTTGCTAGGAGGGTACAAGTTCATGACTAACTTACCTAAGGACCAATAATGTCTTAGGATAGACCTATTATTTCCCTTTTACTTGCTCTAAGGTCTTAGTTCAAGTATTAAAATTACTTAATAAATATATTTTATTAACCCTTAATTCAAATATAAATTCTTATTATGACAATATAAGTTCACATTATTGTTCCTGTCAATTAAGAGTAGTAAACTTCTAATATAATATTTTATAATCTAATCTGAACATAGAGTACGTGTTCCTCAATCACAAAATTATTAGCTAGGAATATCCATATTATAAATGATGTACTTTATTATCAATGTAACTTTATTATAACATATAAGACTAATTAAATCTTAATGTTATTCAATTATAATGAATTGATTTAGGAACTACCCATACAACACAATATAATCACTTATTAAGTTATATGAAATAAAAATTATACTTAAATAGATTAGTTCATATTATTTACTTAGGTAATTATTCCTATGTAGACCTTATTCTTCAAAACATTAAGTTATATAACTTCTCCTAAGATATTTAACTAAAATTATTCCATTAATTCACCAATTCAATTATCAATAATTTATTTAACCAAATGTGAGGTTATAGTCCATACATTAATGAAGTGTAAATACTTCCATTCATTCATCCATTTAATTAATAAGATTCATAATATATAATAATTATAAAATTTCATATAAATCTAGCTTTCAACCATATTCAATACAATAAATAAAGAAAATTATACATATCCATTTAATATTGTTACCTAGTTTAATTAAGCTTATGTTTAAATAGATTCACACAAGTAAATTTGACATATCTAACATTATGTCTATTTTCCTTATCTTATAATTAACAATTAATCAAATTATAATCAAAACATAATATATATTTGAGTCAATCACTAATGAATATATAATCAAATATCTAATTATTTTCTCAATCACTAAATCAATGCTTTATAAACATAATTAAGACATGATGATAACATTAATCAAAATGCCACATCATTTAAATAAACATTACAAATATTTATTCTAAATAATTAATCATGATAAAATATTAACTTCATATGAATTTAGTAATGCCATGATATTCAAATAATCTAATGACTAACTATAATCAATCTAGGAATGAATGTACATGTCATGTTACATTAATTTGTATTAAATACAATTATGAAAAAAAAAAACATTCATGCTTAATTATTTTAAATCAATTTAATAAATTTAAATAACTTAGAATAAGAAGAAATTAATCCAATCATTTCATGTAATCCATTAAATTTAATCTTGCCTTGCCAGTCCTAATGAGCCTAACCATAAGTAGACCTAGACCACCCCAACTGTTAGTTGGATATGGATCAGGGTAGAAACTAACTAATAGAGAAAGGATTATGAAATAATTGATATTGAAAACATATCAAAAAATGGACAATGAAACAAAACCAAACACATAATCAAACCAATAAGACCTATTAAATTGGCAATTGATTATAACTAAAGCTCTATTCCAAGCTTCTCAATTAATAGGCCATATTTTATTTTAGAATATAGTATGGATTATAAATATATGTTTCCATAATTATATTCACATATTATTTTAAAATATTTTTATAATATTAAAATAAAATATGTAAAAATAATATAAAAACTTAGCCATTTGAAATAAACTTACATAAAACTTTAGGTTACGATATAAAGAAAAATTGACTTTACTTAATGTAATAATAACTCAAAATTTCAATCAAAACCATGTGTATAATCATATAAATTAAATAATAAACATTTTTATTACCCAAAATAGGTAAATTTAATCATAAATGATAATTATCTCAATTATCACTTCCATAACTAATTAAATAATTCAACATGATTTCATAAACCTAGGTTAAATAATAATAACTTAAAGATTCATAAAAAGTCAAACCAATAAATTAAAATTAATAATAAAATATTATAAAAACCCCTCTAATTATTTTGAACCACTATATGGACTCTTTATGTTCCTTCTCCCCCAAAAACATCCATGGTTTGAAACAACCAACACGCCTTATTTTTTTTCTTTGTTTTCCTAATCCCAATTGTACCCATTTAGGGTTTAAAAAAATAATAAAACAAATAAAATTTGGTTATTTTTAACACAATCAATCCATATGGATATTTAAACATAAATCTATAACTTAATGAAAATAATATCAAGCCATAAATTAAACCAAAATTCACCATAAGCCATAAGGCCTTTACCTTATACATAGCCATCAACAAAATAAGCACATTTTTAGACTAATAAACACATAGTTTCCATATAGTTTATATAAAAACCCAATCAAGTATTTGACTCAATTAACTTAAACCCAAATGATAAAAAATAAAACCCAACTATAATCATTTTAAAATCATTACACAAAGTCAACATTAAAACCCCATAAGATTTTCCAAGAATATGAGTTCTCCATTTCACAAACCAATTTTTCCTCATAACAACAAAATAACATAAAATGAATTTATTATCAAATAATAAACACATATTTTAAACCCATGACCTTAGAGTGGGGTAACTATATAAAAACATAACATTCAAACCCATACATATACATTATAAAACCAAGAACAAACATTAACAACATCCTATAATAAACACTATAAATGATCAACTAAGACATCAAACAATGACATAAAACTAATAGAATGGTCCTTATTAGGGTTTCACCTGAATTTTAAAATAAATATTAAGATTTCATATAAATTAATAATTCTTTCCATTTGACTATATATTCCATAAATAAATTTAGAATAACAAATACATTACTTGGTTGATGAAAGTCGACCACAATAATTTTCTTACTCTTTCAGTTTCCAAGCACTAAAATTATATCTATATTTTTACAAAATTGGTTACATAATAAACATAAAATCAAACCCTAGGTAACTCTCCATAATCATTTCATAGATATCAAGATAAATGTTTCTAACTATAGTTCCCATTCCATAAATTCCTCATGTGAAACTACTTCATAATCCCCTTGGCTACCATGCCAAAAATTTTGGTAGAGTTTCCCCAAGGCTTCTAAACCTCCAAGACTAAATTCCCAAAATGAATTAAATGAACCCTAAAAACTAACATAAGTCTACCAACCCCCTTTTTATGGTAGTGCAAGCCAATGCTATGACCGCTATGTCGTTGGCTTTAAAAAAACCACCGAAATAATTACCATGACCCCCATGTGGGTAGAGACCCTAACCTAAGTCCCTAGGCTCAAAAAAATACTTACACATAATAAAATTAAAAAAAAAAAAATCAAACAATTTCCATTAAAATACACAAACCATCATGCCTAAGTCATTTCAATGCATAGTTATAAGATACTTCAACACAAGTTTGAAACTGAATGGGGTCCTTTTAAAACCATTAAGTCACATATTTAAGAAAAATAAAAATATCATCAAATGTCAAGGATCAAATATGAAATGTATAAATATTATGAATATGGGAACCATTGTTGACATGAATAACTACATGATCAAATAGACTATTGAAGTCAATGAGTAAGGAGTTCAACAAAAATACAAATCACCAAGAAGACATCCATTGAATAATAAAAACATAATGAGTAAATAATTAATATCAAAAAGGTCAGATTTATGTTTAATTACATCATTTCATTTATTCATTTGCTTCTCCAAGTTTCCCTATTGCTCGGTTCTGATCAAAACCTAGCTCAAGTAGTTGTCCCTATAATCAACCAATAGACTATCAACAACATATAGACATATAAGTATAATAAATGTGATAACAAAATTTAAATAATAACTCAAACTAAATAATGATCCAATACACATTACATACTAATATAAAATACTATAATGAAATGCAATCCATAATTGTCTCAACAATTATAATAAAAATATATCAGTTTAGATCAATAACTATAATACCACAAAAAAAATTAACAACATATGTCTCAAATAGTTCATGACTAGATTATATCATCATAGTAAATTAAATGCAAGTAACTTAGAGTCATGACAATTGGAAATTGTATTCAAAATATGTAACATCCCAAATATTTCCAAATTTGTCCTAGTGTTACAAATTTCACTATGCAATGATATTGGTATATGAAATCTGAATATAAGTAAGAAACACCTCAAATATTTCAAAAAAAATCCTAGTTTTGTGAATTACAATGTACAAAAATATTGGTATAGGAAACTTGACTGAAAATAAGTAACAATGTGATGGGTTGATCTAAAACTCAAAAGTCTTGGTTGAAGAATATTTCAATAACATACAAATAATAATGTTATCTCTAAGAAGAGATGTTTTATTACTCAAAATTATAGATACAACATATGCCTATTTCTAGGAAGAGATGTATATTTTCATTTTTGAGATACATATATATTTATACCTATTTTTTAAGGTAGGAGGAGGATGTGGAAGGTCAGCTATCTTGAGGGAGATGAAATGGTTTGACTTCCATGAATTACAATAATACAAAATTTGAGAAATTACTATTTTTAGACTACACTACTAAAATTAAAATTTGTGGCACTAATATTTGGTTTTCAAGGGTTAAAACCCACTAAGCAGAGATATGTGTCATCTCATGGTGTTTCCCTCATTCTTAGTTTTCCAATGGTTTAAATGGGGAGTCAAATAGAACTATGGTGTAAAATTTATGGCTCCCAAAAGTTCTACCACCTATTGGGGTAGGACCGTCACCTGAATTGTTAGCTAAAGTGTTTCCCAGCTCATTGCCTAAAGTGCTATCTAGATCATGGGTTCATAAATCATTTTTGATGTGAAAATGGAGAGTGAGGAAGGAAGAAAATTGGTAGATGATCCTCAACATTTTTAATATCTATTTGAGTGGTAAAACTATAATGTCTTTATGGATTCTAACAAGAAGCCAGGTCATAATAATATGACTAACAATGACTTTTCATAATTCAATGTTACCCCACATGACATTCCTCATGGGAATCTCATGATAAATAAAGGAATAAAAGAGTTATATTTTCCATATATGTCAGTTGGAAAGCTAGAAAAATAATAGAAAACAAATGAATCATGTTCCCCCAAAGTCCTCCCACTATATTGGGTGGATAGAGTGAAAGGCAAAATCTTGGTGGGCCATAAATAGTCAAACCTCTAGGTTTTCCTAGTGGTGGAAAATAATTAGATTTTCATTACTGTTCCCAATCTTATGGTGTAAATAATTGATGTGGAAATGGATACATCTATTTTGGAAAGGATTAATAAATTCAGCCATATATATATTCTTTTTCCATCTAGATGAACTTAAAATGTAAACCCAAAGGACACCTAGAGATTGTCTCCTTGGTTAGAGGGTTTTTCTTCGTTAATTTATCTTTACAAAAATAATACATTAAGGTTCTTTTTGAAGGGCCTTGGTTCATGGGAAAAGCAAGTGTGTTTATCAAGGAGTGGAAGATCAATTTGAATCTTATCAACACTACCATGGATGACATCTTGATGTAGGTCCTTCTCCCATAAATTCCTCTAGAATATTGGCACCTAGAGGTTATTCTAGGAATTACTAGGGCTCTAGGTCAACCCATCACTATTGATATGGTAACACTCCCTTTCCAAATGATGGTTGTAGCTTAGGTACACATCTTCTTGATGGTGGATAAAACTATTCTCCACAAGATCAAAATAAAATCAAAGTATAGAGAATAGACAACAGATTATATATGAGAATAAAGCTATAACTTTCTTGTGTTGAAACATTCCTAGTCATACGTAGAAATACTACATAAGAAAAAGCAGGTACCTATAACTCTTAAGCACACATGGGCCAAATAAATACACCAAGGTTGGAATAAAAATTTGATAAATATTTGAAGATCATAACATTTAAAATTTCACCAAGTGTTTAAATTCTAGGAGCCCTGATAGGTATTTCTTGTAAAAAAATCTTCTACTTAATTTATTTTTGGATTTTGATCCTTAGGGAAACCTAATACCCTGTCTAGATGACTTTCCCATACCCCTCCACTATTTACCTCCCTTAGGCCCTCCACTCTTGCACATTTGGTGGTGGTCACCCACCCTAGGAGATCTTACCCTCTTCTAGGAGATTTTGGCCTTGTTGAACCCATGATAGAGTCACTTCTCACCCCCTCAAAACATAACTCCAAACTAGATCCCCCATTCCCTTAAAATGTTCCTTAAAACTTCTTCCCCCTATTTACCCCCTATGTAGTCTCTAAATGTTTTCCTTGATCCCCCCTTTCACCCCTGATAGATCATCCTTTGGGTTCAAATTGGCCACTAAAACTTGGAACCTTTTCACAGGTAGCATAGGACTTAACTCATAACAATCCACTTTTTGCTAACTTGAACAATGAAAATAGGCCACTATCTAAGGATGCTCTGATATCTTCCCCTCTAAAGATATTACATCCTTCCCTTCCCCCCCCCACCCCCCTCGAATATAAGGGACAATGCTTTGTGACTACATCACCAAACCCAGATGGAATCCAAGAAGAAGGGTTCACCGCAATTTCTAAAAATAGAAATGGGAGAAAAAATATTAAATTCATCCCAAAACTAGTGGGTAGATTTACCCAAATGGTCACTAGAAATATTTAAATAGAAAAATAAATTACAAAGGGTTTCAAGCAAACCCTTAAAATAACCCAGGATAATAAATTAAGATTTTAAAATGGAGTGTTAGAGGGTTAACAAATCCTAGAAAGTAGAAGACCCTCTACATTACTAAAAAGAGAATTGACCCAACAATTTTACTTATCCAAGAAACTAAAATGTCTAAAAATACATTAATATTATGTGTTGATAAAGTCTAAAATAAAGCTTATGTATTTGTCTTGGATTCTAAAGGAGCCTCATGGGGTCTTGTGGTCTTTTAGAATTTTTAAACTCTAGGAGTTCTACTTCGGAAGACTAGTGATTAGATTTCTATTATTTTTAAAGACTTAGACAACAATTAAGAATGGATTCTATCCAATGTTTATGACCCAAAATCCAAAAAATATAGAAATATACTATGAGAATGCCTCCTTCCTTTTAGAGGGCATGTGAAAGATGGAAGTTGATTGTAGTTGATAGCTTTAATACCCTATTTACTCCTAGAGGAAAAAGAGGGGGATTAATATACCTCACAAAAAATATGATGGATTTTAATGATTTCATATCAAGAGTGGGACTTGTAGATATAGATCTAAAAGGCAACCCATTCACTTGGTCCAATAGGAGGATAAGAGATAATCTAATTTATTTCTACCTAGATAGAGTTTTAATATCCTTAAATTGGGACATCCAATTTACTAATAGACTTTCCTCTCTACCTAGAATTGATTTTGACAACCCTTTGATTTTTTTATGTGATTTTAAAAAAAACCAAAGAACATTATTTTTAGATTTGAAATCATGTGGATCCACCACCCAAACTTGATTGAATCTCTAAAGGAATGGTGGAAATAACCCTTATTAGGTACTGATATGTATATTTTGACCAAAAAACTAAATTTCCTCTAGGTAAAGCTAAAAAATGGAATAAGGAAGTATTTAGTGAAGTATTCCTATTCAAAAGGGAATTAGAGGAAGAACTAATGGTAATTAAAGAAATTTTAGCTATAGAAGGCAATAATGAATAGAATTACCAAAGTTAAAATAAATTATGTGCTAGTTCCATAACTTAGAGGCAAGGGAAGAGGCCTATTGGTGACAAAAGTCTAAGTGCACTTGGTTGAAAGAAAGGGATAGGAACACCAGGTTCTTTCATCACTCAATGATTAGACATAGGAATGTGAACAAAATAACTCATATGAAAATGGATAATGGAAATATTATCAAAGAAGATGAGTATATATCTTATCACATAATAAATTTCCTCAAAAATCTTCTCATAGAAGAAGGGACCCTTGATGAATAGTTGATGAACAATAATTTGAATAACTTTAGTGAGGTCATTTCTAATTCTAACAATAATACCCTTACTAAAACACTATTAGTGGAAGAGGTGAAATTTTTTTGTGTTTATGATGGTGGGATTCAAGGCCCTGGGCGTTGATGGTTTTACCCCTTTCTTTTTCCAAAAATTTTGGGATATTGTTCACACCAAAGTTAAGTTGGTAATCAGGAAATTCTTCCAATCTAGAACTATGTTAAGAGAAATCAATAATACATTTTTGGTCCTTATCCCAAAAAATCTACGAGTAAAAAACCTACATGATTTCTTCTCAATCAGCCTTTGTAATTCAACATAAAATTTTCTTGGTCATCTTGGTGAAAAGAATGCAACACCTATTGCATAAATTTATTAGGGAACAATAGGAGGAATTCATGGCTAGAAGACAAATAACTGATGGAATCATCTTGGTACATGAAGCCACCCACTCCATATCCAAATCTCTAATATAAGGTATTTTTATTAAGCTAGACATGAAGAAAGATTATGATTGAATTTATTAGAATTTATTAATGAAGATCCTTGAAAAATATGGAGTTAATCAAGACCCAAGGAAAATCATATATAACTACATAGCTACTCCCAAATTATCCATAATCCTGAATGGATTCTCTAAATGTTTTTTATTGCCATCTAGATGACTAAGATATGGGGACCCCCTCTCTCCCTATCTCTTCATAATAGTGGAAAAAACCTTAGGGAGAAGTCTATTGAAATCCCATATGCAAGGTTTGATCAAAGGCGTATTAGTATTCCTCAATACCAAACTAGTCACCCATGCATAATTTACAAATGACATAATCATCTTAGGATAAGCTTTGATGGATAAATCTAAATAGATAAAATACATTCTCAAAAAATAAGAATCTATCTCTAACTGATGCATAAAATTCTACAAGAGTTCCCTTGTCTTTATCAATACTCTAGTGATCTTCCAAAAAAGGATTGTAAGAATTATGGAATGTTAGGTGAGTCAATTAATGATAACATATTTGAGTATTCCACTATTTGAAGGTAAAATGGAATCCAATCTCTAGAATCCCCTCATTGATATAATTTAGAGAAAAATTTTAGGGTGGAAACGATACCTCCTCACTTAGGTGGAAATTTTTTTGTAACTCAAATATTTGATTCATATTATCTTGGTATACCTAATGTTAGTCTTTTGGATACCCAGTAAGTTGTCAAAAAAATTAGAATAAATTCAAAAGAAGTTCTTATGGAGGGGTATTGAGGACCACTTCATGTTTCACCTGGTCTCTTAGGAAAAATCTTGTCTACATAAAGAAAATGGGGGATTAGGGATTAAAATCATTAAGTCCATGAATAGGGCCCTACTGGTAAAAATGGGATGGAAGATTATGAAAGAAGATAGAGAATAAGATAAAATAGTCAAGGCCAAATACCTATAAGAGTTTGAGGAAGACTATTTTATCTAGGAAGAAGGCCTAGCTGATGGTTCTACCTTGTAGAAAGACATAAACAATTGTAAGGACCTACTAATAAAATGAATTAGATGGAAAACTAGTGATGGGGAGAAAATAGACTTCTGGGAGATGCATGGTTGTCCATTAACCTCCTCTCTTCATAAGGTATTTAGAAAATTTATGTATGGGATTCAAGGAAATATGGGGTTCTAAGTCAAAAAATACTGGGATGTGAAAAAGGGTTCAAATAATTTGAAATTTCATCCCTATAAAAGTCTACACTACTAAATAATTATATGAATTTATAATCTCAATTATTCCATTAGATAAGTTCACATCCCCATGTTTGTTAAGGAAGATCATTTTTTATGGGCAATTGAAGATAGTGAAAAGTATGCAATCTCCTTAAGACATGATACTAATCTAAATTTAGAAGATTAATGGAAGTAGTGGAAATATTATGGATAAAATACCTGACTCATAAGTTAAATTTATTCTTTTGGATGACAGCTCAAGATAAGATCCTAATTGTGGACAAATTGGAAAAAAAAGGACTCATTATCCCTAGTCGATGCCCATTATGTAGGAAATCTAAGGATCAGTCCATCATTTTTTTGTTATGTTTATTTAGCTCATGTCTATTTGATTGGATAATGAAAAAATTTAGTATCTCATTAGGCAATGGAAACATTCTTGGAGTCTTATGTCCCTATCCTTCCTATGGAATCTTTCCCTCCCAAACTAGTTTTAGAGTGTTTGGAAAGCCCGTAATGACATTCTATTCTCAAATAAAAAACACAATCCAAAATAGGTCTTCCTCCATCTTTGCCATACCATTACTAATATTTAGATAACCTTCCCTCCCATAATGAAAAATCTAATATCTACCTCCACATATCTGATTTTTAGATATTGGGAGGTGGTACAAAAAATTAAGTCTCCTTCCAAAGACTTGATATGTAAACATGTGAGCTATAAGCCTCCACCTAAAGGTTGGGTTAAAATTAATTTTTATGGAGATTAAAAAGGAAACCTAATATTTGTGTGTAAGGGAGGATTCATAATGAATTCAAAGGGAAATTTGATCATTACTTATGTAGGACCCATTAGAATATAAACAAAGCATATGGCTAAAGATAAGGTAAAACTCTAGGGTATTAAACTTACCTTCATCCTCAAGATGGAAAGAATTATCATTGAAGGGGATTATTTAAATATCATTAATTTTTTAGAAGGAAAAACAACCCCCTCCCACATAATAAAATCCATAATTGATGATGCTAATCAAAGCTGAAGGGAGATGGCACACTCCTCCATTATTCACACATATCATGAATGGAATAGGGTAGAAAATTTTCTTGCTAATATCAACCATTAAAAATGAATACCCGTTGGGATAAGATGGTGGCATGGTAGCCACACACATAAAATTTACTTTTCAATGAAAGTATTTCAAAAGTTATGAACTACTATCATTCGAACATGAGGAAAATTAATTAAAAAAGGTGGGAAGAAGCATGTAATACACGTATTTAAAAAAAAAAAAATCTAAGCCTTATTAGGGTTTTCAAAATTCCATTTTAGGCTCTCAAGCTACTATTGAGATGGGTAGAGATAGGGACTATTTTGAACCAACTTCCAACTCAAAAGTTAGAAGCATGAAAAAGGTATGTAAGAAGCTTCATGGAGGAGGCATCACAAAATTTATGGTAAGGGTAAATGAACATGATGTGTGTTTGGTGAAAGAATTCATTGTGGTATAGAATAAGAGGATTGGGGAATTAAGAGGAGTCATAATATTAGTAATGGAGGATTTTATTGGAGAAGCCATATGGATGTCATGTGAAAGAAAAAAAATCATATAAAGATCAATAAAAAATATAAGATCCTCTATAGAGGTTTTTTCAAACTAAATAATTCATTAAGACAAATAGAAAGGTGTTTCCTCACTCAAACCTTCCACATTAATGGCTTGACGTCTGCCTCTAAATAATGAAGTATCTAATGCTTGAAGGTAAATACACCCTCATTTTTACCCATCACTTTCTCTTGTTAAATCATTTTTAGGGTTAAAAAATCATCCTTCCCTATTATCCCCTCAAATCCCTAGAGAGCGCAACTCTTGTGCACCAAATTAATGAAGTTAATCCCATCCTATACCAAGGCCTTATTTAGTTACTGGTAAAGTATGGAAAGACCATTTGAGGTAAGGAGGTTCTACTAAAGGGTTATTCTATTGAGGATGAATCCCTTGAGGAACAACCTACCTTAGGGTCACACTACTTGATAAATAGTATTTCCCATACTATCCCTAATTCCAAAATCTCAGCTGGAGACCCTCTTGTGAAAATTTTGGTTCTTAAACATAAACCACTATTTATGGATGTATTAACCTTGGGGGATGTGGTGGGTAAAGGAAAGACCCCATGAAAGAGGAGATCAAAACCAATAAAGAGTAGCTAAAAAATTTTAATAATAAACTTCATGAAGTTGGGATGTGTCTAGTAGGCCTAATATAAGATTGGAATTCCATAAACCAAGAGATTGCTAAAATGATCCAATCCTTCAATCATATAGCTAATATTGAAAGTACCCCCATGAAGCAATACATTACAGAGGTGGATACATATTCCCCTAAGATACCCCTTATAACCCCCACTAAGAAGACACCTTTGAAGGAATAAATGTAGAAGATACCTAGAATGATCCTACCTAGGGAGGATATAGAAGGGCGCAGGAAAAGAATTAGGGATATAATTACAAAGAGAAAATAGATCATGTAAGAGAAGGTGACTAAGGATGTGAAGGAACCTACAGAGGGATCCCCCCTCATGGAATAGTTTAGTATTTATTTTTATATTTTTTTACCTTTTACATGGATAGTTAGATGCTAGTACTATTTCTTTTTTTGTATTTTAGCCCATGGGACTTGCTATATTTTACTACACTTATTAATTATGGTTCCTAATACCTATAAAACTATGTTATCTAACTTATCAAATAAAAATAATAATCAATAGTGTAAATATTCTAAAATTTATCCCTATGTTGTGAATTATACCAAACAATGACATTTGTAGGGGAAACCTAGCTAAAACATATAACCCAAATATTTCCAAAAATTATCCCAATATTATGTATTATACCATGTAATGACATTAGTAAAATAGAATTGATTCCAAATATGTAATAACCCAAATATTTATAAATTTTTTCTTAGCATTATGAATTGTGTTACATGACAACACTTGTAGGAGAAACCCAACTCAAAATATTTTAAAAATTTATCCCAATGTTTTGAATTGAATTACAAAATGACGTTGGTATGGGAAACCCATATCAAAATATACAACACCAAATATTTTAAAAATTTATCCTAGTGTTCTAAATTATGCCATGCAACAACATTGGTATGAGAAACCTAATTTGAAGTATGCAACACAACAAGTTTTTTGAAATTTGCCTTAGTGTTGTGAATTGTATCATGCAATATCATTGGTATGGGAAACCTAACTCAAAGTATGAAACACCCCAAATATTTATTAAATTTGTTCTAGTATTATGAATTTCACCATGCAATGACATTTCTATGGGAAACTTGATTCTAAATATGTAACACATGTTAGATCTGCATTGAAGAGCCTTTAGGTATCTCTGTCACACTATTGATCATCATAGATCTAGGCAAGGTATTACTTTTGTTCACATTTATTTATGATTTTGATCAATTATTCACTAACTAAATGGTAGGGGTTACCCTATTTTAAATTATCTTTACCTCTCTTTCTACATCCTTCTATGTAGAGAAATTTAGAGTGAGTGAGCACAACCATGGCCTCAAAGTAGGTGAGGAAATTCATCCTAAAAGTCTTCCATGAGGTAATAATGATAATTATAACTGTCCATGATGTGATGTTGTTTTGGATATGACTAAATTTGACAAAGTCTATCATTTTTAAAAAAAATTTACTCTGATCACTTTTTTTTTGGGTTGAGTTCCCCATGAGAAACTTCTGAAGTAATGGTTCCACAACCGTGTGAAAATAGGAGTCCAAAATATTACCAAGGGATTTTTTTTGTTTTTGTTTTCAAACTAGAACACTTTAAATTCATTGTTAACCATTTTCCTTGGTTTATATATAACACTCTAGTTGTCATTTTTTACTAGACTCAAGACTTTAAAGTCTCAAAGAAAGCAAATCTAACATTTCCCATTTGGGTTAAATGTTTAAGCTTGTATATCCCATTATGGGGTTTTATTGACCAACTCATTAAACCCATAGGGAATTTCATAAGCCATAAGTAGACCAAGTTTTTTATGGTTTATTCCTAAATGAGGGTTTGTGTTAAAGTAGATTATCTCGAGACTTGAAACATTTAATTAATATAAAAATTTACACTAATCATTTTTTTCAACGTGTTTTATTTATCAATCTCATGAATAATTGATTTTTGTGCCAATTCTCAGACCATATGATCCAAGAATGTCTTCTGATGGTGCATGCACCCACTTCTTCTCAAGAGAAGAGTAGTTCTAAGGAAAAACTACATAATGACAATAATAATAATTGGAACACCATTACCAAATAAAAATACCTCTTCAAGAGGTGGTAGTAGGCCACAAGCTTCTTCTTACATACTTGTTGGAAATAATTATGCCTCAATGTTTATCGATAAAACTATTTTTCCTATTAAATTTTCTCCTCCACTTATGTGTAATACATAAGTAGTGGCTTATATAGTTGAGATGTCACCCTCAGTGCCACCATCACAACCATCTCCTAGGGTTAAAATTATAGAGGAAGAATTTATTTTGGTCACCCTAGACTAAAAATTAGTGTTTTGGCATTCCCACAATCCCTCTTCATCTCTTGAGGAGGAGGAATATATGGATCATAAAAGATAACCATGTAAAATAAATGATTATATAGCTAATAAACTTATGTTTAATCATTTTTTTATGCTTAAAAATCTCATAGAGGAGAAGACATTCAACTTGACAATTACCAATGATTGTTTACTCTTGAAATGTTTGGGGCCTTACTGATCCTCCACATAAGTATGTAGTAAGGAAAAATTGTCATCTTTTTAGCATTATGAAAAGTCTTTGTTTACAAGAGGTTAAGATTTCTAACTTCTTACTGCATAATGAAACATGAATAATTTATCCTAGGGCCATATGTTAGGCTACTAGGAATGAATATAAGTGTGGTAGGTCCATCCATTTTTTTTATATTTAAGGCTTTCTCAAAATATAATTTCCTAGTGTTTAGACCCCACCCACAAGGTGGTGTGGACACTTTTTGAATTTAATAACCATATTATTGGGTTGGTTAACATTTACACCTATAATGATACTATGGAATTGTCTACTCTATGGAGTGGTTGGTTGAATCCTTATAGATTCTTATTAGATCCATAGTGATTTTAACATGGTGGAATCAAGTGAGGATAAAGAAGGATGGATGCCTTACAATGTGATAGTGTTTTAGTGAGCATGAATATTAGTTTTATATGCACAAAAAACTTGGGGTGGTTGGTCCCAATCATCAATAGAGGAAAAAATCAGCCACCCCATGGTTTATCTAGTCTAATTTTTGAAATGGAGAAGATAGGGTGATTTAGCAACTTGACTAAGCCTTACTAGCCAAAGAAGATCTTTTCTATTTTGCCTTGGTACATGACATGCTAATATCATTCATACCTAATAATTATTTATCACATAATCACCCAATATTATTTAATATTGAGTTGATAAAACCTTAATTAAATCTTAAATACACCTAATTTTATCTCAATACTGCTCACCTCAAACATGAAAGAATAGTGGGGAACATAGTCAAAATTTGGAACTTGGTTCCTTGGTCAGAGGGGGATATAAGTTGGATTAAATGGTGGTCATATGATCTTACCCTCACTTCCATATTTCATTGGATATATGTAAAAAGAGGCCTTTTTATATGAAATCTACATAATTCCACAAACCATGAATATCTTTGAGTTTCACATGAACTGGAACTATCACCTTTCAATGTTCACCTTCAAAATCAAGTGGCATATTGGAGACATAAACTCCAAATTAAGGAGGATCACATGGCTATAGGATTATTTGTGGATTATAAATTATGTCTCCAAGGTGACCAAAGATGTTGATGAGGTACCATGTGTGCTAGGATGACAATGAAAAAATGTGCTTCAATGAGCTTTAGTGTTCCTACATGGTTCATTAGTGTTTGACTTGGATAGGTAATTGATGGATGATATTGATGGCATAGGCATGTTGTAAAAAACATATGATATGTTATGAGTGCTTAGAGTGCTTATGGAAGTGAATATAATTTATCATAATAGTCATATGAATGTCTAAGATTAATTTGTCATCTTGATAGATAAGGCTAAGTAAGCAATTTGGTGACATAATATTTCACATGTATGAAGGTTTTAGGATTACTTTGGTATATGGATGGATTACCCTTTAAAAGGTGATCATATGGTTAAAAATTAGGGTTTAGACATGGAGAATAGAAAACATTATTAAGATGAAAATTTGGCCTCTTAAATAGAGTTTACCAAGTTCCCATACTTAGGCAAATTTGTGATATCAAAGATCTATAGTGAGGATTTAATTAGATCACAAATATAATGATGAGAATTTAATATAACCAGAGAAGGATCCAATGACATGGTTGAAAGTCAAATAGTCAATATTTCACATGCTAATGACATGTGTCATAATCATGGAGTTTGAGCAATAGATCTAATGGCAAGAGTGAAACTTGTAAAATAGAGATCAATGATGAACATGTCATCATGTAGATTTTGTTCCAATAGAGAATATTGAGTCAAAAAGTCAAGATTTCATGTGGGGATACCAATTGGTATAATTTAAATAGAGTCAAATAGTCAATGTTCTTAGAAGGCACGTAGAGCTTCCAAGTGGTAGAAGTTTATTGGTGACTGGTTGTAGGGTGTGTAGAAGGCACACAAAGCTGACAAGTAGCACAATCATAGAAGCTTGGATTGAAGATAAATGGTGAGTATTTAAAGTTAAAGACTAGGCTAATCTCAAAGATATACATCATGTGTATTTGTTTAAAGTTTCTAGGGAGCATGATATGAGGTCAAAGTATCTAATGTTTAGTATCTACATAGTGATCATTGGAATTCAAATATTCAAATTAATGAATTAAAACTAGTGATGGGATCTTAAGATATAACTTTTGATATATGAATAATTTGATAATGGTGTAAATGGAAAAGTTGTAGAGATATTCAAGATGCATCTAAAAAAGCTTATTATAAGGTTTGATGTTTTTATATTCAAAATTATTGAGTTTGAAATTTGAATATTTATTTGTTCATGGTGTTCTTATGTATAAAATATTGTTTAAGCAAAATGTGCTTTAACAAAAGAGTGTTTTGGTGAGAGTAATCACTTGAAGATGTATTATAGGTAATATGGAGTGGACCCATGTATTTTAAAGTGATATTATGTTATTTTTTTGCTCAATGAAGTGATAAATGGGTATTGGTTCTCCATGAGACATATAAGGGCTACTAAGGCCTAATTGAAAGGTGTAGTTGCTTAAGTACAAGCCATGGATGCTATGGCTGACCTTTAAGGATGGTATATAGCTATGTGTTAGCATGATAGATGTCTTAAGTGTTAATTAAATTCTTATGTATGACCAAGAATACAATATTCATTAAGACTCTATAAAGAGTGAAAATAAAGATGATGGTTTCTAGACCTGAGAGTGTAGATTGAAGCAGATGTGATATTGAGAAAAGGAGAGAACATTTGAAAGATAAGGTATTGGTTAGTGAGGACTATAAAAGAGGAAAAAATATTAGTCATGTTTATCTAATCAAGGTTCTAAAGAGGCAAATTAAACAAGTAAGCCTTAGAGGTTGATCGAGTGAGTGTGTTTAGTGGATGGATTGAAGAGTAGAGTAGGTTGAGGATTGTGTGTATGACCTACATGTCATGTTGTTGATGTTATGATAGAGTTTTTACCTATTTTTATGATTGTGTATGTGATAAGAAGTGAAGAGTGATCCAAAATGGCATTTTGGATGTGGTTCTTATGTGTACGAGTTTGTAAGAGGGTAAAGCGAAAAGAGAATAAGATAAGTCCATCATTATGTGTAGAATAAATCATATCATAGGTGGAGATCAAATCAAGGTAGTTGAGTGGGTACTTGGGTGCCTAGGGGATTAGTTTCTCCTTATGGGATGGGTGTCCTAATACATTAAGGGATGGGTAGTCCTTGATCAATTGGTGTTGGTCTAAATTTGGATCTTTTTATTACAATATTATATTCCATTTTGTAGGTTCTAGTGGGTTTTATTCCCTAAGAGGTTTTCCCAAGTAGATCTTATGTTATGTGTGTGATATTTCTTATCCTTCTTGTTCATTCATATAAATGATGTGTATTCTTCATAAATAATAATGTTATTTGGTTAAGGGTTTGGAAGGATTGGAATTGAAGTTTGGATTATCTAGCATCACTATTTTTGTAATGTCCCCTTTTTAGCATGATCTTGTTTTATGATGATTAGCTTATTATGTGACCTTCGTAGGCTGATAGGAGGGATAGAGGGTCATGATGGTGCTTGGCTTGGCTTCGACTTGTAGAATCTTTTCAGTTGGCTTTCGTTCAGGCTCTTTCAGACATATATTGAGGGAGATATTAATATTAGATTGATTTAATTAAATATTAATTATTTATCATATTTTAATTATGAAACCCTAATTCTTAATTGTGAAACCCTAATTAGGGCAAGTGCATCTTTTTGAGGATATAAGGGTTTCTCATTGGGAGGAGAGTCATATTATTGATTATTGATATTGAATAATTTTTCTAAATATTTTCTGAGAAGACTGAGCCAAGGGTTCCAGGATTCCATTTGCATTGGAGAATGTCCACTCTTTAGTTTGTGCGATTTAGAGGTTGTGAGATATCAGCCGATCTATTGCCAGTTTGAGAGATAACTTCATACAGAAGTTATCATAGAGATTTATAGGTATTTATTTCATTAGGTTTCTTGATTCAGTAATTATCTAGATTAAGATCATCTGTATTGGCTCCATATTTCTTGAGATTGGGCGTCCAACATACAGGCCATACTATTTTTTCATGTTATTGTACATAACCCATACCATTCTACGTCAGGCCATATAGAGCCGTAGGCCACACATAGACTGACATCAATAGCAGAGACCAACATCGGCCAATTAAATATTGACGTCAGTAGAGTAGCTGACTGACAGTGACCGACGTCGGTAGGATATCGATCGATGGTGGTAGCACAATTGATGTCAATGACTGTGTTTTCACACAAAAACCTACACAGTACCAGATTTAGAGTTATTTCTAAATTTGAAAAAACAATCAAGTTTTTGAATAATGTTTCATATTATTTTATATACATGACAGAGGCTCAATATTGTAATCATCTAGAAGAACAATAAGATCATTGATTAGCTAGTTGATAGATTACACTGTTGTTTATTTATTTGATTGAATTTATCTCATAAAATCATATCTTTATTTCTACAAAAACATCAAAAAAATTAGAATACACAAAAAAAATATATATTTAGTTCTAAAATTTAGGGGAAACAAGGGTTTCTATAGTGGTATCAGAGCTTTTGTCCTGCCATCCTGTTGGGTAGTTTGGTCATTGAATCAGCTAGTTCATCATGATTACTTTAAGTAATCAAAAATAGTGGGACAAGACTATGGAGAAGCTTAAACAAGGTTTGAATCATTTGGTTGAACACCACAAGAGGATGAATGAATTTCTTTCACACCCTATAACTGAAGCCAAACTAGCATGGTATATGGCATCTATTTTTAAAGGGTCCACATCACAAAACAAAAAAGAAGGAGAAACAAGATGTTATGAGGGCAGCCATGGGGAATGAGTTGTCTATATCATCTTTGCAAGAAGCTTCACTTGAGACTTCTACATTGGAGGCCAACATAGAGCATGCTAAGGGTATGGATTCTTTGGATGATCATATTGCTACTTCACCTTCACATCATGAAAAATCAGACTATGGCAGCCAAGGACAATTGGAACAAAAGGCTTTGGTTTGGGATTATTTGCAAGTACAAATGGTGGTGAAGGAAGATGGGATAAAGATAGGTCATGAGAATTCTAATTAGACTTGGAAGGATGTGGAAAGGACACAAAATTTATGTGATATGTGGTCACAAAGGGCCAAGGAAGCTAGATTAGTGGCTGCCAATGCGAGATAGCACCTTAAAAACATAAAAAGAAAGGTCAATCTCTCCAACATGGAGAGACAGAAAGGAGTCACAATAAGGTCTAATTGTGACAACTTATAGCGAGATCTATAGGAATCATAGTTTTAGTTAGAGGAGGTGATCGTGTAGTTGGAGCATTTGCGGTCTTCACCAGCCCCAAACCCAGTTCATTTGTATATTGAGGTGGTTGGTGGTGAGTACATTCCCATAGTTGTTGCTGAGGAACATGTTGTTGGGACTGAAACACATGTTTAGGATGTGGGAGTACCTGGTCCTGATGAGTTTGGGATACCAGTGGAGTTGAGTCTTTAGATAGATTCTTCTCACATAGATGACAGTGTGGTATAGTTGGCCGGGCCACCTTTATAGAGGGATCATTTGTGGTGTGCAGGGGAGTATGTCAATGCTTCCTCGTTTAATTTTTACTACACTAAATCATTCATGGAGTATTTTATGGATAGTGTAGGTGTTCGTCTGGACTCACATAAAGTGATAGAAGGTGTTCTCATTTGAGGTACTAGTGTTATTAGTAGATGGGTTGGAGAGATTATAGTGATCCTTTCTACTATGCTACCTCACAGGGATTTTGAGGTGGGGTTTGTTGAGTGGGTCGCATAGGGTCCTATCTAGCCTACAACTACTTAGATTCAGATATTAGAGCCCTTTGCTAATTTCTATTTCAATAATGGTGAGCCAGTAGCAGAGTTTGGGGGTTCTTACCGGCATTATACGGTGGGGTATGCTCATTATTTTTCTTTTGACCCAGAGATAGAAGATTTGATTTCACACAGGTGTAGATCAGCTCTAGAGTCTTACCATCCATTATGGGATGGATTGGCACCATATTTTTTAGATGGAATTGGTAGTTGCAAGTTACATAGCCTACAATATCGACACACCCAAGATAGTTTATCAGAGATGGGAATTGGTGGCAGTGACTCAGGTACCTATGGCTGTTAGCATATCCACAGTGCAGTTGGGTGCAAGTGTCAATTAGACAAGGACTTGAGTTTTGATAGAGTTGATGTTTTAGTTGTCTTGAGTTTCATAGAGTGGTTTCTTCTATCGACATCACAAGGGTTGATTGGTGACATACGGGACATTACACAACTTTTTCCTTGGGATCCAGGTGGAGTGATGTTAACCTTGTTATTGAGATTGCTTGGGGACAAGAAATTTCAAGGAGGGTGGATTGTAATGTCCCCTTTTTAGCATGATCTTTTTTTATGATTATTATCCTATTATGTGACTTTTATAGGCTGATATGAGGGATAGAGGGTCATGATGGTGCTTGGCTTGGCTTCGACTTGTAGAATCTTTTCAGTTGGCTTTCATTCGAGCTCTTTCAGACATATATTAAGGGAGATATTAATATTTGATTGATTTAATTAAATATTAATTATTTAGAATATTTGAATTATGAAACCCTAATTCTTAATTATGAAACTCTAATTAGGGCAAGTGCATCTTTTTGAGGATATAAGGGTTTTTCATTGGGAGGAGAGTCATATTATTGATTATTGATATTGAAGAATTTTGCTAATAATTTTTTGAGAAGACTGAGCCAAGGGTTCCAAGATTCCATTTGCATTGGAGAACATCCACTCTTTAGTGTGTGCAATTTAGAGGTTGTGAGATATCAGCCAATCTATTGCCAATTTGAGAGATAACTTCATACAAAAGTTATCACAGAGATTTATAGGTATTTATTTCATTAGATTTCTTAATTCAATAATTATCCAGATTAAGATCATCCGTATTGGCTCCATATTTCTTGAGATCGGGCATCCAACATACAAGTCGTAATATTTTTTCTTGTTACTATATGAAACTTGTACCATTCTGCATCAAGCCATACAAAGCTGTAGGCTGCACAGAGACTGACATTGGTAGTAGAGACTGACATCGGCCGACTGAATACTGACGTTGACAGAGTAGCTGATCGATAGTGACTAACATCAGCAAGATATCAACTGATGATAGTAGCACAACTGATGTCAATGACTGTGTTTTCACACAAAAACCTACATACTACTAGATTTAGAGTTATTTCCTGATTTGTAAGAAATAATCAGGTTTTTGAATAATGTTTCATATTATTTTATATGCATGACAGAGGCTCAATATTATAATCATCTAGAAGAACAATAAGATCATTGATTATCTAATTGATATATTACATTGTTGTTTATTTATTTGATTTAATTTATCTCACAAAATCGTATCTTTATTTCTATAAAAACATCAAAAAAATTAGAATACACAGAAAAATAGAAAAAATATTCAGTTCCAGAATTCAGGGGAAATAGGGGTTTCTACAATTTTACCCCCCTTCTTAGTGATTGTACCTCTAAAAATTGGTATCAGAGTAGGACCTTCATTGTAATTTTAACCACTTGAAGGTGTTTCAAAGTACAATATGGCAATTCAACATATGTAGGGTTTCTCTACAAAGCAATCACCAATGTTCAATGGGTCTAATTATGTTTTTTGGAGTGCAAAGATGAATACCTACATGATGTCAATAGGGTTTGACATTTGGAAATATATTATGGATGGATATTCATGCCCCTTACCCCTCTAACTAGTACAACTAATAAGGAGTTATGTGAGATAAATTCTAAGGTAATGAATGCCATCACTTATGGTTTTTTAGAGACTAAGTACACCAAGGTAATTCAATGTAAATCTATAAAATATATTTGGGACAAATTAAAGATCATTTATGAAGGGAATTAAAAGGAAAAGTTGGCCAAGTTTATAACTCACCAAATAAAATTTAAGAGTCTCAATATGAAGGAAGAATAATCTATGGCATCCTTTTTATAAAGAGTTGATGAGATTGTGAACATTATCAGAAGTCTTGGAGAGAATCTTGAAGAAGATACTATAGTAAAAAGGTATTAAGGTCTCTCTCACTCAAGTTTTATTTTAAATTATCTACTATAAAGGAAAGAAATGATCTTAATCAGATGAATATGGATGAATTTCATGGCATCTTTATTACCTATGAAGTGAGAGTCAATGATGACAAACTACCAAAGGAGGAAGTAGAATTCAAGATAAAAATGAAGTCAAAATGGAAAATAAATCAAGGTAAGGACTTTAATTATGAATAAATATATGATGATGAACTAATAGCTTTTTTCACAAGTAAATAGAAAATAGGCTTACGGAAGTATAAGGGTAAGCTACCCTTCAAATGTTTCAATTATAGATAAGTAAAACACTTTGCTAACAAGTTGCCTCATAAGCATAAAAATAATGATGATGAAGATCATGGTGAAAGCCAAGATGAAGGAAATAATATATTTAGGTCTGATAAGTAGAAGAAAACATTTAGAAAGTTTGATAATAAAAAGAACTCCTTCAAGAAAAAGAAGAGTCTCTACACCAATAAATATTGTAGCTCATCAGATGATAGTGAAGATAATGATTTTGAGTTTGATAGTGAAGATTAAGTCCTATAAATGGTTGAGAAATGAATTTTATCATATTAAAAAGAGTCTACTTGGAGTGATACAGATAATTAAGAAGATAAGGATTGTGAGACTAATTTAAGGAATGCTTATGAATAACTGAAGATTGAGAAGAAGATTAACAAGAAGAGGAAGTATAAAATCAAGGACTATGAAGATAAATTCAATTTTTTTGAGGTAATAATTAATGAAGACACCAAGAAGCATGAAGATATAGTCAATCATCTAAGTTATGAATTGGAAATCCTATCTATAAGCCTAAAAGCTAAAGAAAAATATTCAAGGTATGTGATTGAAAATGAGTCATTGAATTTTGAGTTAGAAAAGAAATCTAGTAATATGAAGTCACTTGCGATGTTTGAAAATAGCTCAAGTGATCTAGACAAAATTATAAATACTCAAAATCATGCTATTGATATAACTAGACTTGGTTACAAAGAAGAACAAAAGAATGTAACTCAAGACAAGGTGAATATTAATGTAAACAAGGAAAATTAGACCTTGAGGGTCAATAATCAATCATGGAATGAAGATTCTGGTAGGATGAAGACAAATTAGATCAAAAAACCAAATTCCATGAGGTATGCTAAATTCAATAGATATTGTTACACTTATAATCAATTTGGTCATAGGTCTAGAGAGTGTAGAAGACTTGCTAAGAATGAGTGGAATTATCAGTCAAGTAGTGTAAGTAAAGTTGAATGCTTTAGTTATTATGATGTGGAACACTATAAAATGTTGTATAAATAAAGTAAGGCAAGTTGAGATTCCTTTAAAGAAGGATAGTTAACTCATGGAAACCAAAAGTATAAAGTGTGAGTCATGATGAGTTTTTAGGTCCAAGTGATAAATTTGTTGTGGTGGAGAATGTTACAAAGGTTGAATAATGCCAAGATCTATCATTGTCTTCTCATGTTGTGAATGAAGAGAACAATCTCAAGGAGAAGACCAAGATGATAGATAAGTATAGTTTTGGGGTGTGTATAGATCTAAGTGAACATATTAATATTGTAGAACAAGTTCCATGTGAAGAACATCAGTTGTAAATTTATAGTGATGAAGTATGTCATGAATATTTGTTGTCTCCATGTATTGTCAATTCAAGCTTAAAATAGAAGGATAATGTTGTAATCTATGAGAAATTTGTTTCTATTAAGCCTAAGAATAAAAAGAAAGACAATCAGTTCTATATCTACAAGATGTCCAAAAGGGAGAAGGAATATGAGGATTTGTGGTCAAATATTGGTTCACATTGTTCTAAGACATTATGGGTTAGGGTGTATATAGGAGACATATTTCTTATGGATAAGAAAGTATGTGTGCTCAAGGTGTATTCAATTATTTTGGTCCTTAAGGTCTATAGGCAGAGTATGGAGGTTTTTAGATGTCAAAACCAAATTGGTTAAGAAGACCCATTGAAGATGACTTTTTAGATAGAGCATGGAGCTAGGGTGAGCTAACTCAGATAGTTTGAGAGTCTTGAAGATATGTGCATAATGTAATGGGGATTCCTTACTATTGTTTTTAAGGTAATTTCATATAGTTCATGATGTTCATATATGTTTTGTCTTCATAAAATCTATGTATGATAAAAAAGAGTGTAGTCACGGAGCTTGTTTGAGAAGATAAAGGTAAGAAGAGATATGCACAATACTATGGGGAGTCTGTATCATCTCTTAGAGGTGTTTCTTTCCTATTATTAGTCATTGAAGTATTTTTAGGTTCATAGGATAAGGAGTTGAGCCCACTTTGTCATTGTGTCAAAGGGGGAGAAAGTGCTTGAAGAGAGAGACAAAGTATATGCATAAGCTTTGTATTAGTCTTGACATCAATGAAAAAGAGGGATATTGTTGGAATTTTGTAAATTATGTCTCCAAGGTGACCAAATATGTTGATGAGGTGTCATGTGTGCTAGGATGATAATGACAAAGTGTGATTTAATGAGCTTCAGTGTTTCTATATGGTTCTTAAGTGTTTGAATTAGATAGGCAAATGATGGATGATATTGATGGTATGGACATGTTGAAAAGACCCTATGGTATGTTATGAGTGCTTATTAAAGTGAATTAAAATCATTATAATAGTAATATGAATGTCTAAGCTCAAGTTATCATTGATAGATAAGATTAAGTAAGTAATTTGATGATATCATATGTCACATGTATGAAGGTTTTAGGAATAGTTTTATACATGGATGGATTCGACTATGAAGGATTATCATATGGTTCAAATTTAAGGTTTGGACATGTAGCATAGAAAAATTTATTAAGGTGAAAAGCTATATTCTAAAATAGATTTTACCAAGTTCCCATAGCAAAATTTTTGATATCAAAGATCTATGGTGAGAATTTAATTAGATCATAGATATAACAATGATATTTTAATCTAATTGGATAAGGATATAATGGCATGGTTCAAAGTCAAATATTTAAGATTACATGTGCTAGTGACATGTGACACAATCATAGAGTTTGAGCAATAGATCTAATGGTGAGTGTAAAACCTATCAAATAGAGATCAATGGTGAGCACATGATTATATAGATTATGATCCAATAGAGAATATTGAGTCAAATATTCAAGATTGGATGTAGGGATGTGAAGTGGTATAAGTTAATTATATTAAAATAGTCAATGTGATCATAAGGCATATGAAGTTTCAAAGTGGTGGAAGTTCATCGGTGACTATTTATAAGGTGCGGAGAAGGCGCATAGAGCTACCAAGTGGCACAGTCATGGAAGCTTAGATTGAAGATCAATGATAAATATTATAATGTAAATACTAGGCTAATATTGAGGAGATCAATGGTGTATACTTTTTAAAAGTTTCTAAGGAGCATGAGATGAGGTCAAATCATTTGAGGTTTAGTACTCACACAGTGAATGTTGGAATTCAAATATTGAAATTAAAGAAAGAAAACTAGTGATGGGTTTTTGAGCTATAAATTTTGATATATGTAGAATTTGATAATGGTGTATAAAGAAAAGTTATGAATAACTTAAATTCACATATATAAAAGTTTATTATAATGTGTGAATGTTTATATAGTCAAATTTATTGAGCTCTAAAGTTGACTATTTGTTTATTCATGGTGTTCTTGTGTGCAACATATTATTTAATTAATTTGTGCTTTAGCATAAGAGTGTTTTGATGGGATTAATCACCTAAATATGTCTTACAGTTCATATTTAGTGGACCCATGTATCTTAAAGTGATTGTGTGTTCTTTTTTTGCTTGATGAAGTGCTAAAGGGTTAACAGGTCTCCATGAGACCTATAAGGACTACTAAGGCCTAATTAAAAGGTGTAACTACTTAAGTGTGACCCATGGATGCTATGGTTGATATATGATGATGGTATTGAGATGTGTATTATTATGATATAATTATTAAGGGTTAAATCAAGTCTTATGGCCAACAAATAAGATAATATTCAAGAAGACTCTTTAAAGAGTGAAAGCAAATATGATGGTTTCTAGACTTGAGAGTGTAGAGTGAAGCAGATGTGATATTGAGAAAAGGAGATAATCTTTGAAAGATAAGGTATATGTTACTAAGTAAAATCAGAGAGAAAAAAGGATTAATCATGTTTATATAATCAATGTGATGAAGGTGAACACATAGGTCATTAGACCTAATAAGCCTAGAATAGTTAGATTGAGAGAGTAATCCTTAGAGGCTGATTGAGTGAGTGTGCTCAGTGGATGGATTTAAGAGTAGAGAAGGTTGAGGATTGTGCACATGACTTACATGTCATATTGTTGATGTTTTGATAGATTTTTTTTATAGGTTTTTATTATTATTTAGTGCTAATAAGTGAAGAGTGATTGAAAAGGGTGTTTTGGATGCACTACTTGTGTGTGAAAATTTTTAAGAGTGTAAAGGCAAAAGAGAAAATAATAAAAGTCCATCATCAGGTGTATAATACATCATATCAGAGGTGTATATCATATTAAGGTAGTTGAGTGGGTGTTTTGGTGCCTACATGGTTAGTTCCTTCTTGTGGGATGGGTGTCTCACTAAATTAAATGATGGGTATTTCTTGATCAGTTGGTGGTAGTCTAAATTTGGATTTTATTATTATAAGAATATAGTCCATTTTTTAGGTTCTAGTGGTTTTAATTCCCCAAGAGGATTTCCTATGTAGATCTTATGTTTTCCTATGTAGATCTTGTGTTATGTGTGTAATCATGCTTATCCTTCTTATTCATTGATATAAATAATGTGCATGCTTCATAAATGATAATGTTATTTGGTAAGGGTTTGGAAGGATTGGAATTGAAGTATGGATTATCTATCATCAATGATTCACCCCCCCCCTTAGTGATTATAACTCTAGCAATGATTTTAATTGAGATCTCGTATGCACTAGTTAAAAATAGGAGACAAAGTCTCTCTAAGGACTTTTTTACCCTTCTCTACTCTAGGAGAGATGTTGGTACAATTAAATTTGTCAAGGAAGGAAATGATTAGATTACCAAAATTATTGACTTTCTACAAGATTTTTTTCATCATTAACATGGTGTATTCTTATCACAAGTTTCATCTCAAGAATGGGAGGCAACTCTCCATCATTACCTCTAGGTATTACCCTGCAAAGTTTCCACCTCCCAAAGAATTACTTGTGATAGGATCTTATCTCTCAATGATCTCTATGAGGTTGTTAAATAGATGGAATTTGACAAAGCTCCAAGAATTTATAGGTTCTCATATGAGTTTTACCAAACCCTTTGGGATACTATTGGTCTTGATCTTCATCAATTATATTCTGAAGCTATTTTAACCTATTCTTTGGGACCATTACAAACTAGGGTAATATTAAATTTATTCATAAGGTTGGTGATCATAAAACTATCACCAATTTAAGTCAGATTACTTTTATCAACGTATCCTATAAGATTATTTATAAGGCTTAAGTCCTTAGGGTCAATCACATTCTTCCTTTAATTATCAAGAGTGAGCAAACTAACTTTATTTAGAATAGATTCATTTAGGATAATTTCATTACCCTTTGGGAAGGTATGGAATGGGCTTGGATATATAATAAAAAGGATCTATTTATAAAAATTGGTTTTGAGAAAGCTTATGATCTATTGAGTGTCTCTTCATTATGGCTATGCTACAGGCACTTGGTTTTGGACCCAAATTTGTTCAAACTATTAACATGATCTTTCAAGATGTTGGGGCTTGTATTAGAATCAACGACACCCAATATTGTCAATTTGAACTTCATCATTATATTCAACAATGATTCCCTTTATCAACTTATTTATATGTTATAGAAGTATAATGATTTAGCTACCTCCTAACTAATTATATTTCCATGGGTTTGGTGAAATGAATTTCCCTACCTTAGTCTAATAGATAGATCTTAAATGGCCATTTCCCTGATGTCTCTTTTCTCACTCTTCAAGAAGAAGAAGCATATATTAGGAATGACATAGAATGTCTCCATATTTTTTATTTAGCTTTAATCTGTTCTATCCAATGGAGGAAACTCAATGTTACTACCAATCTCTAGGTCTTATAACTCCTTGGTTGGAAGGATATCAATGGAATTAGCTTCTTTTAGGAGTTTAGTTTATGTTTTTGTCATCCCTTTTAAATTTTGGGCCTCTCCCTCTAAATTATGGTCTTATGTGGTGTAGAGAGTTGAAAGAAAAACTAGATAACAAAACCTTTATCTCTTGCTATAAAATTTTAAAATTGTTCTAAAGATTTGGCAGTTACTCATGTTTATTACTCTTCCTATTGGGGACCTTCTAATGCCTCTTATATAAGGATAGAAAAACATATAATATATTTTAAATGTGATAACTCTAATGTTCACAAGGGATTACATAGAGTTGCTTAGAACATATGATATTGATAAAAGGAAGATGGTGGTCTGGGTCTCTTAGATATTAAAAATTTAAGGGCTTGCCCTTGATGTCAAATGGATTATTATAAGTATTGATGGGGATGAAGCCTAGAATATTATTATATACCATTATATTTATCAAGGGCTTCCTTGTGGTGGAATGGCTTGGCAAGGTCTAGGACTTCACTCACTTATTATAACCCTAGTTCCAATTATAATCAAGGGTACCTTTATGGTTTAAAGACTATATAAAGCATGGGAAAAGATTACACCTCACCTTAATTATGTAGGTGAGGGTTTTAGGAATGGCCTCTCCATTAACTCCTAGTATCTCTAGTGGTTTCCATGTTTAAATTTTCATAATGTTCCCTTTGCCTTAGTCCTTTGGGTTAAAGGGTTAAGTATTTTCATAAAAGGTGTGATTTTTATCAGTGATCTCTTATGTAAGGAGAACTGGTCCTAACTTACTTGCTAATAACTTCATAATAATATTCACTCAATTAACTTAGATGCAGAGGCTATAACATAAATTCAAGGTTCCATACTTGATGAAAATTAACACAAAATAAGGGTCAACTCCCTTTTTCCTTAGTGGAAGGATTGGCATTGGCCTACAAACACCCTTTCATCTGCTATTCTCCTTGATTGGGTTATAATTTGTTATCCCATTAGCATATTCCAAATGAAATGCTTAACTTCAGTGGAATCTCACTCCAAACATGGAGTTTGGGACAAATTCTTTACCACTATGTGGATTGCTATCATTGATCCCAAAAAATCTCATTTCTTATGGTGTCTCCTTTATTAGGGCTTACCTATGGATGAACGACTCAAGCATTTAGGAGTCTCAAACCCCATATTCCTGGCTTATCAATAACCATAAAATTTTAAACACATTTTTTGGTTTTGGTCTCATGCATAATTTATATGGTGCTAGATTCACTCCCTTTTTCAGCCATTCTGAATTAAATTTTTCACATGGAAAATGGCTCTCTTAGGGGACTTAACTTTGTTGCCTACAAAATATAATATATTTTGGCATATGTTTTGATTTTATATTTTATTTAAAATATGGGAAGAAATAATTTATGCTTTCTTTAATCATGAAAAGATGGAATGCATTTTTGTTGTTACTAACAAAATTACTTTTCTACCTAATGTTACCCTTTAGATTAAAATCCAAATTAACAAAGTCTACCTAGAACTTAACCACCTCCAATTTTTACTCAACCAATAGGGAAATACCTAGTGCATGGTTATCCGTGAACCTCTTGAGCCTTCACAACATCTTATGCCTCCCCTAGGATGAGATCATGGACCATGCCAATTATATTCTAAAATAAGATAATTGAGTCATTATCCTCATTAATCACCACCTCATTGGTATTTTGAATGATTTGGTTTTCTAATTAGATCATCTAGATCTATATGTGATGGTAGGGGTTGGGTATATCCTCCCCTAGCTCATTATGGTGACATTAGGGGCTAGGGTCCTCCCCCCAAGGCAAATTTTCATTACTATCTCCAAAAATCTCTCTTGAAATGAATCAAGATGAGATATTAGAAGCTCAAAAAAATATTGGTTGTAAGCATTTACGTATGGATGAGGATCCTCCTACCATGGGAGGATGGGGTTGTAAGCCTCAGGACCCATCATCTCCACTACCTCCCCCAACATCCTTGTTTGTTGTAGATACTTATTTTTTATCTTTATTATTATTTATTCCTCTCTCTATCTAATTTATTTTCAAACTATTGATGTGATGTTTCTTTTTTTGTGTATGGTAATTTTTGACCTCCTTTTGGACTTTTCTTGAAGTTTTTTCACCTTCAGTGTGATTATGATCATGGGTATGACTTTTACACCTAGTTTTTTTATATGATTAACATTATACCATATCTTGTTTTATTAATATATAGATACCCTCTTCAATCAAAAATATGCAACAAAATAAATATTTCTAAAATTATTCCTAGTGTTGTGAACTGTACTATATAACATTTGTATAGGAAACTTGACACAAAATATGCAAAAAAAATAAAAATTTGTCTAAGTGTTACAACCTACATTGCATAAAATTTTGGTATAAGAAACGTGACTACAAATATGTAACACAAAAAATATTTTAAAAATGTGTCCTATTGATGTGATTATGAAATGTAACAACATTGGAATGGGAAATATAACTTAGAATATGCAACATCCCATATATTTTCTAAATTTTTCATAGTTTTATGAATTATGTTGCACAAATACATTGGTATGGAAACCCAAATAAAAATATGTATCACCCCAAATATTTCTCAAATGTGTCCCATTATTGCAATTTGATAATCATAATGACATTGGTATAGGAAACTTGAATCAAAATATGCAACACTTCAAATATTTCTAATTTTTTTCCCAGTGTTGTGAATTGCATCACATAATGACATTGGTAGGGTAAACCAAACTCAAAATATGCAACATCCCAAATATTTCTAAAAAATTTCCAAGTTTTAAAAACTAATCCATGGAATAATGTTGATATGAGAATCTTGACTCAAAAAATTCAATGCCTTAAATATTTCAATATTTTATCCTAGTATTATGAGTTGCATCATAGAATGACAATGGTACCAAAATCTTGACTCAAAATATAAAACACCTTAAATATTTCTAAATTTTTTCCTAGTGTTGTGAATTTCATCATGCATTAACATTAGTATAGGAAACCTAACTCAAAATCTACAACACCAAAAATATTTCTAAGTGTTGTGTATTAAGTCATGAAATGACATTGGTATGGGAAACATGACTCAAAATATGTAACACCACAATTATTTTTAAATAAATCCTAATGTTGTTAATTTTTTTATGTAATGACATTGGTATAGGAAACTTGACTCAAAATATGAAACTCCCTAAATATTTATAAAATTTGTTCCAATGTTGTAAATTGTGCCCTACAATGACATCAATATGGGAAACCTAAATAAAAAATATGAAACACCCAAAATATTTCTAAAATTTCTCCTAGTGTTGTTAATCATGGCATGCAATGACATTTGTATGGAAAACTAGACCCAAAATGTGTAACACCCCAAGTATTTCTAAAATTTTTCTAGTATTGTGAATTACGCCATGTAAAGACATTAGTATGGCCAATTGAATTTACACATATACAACACCCAAAATATTTATAGAATTCATCCTAGTGTTGTGAATTACACCATGAAATGATATTGATATAGTAAAACCAACTCAAAATATGAAACACCCCAAATATTTCTAAAATTTGTCACAAAGTTGCAAATTACACCATGCATCAACATTGGTACAAAAGACCTAAATCATAATATGCAACACCCCAAATATTTTTTAAACTTCTCTAAATGTTATGAATTGCATTACATAATTTAATTACATAATGACATACCAAATATTTAGGAAATATATCCCATTGTTGTGAATTGAAATGTTGACACAAGAACATGAAATCTAACTCAAAATATATAACACCCTAAATATTTCAAATATTTGTTCTAGTGTTGTTGATTATTCCCTAAAATAACATTGTTATAAGAAACTTGATGAAAAATATTCAACACTCTAAACATTTCTAAAAGAATTTATATGCGCAATGATATTGGTAGGAAAAAATGAATCAAAATATACAACACCCCAAATATTTCTAAATTTTTTCCCAGTGTTGTGAATTATGTCATGCAATGACATTAGTAGGGTAAAACCAAATATAATTATGCAACACCCCAAATATTTATAAATTTTTTCCAATTGTTACTAATTATGTCATGTAATGACATTGGTTTGGGAAACCTAACTAAATATATCCAACACCCTAAATATTTCAAGAATTTGTCCCAATGTTGTAAATTGCATCATGTAATTATTTGTATAGGAAAACTAATTCAAAATATTCAATGCCAAAAATATTTCTTAAAATTTCTTGATGTATAAGAGTTAGGTAAATAACTAAAACAAAATACACCCATTAATATTCAATAATAACTCACCAAATTGGAGATTCTAAATCAAAAGGGAAGTTTCTTTATTATCAATATTTTTCTATTTTAGGCCTCTTCTTGTAACCGTCTAGAGGAAGTTTTCTTGAGTTGTTTTTGACCACACAATGATTCTAATCAAACCAAAAAAACATTTATATACCTATTAAGTTTTTAAAACACCATACAAATATTATAGGATCTAATTCACTATGCAAGTACAAAATCTCAAGCCCTTTCTTTCTCAATTAGGTCTCATAGGTCCACAATTGGGTTTTATCTATAAACCACTCCACACATGCCAAAATTAAAATATAGTGTTTTATTAAAGTTTATTATATAAAACAAATCAATCATGTCAAATTTTTATGTTTGGTTCAATCTCTACATACCAAAACCATGAAATGGTCATTCCTCTTCACTAGGTTCTTTACAGAGGCTAAGTCTGAACAAAAATTGGCTTTAACGAACAAAATGAGCTTTTTAGTGTTGATTCAAGTTGTAAAATGTTTTTTAAATCTTTAAATACACTCAATAATATTAAAAATCTTCCTTTTTTTATAATTTTTTTAAGAAACCACCAACTTACCTATAGAAAGCACCTAAAAAGGTAAGGTACAAGCTTAAACAAGTAGAGTTGTAAGATCTGATTATGTCTAAATATTTATTTAATTTTAAAGCCTCTGATAGGTATTCATAAAAATAATTTTATTTTTTCACCACTTATCTAATAAAATGAAAACTATAAATTCCACAATAATCTTCAACACTCTTAAGAAAATGAAGAACTCTTACACCTGAATGTACATAGTTTGATGCAACCTTGTTTCTTCTTATTTGTAAATGAAAATCTCTAAATGTATCAATATAATCAATTAAAAAATATATTTTATTTATATATACTAAAATTATGAACCAAAACATTTTAAAACAAAAAGTATTTTCATTGATAGTCTAGTTTTCCATATACTTACATAAAATGTATGATAGTCTTGTTTATTGGGCATGTGTTCTTTATTTTCCTTTTCTTGAAGCATTTATAATTATTACTTCACTCTATTATTAATGAAATAAGTTTTTTAAAATACATTATATATTTATATAAAACCTCTAACTATCAAATAACCTCCCAACATAGGTCTTCAAGAGACTTGAGGTGTATTTGCTTAAATTTAAACTATAACAATGACCAAAATGAGAATATAAGTGATCCTTGGTATAATAGACATTAAAAATAACTTTTAGACACTCAAGATAATTAAAATACCTATAAAAACTCCTAAAAATCACTAGAAATTAGTAAAAATCCTCAAATCAAAGATTCCCATTCAAAAAATTAAATTTGAATTTTGGTAGAAAAGTGCCAAATTCAAAGTATAGATAATACAACCTAACCTAAAAACTTGTAAATTATTATAAAGTATGTTATGTGACCTATAATACAAATATAAAAATATAATAAATTTAAAATACCCCTAGAATAACCTAATCACTCCAAAAATGAACAAAAACAACCCAACATTTCAAAGTTAGAGTGATGCTCCTACATCATACTCCCAAGGGGTATAAAGATGAACTCATGAAATATTATTAATGAGGTATACAATAGTATTTAAATGGTTTTTTATCTCTTATTATATTATCTAAGTGGCATATTCATGAGGACGATGTGTCCACTTGACTAGATACTAGAAATACTCATTTTTTTCTTAACAATCGTCTTGTCCAAGATCATCTCTAACTCCTCCTTCCTGGCTGGTGGTAATTGACTAGACCAATCTTGGACTATTTTACTTTATCCTCCTATTTTTTTTTCTCATTATCATCACATTAATGTAATTTATATATGTTTACAACATTGAAAACAAGAGATATGCCCACTCCACTAGGTAACTCTATCTCATAGGCATTGTTAGAGAACTTCTCAAGAACTTTGTAAGGACCAATATTCTTCATATTTAGTTTATTATAATAACATTTGGGAAAATTTCTATTTATTAAGTGATCCAAAACCATGTCATCAATGTCAAAACTAACTTCTCTTCTGTTCAAATCTACTTGTTTCTTGTACTTCTCCACACTTGTTTCTAGTTTCCTTTTCACCTATTCATGTACCTCTTGCATAACTAAAAAAAACTCCACCCCTTCAACAATAATTTTATAAATTTTAATTGACTATATTAGTTAAAATAATCCTCTTCGATACATACCATACATTACCTAAAATGGACTCATACCAATACTCCTATTAGAAGATTCATTACATGCAAACTCTACTTATGGTAGTACTAAATCCCATTAATTGGTTTTGTCTATCCATAAGAACCTTGTAAAATTTCATAAGATCTTGTTAAACACCTTAGTTTTTCCATAAATGTGAGGGCGGTATACTAAACTGCAACTACATTTGTTCCAAGCTTCTTCCATAAGTTCTGCCAAATGTGACCTATAAATTTAATGTCTCTATTAGATATGATACTGAGTGGAAAACCATGTAGTTTAACAACCTCCTTGAATAATTTTTTTTATATATGTGTAGTATCATTATTATATTTTCAAGGTATAATTTATTCCATTTTGGAAAATATGTCCACTACTACAAAGATAGAATCATAGCCTCTTTGAGTTCTAGGTAGCCTCATGGTAAAATCCATACTAATAGAGTTTCATGGCCTATTTAGGACCGGTAAAGGCTTATAAAATATTGAATTTGTAATTTTTAATTTATCCATTTGAAGAAAAACAATCTCTTTAGATATCTTCTTACCTATACTTGCATTCTAGGATAAAACTAATGCCTAGTAAACTACTCCAACATCTTGTCAAGTTTGAAATGTCCTAAGATGCTACCATAATGCTTCTCTTTTATAAGTTTCTCCTTCATTTGAATATTTTAAACACATAACTATATTAATTTTAATAATAATACATCTTATATTATTTAATCCAACTGTGGTTACTTGTTTAAGGATGTTGGACATTAACAAGCCTTATAGGCTTCTTGAAAATATTCATTACTCTCATACAAATCCTTGAGAGAATTAATACCTACACTCTTAAGCTAAATATCATTGATTATAAATTACCTCCTTCTCAAAACATAAACCACCTTATTAATTTTACCTTTCTTATGTTTGATTATAAAGGTAAAAATTTTCAAATATTCTATTCATTTCATATGTCTCTAATTGAGCTTAGGCTAACTAGTGATGAATTTTAGATCATTGTTATCTATGAAGATCACAAAATATTTAGGAATTAGATAATTCCTCCACTTCCTCAAATATTTCACCATTTTATATATCTAAAAATCATAAGATGAATACTTATTTTTAGCATCATTTATTTTTTCACTAAAGTATGTTATAGGCTTGCCCTCTTGACTTAAGATAACCCCAATGTCTAATAAATGTGCATCACACTCCACCTAAAATAATTTTTTAAAATTAGAATTGCTAGTATGGGATTATAATTGATTTTTATGTTTAAAAACTAAAATTTTATTTCATCCATATCAGTCCACATAAAAAAATAATTATCTCCCCTAATAGTGTCTATGATTGGAGAACAAATTCCATGGAAATTTCTAATGAATATACTGTAAAAGATTACAAGTCCATGAAAAATTCTTACCTCTATAACTATTTTGGGATTTGGTAACTCCATTATGGATTTCACTTTGTCCTTATCCATCTTCAATACTCCTTAAGATATCACAAAACTAAGGTACAACAATTCTATCTTCATGAATACACACTTATTGACATTGATTAGTAACTTCTCCACTTGTAACCTTGTCATAACCAAATTAAAATGATGGATATGTTCCTATTTTATATGAATATATATCAATATGTCATAAAAATAAACTACAAAAAAAAACCTATTAATGGATTAAGAACCTTATTAATGAGCCTCATGAATGTACTAGGTGGATTAGTGAGGCCAAATAGCATGAACGACCATTCATACATCCCTTAATTAGTCTTTAAGGTTATTTTCCATTCATCTCCATGCATAATTATGATTTGGTAGTATCCAATCTTGAGGTCAATGTTGGAGATGTAGTTTGACCCACTAAAACAATCCATCAAGTCTTCAATTCTTGGAAGAGGAAATATGTAACTTATATTAATCTTATCAATTTATATTGAATCTATGCACATACTATAATCTCCTTATTTATTAGACACTAACACCATTGGCTCTACACATGGGCTAAGACTCTACTTGACCAGCCCTTTGTCCAATAGTTCTTAAAATTGGTCTTTTATATTAGAATTTTATAGTGGTGTCATATCATAAGTATCCTCATTAGGTAAGTTTGCTCCTAAAATGAAGTCAATATGATGATTAATTTGTCTTATTGGTGGAATCTCACTAGGAAATTCATCTTCTATGATATCAATTGACATAGTCCTTGAGCACATATGGCACCTCTTATTGCAATTGATTTACCTTGGTGGTTTTTATGATTATCCTAGTTTTAAGAACCATTTAAAATCCTAGATCTTCTTCTCTCATTTCTTTCACAAACTCCTTTTCACTTACCACCATTAAACTTGAACCAATATTTTGGTCACCATATTATTATTTCATAAGCAGTAAGGTATGGATTATATAATCCTTCTCCAATGTGTAAGCATTTATCCTTCCATAATTTTTTGTCATCCTATCATATTTATAAGGCCTTTCAAATAGTACATGTCACACATCCATTGACATGATGTCATAAAGAAATTTATCTTTATAACTCTCAATTTGAAACTCCAACCAACATTGTTCATTACCCAATACTCACTTCTCTTTTTGTAACCATGAAAATTTATAGAGAGTGGGATGAGGTAGAATTCAACTTTAGTTTATCCACTATCTCAATTGAAACTAACTTATATGTGCTACCTAAATCAATAACTACTCTCAACATTTATCTTGGCACTTGCAAGAGGTCTTGATAATAGTATTTGTTTGTGTAAGTTCCTTTTATTTAGGTTTCTTGATCAACACCCTTCTCATAATCAATGATTCACCTAACTTTGGTTATTCCACATGAGATTGAGAGCCAAAACTCGCCTTTTCTATTGCTTGAGCAACCTAATTTTTATTTTTAGTTCTATAGTTGCCTACTTGTTGATCTTTTGAACACTCCCAAAACCTATGTCCTATAAATTTATTACAATTGAAGCACGTACCTATGAAACCATTGTATCATCTTCCTCTTAATACACATCCAAGTCTAATATATGGCCTTATACCTATAAATCCACATCTAGGATTAAAGGACTATTATTATGAAGTGTTAGCTTCTCCTTGGTTTCCTTGTGAGGTATGTCTACCTCCTTGATCACCCCTTCCTCTATAAATTCTTTTATCTACCTCTATTCTATTTTTTTTTATTCTACTAAGCTTGGTTTCATCTTTTAATGCAAGTTGATAACATTCTTTAAGAGTTATAAGGATAACTATAATTAGTTCATCTTTTAAATTATATCTCAATATTATAATATATATATAAACCTTTTCTTTATCTTCCTCTATATATATTGAATTGATGACCATCTTATATAAATTATCTATATATTCCTTAACACTCATTTATTTTTGTTTCAAAGTTTGCAATATTTTGAAAAAAAATTGTTTCATAGTCACTTGGCAAAAATTTGCCCTTTAAATTGGAGACCATCCTACCCCAATATTTTATATTTGTCTTAACCTTGTTTATTATTTATTTTTTAATGAAATACCACCAAATATATACATTCCCTTTCACATTTATGTGAGTAAACTTCACCTAGTTTTCTTTTGGAACACTTTCATAGTCAAAGTATTTGTCTGGTTCTATAAATCAGTCAATAATTTCTTATCAATCCAAGATTACCTAATATGTATGAATTTACACTTTTGGTTTAGACAATTATTTCATTACTTCCTTTAATATTATTTTTAGATGTTGTTCATCATGGTCTCCAACTTCTTCACCTTCCTCTTCTCGCTCTTATAGTTCTTCCTCTTTATCACTTTCATCTACTATTATGACCCCAATTATTTTGTTCACCTCTATTTACAAAATTTAAAAATAAAAACCAATCCTTATATTCTAAATTCCTCCAATATAGTTTTAATATTGGCACTATTCCTTCTAGGTGGCATTTTGTCTTTGCACCTTCTAAGTTATCTGACCAAAACTCACTCTACAAGATAGATGAATAAAACACTACCAATTCAATCTTGTTATATAATAATGTAAAAATTATTTAAACATAATTTAGTTACCAAACCTTCTCTAATATTAAATTGATGTAGAGGATTTAGATAAAATAACTAAAACAAATTTTCCTTCTTGAGCTAAACTCCACTAGTCGTCTTGAATCAGTATTTTGGATGTTAAAACAAATATGTAAGGTTAAAAATTAAAAAAAAATTATATACTTAGTATCATCCCATAAAAACTCACAAAAATTTATAATACAACTCAAAAGGGAAGGTTCTCCATTTACAAGATTTTGTTATTTTTAGGCCTCTTCTTGTAGCCCTTTAGAGATAATTTTCTTCAGTTATTTTTTAGCACAAAATGATTCAGATCCAAAAAAAGAATTTTTAGATACCTATTGATGGTTCATAATAACATACCAATTTTTTAGTATCCAACTCATTATTTAAGTACAAAATCTCAATCCCTTTCTTTCTCAATTAGGTTTCCTGTTATGTTTCCCAGGTCTACAACTAGGTTTTGGCTATAAATAGATCCCAACATGCCAAAATGAAAATATAGTGTTTTATTAACCTTTATGATATAAAAACCATAAAAAATTTAAAATTTTTATGTTTTTTTCAATCTTAACATACAAAAACAATAAAATGATCATTCCTCTTCACTAGCTTCTTTACATAAGTCGAGTAAGAGCAAATTTTGGTTTTAAGGAACACAATGAGGTATTAAGTGTTTATTAGAGTTATGAAAGGTATTTTAGAGGATTAAAGGCAATAAATAATACTAAATAACTTCCTTTATTTGATAAAATGTTCAATAAACTACCAACTTACTTATAGAAAGCACCTAAAAAGGCAAGGTACAACCCTAAACAAGTAGAGTTGTAAGATCTAATTGTGTTTGAATATTTATTGAATTTTCAAGCCTAAAATAGGTATTTATAAATTAATTTTATCTATTCACACTTATATAACAAAATTAAACATATAAATTCCACAAGAATCTTAAACACTCTTAAGAAAATTAGGAACCCTTACACTTAATTGTATATAGTCTGATACAACCCTATTTTTATTTATTTAGAAATAAAACTATATTAATGTGTCACTATAATCAATTAAAAAATATCTTAAATTTATATAGACTACAATTACAAACCAAAACATTCTAACACAAAAATTCTTTTTATTGACAATGTAGTTTTCCATATACTTGCACATAATTTATGATAGTCTTGTTTATTGGGCCTATGTTCCTTTATTCCATTATTTGAGCCTTTAGAATTATTACTTAAATATATTATAAGTTAAATAATTATTTTACAAGACATTACATATTCCTATAAAACCTCTAGCTATCTAATCACCTCCAAATACAGGTCTTGAATGGACTTGAGGTGTATTTGCTTAAACTTAAACTAGAATAATGACCAAAATGATAAAAGAAGTGATCCTTGGTATAATATACATTAATAATCACTTTAATAAACTCAATAAACTTAACACACCTATAAAAACTCCTAAAAATAAAAATAAATTAGTAAAAAGTCTCTTAAAGCAAATATTGCCACTCAAAAAATTGAAATTAAATTTTGGTGGGAAAGTGCCACATTCAAATTATAACTAACATAATCTAATAAAAACACTTTTAAATTATTTTCAAGTGTGTTATGAACTATAATACCCATAAAATAATCTAATAAATATAAAATACCCCTAAAATAACCTAATCACTCCAAAAATTAACAATAAAAAAATAAAAATTTCAATGTTAGAGTGATGCTCTTGCATCATTACCCTAGTGTTATGAATTGACCTCCATAATGATATTGGTAGGATAAACCTAACTAAAACCATGCAAAACCAAAAATTTAAAAATTTTTTCCTAATCTTTAGAATTGTACTATGTAACAACATTTATACTAGGTACCGAACTTGAAATATGTAACACCATAAATATTTATAATTTTTCTTCTTATGTTGTGAATTGCACTACACAACATCATTGGTATGGGAAACATGAATCACAATATGCAGCACCCCAAATATTTCCATTTGTGATAATTTTATGATTTGTTGTATGTAGTGATAATTATATAGGAAACTTGACTTAAAATATGTAACACCTCAAATATTTCATAAATGTGTTCAAGTGTTACTAATTTTAATGTACAATAACATTTTTATGAGAAACCTGAATCAAATTATGCAACACCTAAAATAATTTATTTTTTTTCCTAGTGTTGTAAATTGTGATTTACAAAAACATTTAAACTCTAAACCATACTCAAAACATGCAACACCCTAAATATTTTAATTTTTTTCTTAGTGTTGTGAATTGTACCATATAACATCATTGTAATGGGAAACCCAACTCAAAATATCCAACACCCAAAATATTTTACAAATTTTTCCTAGTGTTGTGAATTGTGAATCATGACATTGGCATAACAAACTTGATATAAAATATGCAACACCACAAATATTTAAAAACATTCCTAGTTTTATGAATTATGCCACATAATGGCATTTATCATGAAAAATTGACTCAAAATATGTAACATCCCAAATATTTATCCCAATGTTGTGAATTGTGATATCTAATGACATTGGTATAAGAAACCTAAATCAAAATATACAACACCCTAAATATTTCTAAATTGTGTCCTAGTGTTTTGAATTACATTGTGCAATGACATTGATATAGGAAACTCGACTCAAAAAATGCAACACTTTAATTTTTTTTTTAATAATTTTGGGAATTTCATTATAAAACAACATTGGTATGAGAAAACCAACTCAAAATATGCAATGCCCCAAATATTTTCAAAATTTGTCCCATTTTTCCCATATCAATATTGTTGTGTAGTGCAATTTACAATAATGGGACACATTTTAAAATATTTAAAGTATTGGATATTTTTATTTGGATTTATCCTACCAATGTTGTTGTTCATCAAAATTTGAAACACTTGGAAAATTTAAAAAATAATTTGGGTGTTGTATATTTTAAGTCAGATTTCCCATACTAATTTCATTGTGCATTGCAATTCACAATACTGAGACAAAATAATGAAATATTTGGGGTGTTTCATGTTTTGACTTGGGTTTCCTATGCCAATGTCATTATACATAATAATTTAAAACACTCAAAATATTTTTTAAATATTTAGGGTGTTGCATATTTTGAGTGAGGATTCCCATACGAGGATCATTACATGATGCAATTCATAATAATAGGTAAATTTTCAAAAAAAATTGAGGTGTTGCATCTTTGGGGTTAGTTTCTTATACCAATGTTATTGTGCATCATAACTCACAACACTAATAAAATTTTGTAAATAATTATGGTGTTGCATATTTGTAATTGGGTTTCCCATACCAATATTGTTGGATGATGTGATTTGTAACACTAGTATAATTATAGTAATATTTTGGGTGTTTCATATTTTTAATAATGTTTCAAATACCAATGTCATTATGCATCATAATTAATAACACTAGGAAATTTTTAAAAAATATTTAGGGTTTTACATATTTTGATTCATGTTTCACATACCATTATTATTATGTGACTTAATTCACAACATTAGAACAAATTTATAAAATATTTAATGTGTATAGTATTTTGAGGTGGGTTTCCCATACAAATGTCATTATGTGTAATAATTTTAAACACTGGGAACAAGTTCAAAATTTTTTGGGGTCGAGTATATTTTGAGTTAGGTTTCTTATACCAATATCATTGCATGGTGCAATTCAAAACACTAGGGAAAATTTCACAAATATTTTGGGTTTTGCATATTTTGAGTTAGTTTTGATGTATGAATGTTGTTGTGTAGTGAAATTCAAAACATTATGACAATTTTTTGAAATATTTTGGATGTTTCTTATGTTGAATCAAGTTTCCCACAAATATGTGGTACAATTCACAAGACTAGGATATATTTTAGAAATATTCAGGGCGTTGCATATTCTAAGTCATGTTTCCCATACCAATTTCATCACACAACATAGTTTACAAGATAAATTTCATAGTTTTTTTTGTGTTGGAAATTTTGTGTCATGTTTCCCATAATAATGTCCTTGTGTGTCTTAATTTACAACACTTAGAAAATTTTATGAGATATTTGGGGTTCTATATATTTAGGGTCATATTTATAATACCAATATTATTGTGCATTGAAATTCATAACATAAGGATAGATTTATGAAATATTTGGGGTTTTTCATATTTTTAGATATGTTTCCCATACCAATATTTTTCATGCTACAAAATGTAACATTGGGACAAATTTCAAAAATATTTGGGGTGTTGCATATTTTGAGTTAGGTTTCCTATACAAATTTCATTACATGACAAAATTTGAAACACTAAAAAGAATTTAATAAATAATTTTTGGGTTGCATATTTTGAGTTAGGTTTCTAATATTAGTGTCATATCATGCTAAATTTTAGAAAACTAAGAAAAATTTGAGAATATTTCCGATGTTGCATATTTTGAGTCTAAATTCCTATACTAATGCCCTTGTGCAAAGTAATTCACAAAACTAGGATAAATTTTGGAAATATTTAGGTTATTTAATATTTTAAGTCATGTTTATAGTACTAGTATCATTTTTTATTATAATTTTCATCACTAGGAAAAAAACTTAAAAATATTTGGCTCATTGCATGTTTTGAGTTAGGTTTCCCACACATTGATGTCCTTGTGCATCACAATTCAAAACATTGGGATAAATTTAAAAAATATTTGGGTTGATTTATATTTTTAATCATGTTTCCCATACTAATGTCATTATATGGCACATTTCACAATATTGTAACAAATTTAGGAAATATTTGGGGTGTTACATATTTTGAATCATATTTCTCATATCGAAGACATTCTGTAGTGTAATTTGAAATAATGGGAAAGATTCTAAGAATATTTGCGGTGTTGCATATTTTTATTTAGGTGTCTCATAAAAATGTGTTAAAATTCACAACACTAGGATAAATTTCAAAAATATTTGGGGTGTTGCATTTTTTGAGTTAGCTTTCCCATAGCAATGTCATTATGAGGTACAATTCTAAACATTAAGTCAATTTTTTGAAATATTTATGATGTTTAATATTTTTATTTGTGTTTATCATACCAATGTTGTTTCATGGAAAAATTCAAAACATTGGGATAAATTTCAAAAATATTTAATGTGTTGAACATTTTGAGTCAGGTTTCCTATACCAATGTCATTGTGTATCACAATTTTCAATAATGGGACAAATTTAAGAAATATTTGGGGAGTTACATATTTTTAGTTAGGTTTATTGTACCAAATTTTATTATTAATTACATATAAAACATTGGGATGAATTTAAAAAATATTTAAGGTGGTTCATATTTTGATTCTTGTTTTTATTACCAATGTCATTATGCATCCCAATTCACAACAATTTTACAAATTTAGGAAACATTTTTGGTGTTGAATATTTTGAGTTGGGTTTCCCATATAAATGTCATTATGAATTATAATTCAAAACATTGGGACAAATTTCATAAATATGTGGGGTGTTACATATTTTAGGTCATGTTTCTTATACCAGTGTCATTGTGCATTATATTTCGCAACAATGAGATAAATTTCAATTTTTTTGAGGTGAATTATGTTTTTAGTCATGATTACCATACCAATTTTGTTACATGGAATAATTCAAAAAACTATGAAATTTTATAAATATTTTTTGTGTTGCATATTTTGAATCAAGGAAATTCACAACATTAGGCTAAATTATGGAAATATTTAGAGTGTTGCATTTTTTGAATCAAGTTTCCCATACCAATGTCATTGTGTGAAACAATTGAAAAAACTTAGATTTTTTTTTTGAAATATTTGGGGTGTTACATATCTACAATGGGGTTTTCCATACCAATGTCATTGTGTGGTGTAATTTTAAACACTTGGAGAAATTTTGAAAATAGTTTTTATGTTGCATATTTTGAGCCGAGTTTCCCATACCAATGTCATTACATTAGAAAATTTAGAACAATAGGACAAATTATAAAATTATTTGGTGTGTTGTATATTTTGAGTCAAGTATCCCATACAAATGTTGTTGCATGACATAATTTGTAACACTAGGATAAATTTTAAAAATATTTGGGGTGTGGTATATTTTGAGGTGGGTTTCCTATACCAATGTCATTGCATAATGTAGTTAGCAGAATTGGGATAAATTTTAGAAATAAAAAGTTATTGAATATTTTGAGTCAAATTTCCCATACAAATGCCATTTCATGGTGAAGTTACAACATTCAAAAAAAAAATATAAATATTTTGGTCATATATTTTGAGTCAATTTTCCTGTACCAATATCATTATGTGGCATAATTTGTAATACTAGGAAAAATTTAAAAAATATTTGGTGTGTTGCATATTTAGAGTCAAGTTTCCTAATAAAATGTATTTGCACATCAAATTTCTCAAAAATGGGACAAACTTCATAAATATTTGGGTTGTTGCATATTTTGAGTTAGGTTTCCTATACCAATGTCATTTCTCATAACAATTTACAACATTGGGGAAAATTTGTAAAATATTTGGGGTGGTGTATATTTGGAGTTGGGTTTCCCATACCAATGTCATTACATAGTGAATTTCAAAACACTAGGAAAATATTTTTAAATATTGGGGTGATTCATGTTTTAAGTCAGGTTTCCTATTCTAATGTCATTTTGTAAAACAATTCACAACACTAGGATAAATATCAGAAATATTTTTGATGTATATTTTGAGTCAGGTTTCTTGTAGCAATGTCATTTCAAGGCATAATTCATAACAATAGGAAAATTTTAGAAATATTTTGGGTGTTGAATATTTTGAGTTGGGTTTCCTATGCCCTAATTGGGATAAAAGATTGACTTTTGGATTTTTTTAACCTAAATTATTTTCAATGTGGATGTATGTGTTAGTTTTATTTTAAATGGTAATAGTATGAGGATTTTTTATTTTAAATAAGGGTTTGAGTTTTTCCTTGGTAAGCATTTGGTGGGTTTATTTGGATGGTTAAAATTTTAGTTGCTTGAGAAAAAAATCATGGTTATCACTTGTTTTATTTAAAAGTGGGAATTGTTATGATTTAAAAACACACACACACACACACACACACAAAGATGTGTGTGTGTGTGTGTGTGTGGATGGACGAATTTATATATTGGATTCTCATACATTTTTAGGCTTATAATGATTAGATTGAAATTGGAACTTTAAAAAAAAAGGTTGGGTGAGCCATAAGGTTGTGCTCAGCCAATAAATGCGTATATTGTGACACCCAATTTGAGATAAAAACATTTGATACCAATCTTATATTAGTGGGTTATTTTGTAAGCCTGAAACTCATGATTTTGAATCTATTTTGATGCATAACTAGGCTATATATTTGTTTATTTTTTGGACTATTCCTTGATATATTTGGTATCTAGTAGTAAATGGACTGTTTGTGTATTTTACAAAAGGGTCAAGGATTATCTTTGAGATATTGAGTACTATGGATAACTTATGTATATTGTAAATAAAAATAAATATTTTCCCTTCATATATACATACATACACATATACATATACATACATACATATATACATACATACATACATACATACATATATATATATATATATATATATATATATATATATATACATACATACATATATATATATACACACACACACACACACATATATATATACATATATATGTACATATATATATGTGTGTGTATATATATATATACATATATATATGTATATATATATATATATGTATATATATATATATATATAATTCAACCATGTTAAGAAATTAGTTTCACCCAAAATGAATAGACCTATAAGTGGTAAAATGGCCACCTACATCTCCTCATAGATGATTGTTTGGTTAATTTATGGGAAGAATTATTGAGTTATAAATATGATTATAAGTTATTATTTTTCCAAAATAATTACAACAATAAATTTATTATTATTTGACCATAAGAAATGATTGAAATTTATTTTATTAGTTGGGTTTTGACTGAGAGTCTAGATTTGTGTTGTGATAGTATGCCCATTTTGGGATCCATAGGTGGTTGACTGATCATTTATAGGCTCAAAATCTGATCCAAATTTATAATTAGTGTTTATATATATATATATATATATATATATATATATATATATATAAATATTAATATGATGATAATATATGGAATTATATTTGGTAATTAAGCCTTAGTTATAGGAACAATGATGTGTGTGTGTGTGTGTGTGTGTGTGAAGGAAATCACCATTTATTTATTATTACAACTAGTTTCAGAAGCTAGGGTATTGTAATATGTATTTGTGATCTGATCAATGAATAGGAATGTTATATTGGTAAATGTAATTAGCTTATCAAGTGTACGGATGTTTGAATAAATAGGATATAGGCTCAGCTTATTAAATCTATAGATTACCTTTGTATATTTTCTCCCATTTGATAGAGGTATAATACTCATTTTTATTTAATAAACAATGTAATAAAAATAAAATGGAGGGTTTATAATGTGACAAAGAGCCTTAGAATTTGGAACGAAGTTGTTTCACTTATATGCTTTCTAATTCCTTTAATTATTAGGAGCATGAAATTTATACAAGGCTATTTATTTTTATTATATAATATGAATCTAGGGGAATAAAAATGAGTTGGGATATGGTAGACATAATTTTAGTTTCAAGATTTCTCAAGACATTATTAAATATTTATGATGTTAAAAAAATCATGGATCAATTTATGTTGTTGGATGTAGTATCTTGAGTAGTTGCACTTTCAGGTTGGTGGAGAATAATTTATTATGTCACTCCTTGTTTTGATGTTAGGTGAATATTTAATTGTCATTGTATTTATCTTTTGTTCTTAATTTATGTCTTACATTTAAGTTTTTAAATCAATGATCTTGCTTATATTTTGAAATCCCACTAGTGGTTGTGGCATGGTAAGAAAATAACATTCAAAATAATATTTTTTGTTGAAGGTTTTCTTACGTAGTTTATTTAATCATGATCCTTTGTGTGGTATGAGAATTTGTAAGGTTTGATCTAAAATTCATATTTCCATGTGGGTTACCTTTCCAATAGACTTTCTTGATTTATAAAGATTATTGATTATATATGATTACATGTATGTTATAATATGTGCCAACATTAGATGACCCATTTATTCATCATTTTAGGATACAAGTAAATGGAGTACTTGAGTGCATAAATATATGTAATATTTAGTTGACAGATTTCTTGGATAATTTTTTATAGTTGGTTGTTCTGAAGATGTATTCAACTATAAACTATTTTAAGATCATTGATCTTATTTCTTTGGGATAATATCATGGATGTCTTGTTGGTTATGGTAATATTCTCCTTTTTTAAGAACCTTTAAAATACTTGGTGGAATAAGTAATAGAGTTTCCATCCATGATTCCCTGGGTACATAAAATGTATGAGATGTTGTACATGAATCACTAAGATGGATTATTATCTTTTAGCTATTTTAAAATAATAATTTTATACACAGTGACTTTTGAACCTTTTTAAACTAGCTATCTTTCTATATATCCTTTGAGAATGTTGATGTACTTTTATAATGCTTTTAGTTGGTTGTATGTTTCCTTTATCAGTGAGTATCCTTGGATTCAACCATTGTTGTTACTTCTCTTGATGTCATTTTAAGGTTCGAATAATGTCATTTAACCTTTAAATTTAAATTATAGTATGAGAGGTTAAGCATGACTATTTCTACCATATTTAATTGTTGATACTTTCCAATAAAGGATATGTTATATCTATGCCAAGATATGATTAGTTGGAGGGTTTTTGTGTCCAAATAATTATTGAAAATCATTAGAGTGTAAATGCTTGTGTTGAATAATATTATTTTCCTTAATGTAGGTATACCTTCTATGGCATAGTTATAAGAATGTTAATTTTATATCTTACTAGATCTATTAAGAAGAATAATTAGATAAGTTTATTTTCGAATCTTGCCTTTATTTTTTGAATGAAGTAGATTGTCCAATGTGAAGTGAATATTATCACCTTCAAAAGGAGAAAATTTGAATTTGATTTAACTAAGTTGTTTAGCCCTCAAATATATGTATATGGTCTATAAATGAATCACATATATTCTTCCATATATAGGAAGTTCAAATTATTTAACTTGCAAATTATACCTATAGAGTTTGCTTATTGGGTATTTAAATCAAAATCATTACAAGCTAGAATTCATTACTCTCTTAATAGTTTCATCATATTGAAATTTTGGTTGATGGTTGAAAGTGCCGTATAATGATATAATAATTTGGATGAGTTTAAATGACTTTCCTCTCATTATAAAATATAAAAGTGGATTGAATCTTTTTAACCAGTTAGTCACTAGTAAAGGATGAATATCCTAAGCTATCCTTAGCTTGTTACATTTAATTTGAACTTTGGATCTTATGAAGGATGTTATAATTATTATATATTAATTTAATATCCATCTTTAAAGTTGCTTTGGAAAGTTATTTTCTAGTAGACCAATAGTGGTTTCTCATTCTCTTTAACACTACAAAGTCTTACTTGTTATGTTATAAGCTACTATTATTTTAATGAGTATAATAATTACAAGAAAATAAACTTGACTCTATGCTATCTAGTTAAGATTGTTTATTCCTTATATGTACTTTAATCATCATGATAATTATTATAAATCTAAATCCTAAGGATTATATTCACGATCTTTTTATGAATGGGTTATTGAGTTAAGAATATTTTAGAGAATAAATGTCATTGTGACAAGTGTATTATCCCTAACAAGTTAAATTCAAATATCAGATGTGTAATTATGCTCTAGTGATTGTTAGGGTTCATTCCTTTTGTTATCTCATTGATGTATTGGAAAAAATCATTTAGATTTTGATATAGAAAATTTGGGCATTACAGTTAGGTTTCCCATACCAATGTCAATATGTGATGCAATGCATAAAACAAGGAGATGTTTTGAAAATATTTGGGGTGGTGCATATTTTGAGTTAGGTTTCCTATACCAATGTCATTGTGTAATGAAATTCAAAACATTATGACACATTTTGGAAATATTTGAGATGTTGCATATTTTTATTCAAGTTTTAAATACTAATATCATTGCATAGTGTAATTTGTAAGATTGGGACAAATTTCAAAAATATTTGGGGTGTTGCATATTTTGAGATAGGTTTCTTGTACCAATGTCATTTTTCACCATAGTTTGAAACATTGGGACACTTTTTGTAAATATTTTAGGTATTGTATATTTTGAGTCAATTTTCTTATTCAAATGTCTTTGCATGGAATAACTTGAAACACAAGGATAAATTTGAAAAATATTTTGAATGTTGTATATTTTGAGTCTATTTTCCCATATCAATGTCATTTTCACAACATTATGACAAATTTCAAAAATATTAGGCATAATTCTCTTAAAAATGTCATTGTGTTGTGCTATTTTAGTAATGAGAAAATTTTGAAAAATATTTGGGGTGTTGAATACTTTGATTTGGGTTTCTCATACCAATAACATTACCTGGTATAGTTCACAATGACATGAAATTTTTTGGAGATACTTTTGGTGTTATATATTTTAAGTTTGGTTTCCCATAACAATGCCATTATCTAGAGTAATTCACAAGATTGGGACATATTTTATAAATATTTAGGGTGTTATTGATTATAGTATTATCTAGAGTAATTCATAATACTGGGACAAATTTTATAAATATTTTGGGTGTTATTGATTTTGGTTTAGGTCTTAGTACTAAAAACAAAATATCCCGATATATTATTAAAAAACCAATATAATATTCTTTATCCTATATTATTATAAACCATATAGAGTAAAAATATATAGGAAATGGTATTCTTATATTTGGGATGGTATATCCCTATAAACTCTCAACAAATAACCACCCAAATCTCCCATAAACTAACAAATATTAACAATACATGAATATATTAGGATTCACAATATATTCGGCTAACTAAAACAAACCAACTTATATATTATTGTTATGTATTAAAATAATATATTAATAATATTATAATTAATAATGTGAACACACAATTATACCTAAACATTCACCCCCTTGTGAAAATTATTAATCCTATCTACACCCCCTTAATGTGAGCATGGGGAGAATATACATCTTCAATAATTGGCATGAATAGAATCATATGCCAATGCATAATTTTAGGTATACATACTAATAACATGATCTTGTTTCACATGACCACTATATGAAAAGGAACACATCTCACATTTAATTTACATGACTATAATAGACATGTCACTAGGGGTCATCTCCTTGAAAAAGTAAGGCAATCATGGGATCTTTATAGTTAGCTACCCTCCTATACAACTATTTATCACATTCCATTATATCAACACTCTCCCTTGTCTCTAAATAGCATAGGTGTTTCAAACAAGTAGGGGAATGAACACACACAGTTAAAAAAGATAAAATCACACCACACATATGAACATGAATTATTTTTTGTTGTTATTCAAACACACACAAGTCACCAAATCATTGGTGTATCCCCATCATTGGTAACTAATGAGAGGTCATTGAAAGACCTATTTCCTCCATGTATCCTCTATCCTCTAGTAGGTAAATATTCTCACTAAAAAAAAATGTTGATGAAGCACATGCCATTGTCAAAGATAAAACCTCTCCATATAAACTGAGACATTTGACTCAGGGCATTGCGTATAAGAAATAATGCATCCTTTTACATTTAAATACTTTAGACTATGATTCTAACTCTTTAATTTGACACCTTTGAGATTTTTGATGAACTTTTGACAAAAGACTCAAATAATTTACAATAGACCTGACTAATGATTTTAACACTTTGGATTTTTGACAATTTTGACAAAATGATGTAAAAAGACCTAAATAATGGACTCTTGTTGCATATTTAAAATCAACTAAGATAATAAAACAAAATTACTTTGACTCTAAATATTAAAAAAGACAACTATTTACCTATGACTAATAAATGACCCATTTATTTATTTATTTTTAAATAGAAACAAGAAAGCGTCACTTTATAAAAATTTAAACTCCACATAATAAGACAAACATGACTGCTTCAAAACTCTTAATAACTTTGATTATTATCAAACAATCTATAACAAATGTGTATGCATGAAATCAAACAAAATGAACACAAAACTATAGAAAAAATTCTCATAAAAGTTTTCTTAGCTTGATGTATTCTTGTCTCGAGTTAAGGAAAATGAGGAAAATATAAAGATCTCAATGTAGATCATACCAGTGGATAGTTGTTAAGCTGTGTGGAATTGAATTAATCCTAAGTTTATGGTTTGCATGACATAATACATCAAAATTTTGATAGAGATGGGATCGATGGGATTGAAGATAGATCAAATGAAAATAGGTTTCAATGATTTCTATCATGAATATAATAAATGATCATTAATTGTAAAATTGAGAATATATAGATAGTTGGATTTGATAAGAATAAATGAATAATGTTTAACTACATTTACTTAAAGCTCAAGGTTGGTTTGATTGTGTGCTGATAAGTGGAAGAAACACAACTAGGTGGAGTGGTCAATTTGGAGTGGATGCAAGTTGGAGCTTGATATATAACAAAAAATTACATGGAAGTAAAAATCTATGTAAGTATTGAAGTCAAAGAATATTTTCACTTGTTCTGGGTACTATTTCTAGCTTATGATATGTGATTTTAAGAAGTAAAATTGGATCCACATGTGGTAGAGGGATAACCTTAAAATTCACAAATGGTGAATAACTATTGATCTATACTATTGTGTTGAACTCAAATGAAATTTCAAAAATGTATAAGGTGATGTAAGGTCTAGTAATTCCTACAGTGGTCTCTCAATCCTTAGGATTCCATATCTCTTTACAATAATTTTGTTATCATCTACAAGAGTGAAGTATTAAACAAATAATCTTTTTATTCTAACTCTCCATCATAAAAAGATCAATCACCATTACTCAGGGTAATTGAAAAAAAAATAGCTGACCCTTAGAATGCTTAAGATCTCATTATGCTACTTTGATACTAGATATTGATTTTGATTTAGGTTTGAAAACTAGTAATAGAGAAACCAAAATAGCCCTAACATAGATTATTAAAAAACCAATATATTATTATTTCTCCTAAATTATTATAAACCATACAAAGTAAAAATATATAGGAAATGACATTCTTATATTTTGGATGATATATCCCTACAAACTCTCAATAAATAGCCACCCAAATCTCTTGCAAACTAACAAATATTAACAATATATGAATATATTATGATTCCCAATATATTTGACTAACTAAAACAAACAAAATTATATATTATTATTATGTATAATAATAATATATTAATAATATTCTAATTAATAATGTGAACACATAATTATACCTCAATAGGTGTTGTGTATTTTGAGTTAGGTTTCCTACACCAATATCATTTCATGACATTATTCACAACAACATGACCACATTAAGTAATATTCAAGGTATTTAATATTGATGAGTCAATTTTATCATACAAATGTTAATGTGCCACATAATTCATAGTACTAGGATAAATTTTAAAAATATTTGGGGTGTTGTATATTTTGAGTAGGGTTTCCCATACCAATATTGTTATGTGCCATAACTCATAACACTGTGACACATTTAAAAATATTTAGGTGTTGCATTTCTTAAGTAATGTTTCTCATACCAATTTAATTATGTGACACAATTTAAAATAATTATAAATCAATATAAATATTTTTTTGGTTACATATTTTGGGTTTACCATACTATGTCATTGCATGACATAATTTTCAATACTAGGAAAATTTTTGGAAATATTTGTAGTACTACATATTTTAAGTTGAGTTTCACATAATAATGATGTTATGAAGTGAAATTTTAAACATTGGGACAATTTTAAATATTTTTATTGTTTCATAATTTTAGTTGAGTTTCCCATTCCCATGTAGTTGTGCATCATAATTCAAAACATTGTGATATATTTCAAAAATATTTGGGTTGTTACATATTTGGAGTAGCATTTCTCATATGAATGTCTTTGCATAATGAAATTCACAACACTAAGACAAATTTAAAAAATATTTGGGGTGTTTTACATTTTTTATTTTGGTTTCCTATACCAATGTCGTTATATAATACAATTCACATCATAAAAAGAAATTTATTAAAAATTTGGAGTGTTATATATTTTGAGTTGGGTTTCCCTTACCAATGTTATTGTGTAGATCAATTTGAAACATTAGAATAAATTTTGATAATATTTGTCTTTTTGCATATTTTGATTCATGTTTCCAAAACCAATGTCCTTACATGGTGTAATTCTCAATATCAGGACAAATTTCAAGACTATTTAGGGTGTTGCATGTTTTGAATTGGGTTCCCTATAACAATGTTATTATATGGTATAATCATAACATTGGGACAATTTTTGAAAACATTTGAGGTTTTTCATATTTTAAGTGTGGTTTATTGTACAAATGTCATTGTGTGACATAATTCGTAACACTGGGATAAATTTTATAAATATTTGTGGTGTTGTATATTTTGAGTTAGGTTTCCATACAAATGTTATTACATAACACAATTCACAACACTAAGACAAATTTAAAAAATATTTAGGATGTGGCATATTTTGAGTAAAGTTTCCCATACCAATGTTATTACATGACATGAATCACAACACTATAAAAAGTTTGATAAATATCTGGGGTGTTACATATTCTGAGTTGGGTTTTCCATGCCAATGTTATTACATATAAAAATTTGCATCATGGGGGAAAAACTATGAAATATTTTGGGTGTTACATATTTTGAGTTAGGTTTCCCTTACCAGTGTTGTTGTAGGACATGATTCTCAACACTAGGACAAATTTTATAAATATTTGGGGTGTTGCATATTTTGAGTCAAATTTCCCATACCAATGTCATGTTGTGTTATAGTTTACAATATTGGGAAAAATTTTATAAATATTTTATGTGTTGCATATTTTGAGTTAGTTTTCTAGTAATAATGTCATTGAATGGCATAATTCAAAACACTAGGAAAAATTTAATAAATATTTTGGGAGTTAAATATTTTGTGTTGGGATTCCCATACCAATGCAATTATATGGTACAATTCATAACACTAGGACAAATTTAATAAATATTTAGGGTTTTGCATATTTTGAGTCAGATTTCCCTTACAAACATCATTATGTTGCATAATTCACAATACTAGGAAAAAACTCAAAAATATCTAGGGTGTTGAATACTTTGAGTTGAGTTTCTCATACCAATGTCATTGCATAATGCAATTCACAACATTGGGACAATTTTTTTAATATTTAAGATGTTACATATTTTGAGTTAAGTTTCCCATATCAATGTCATTTCATAGTGCAATTCACAATAGTGGGACACATTTTAGAAATATTTTTGGTGTTACATATTTTTAGTTAGGTTTCTCATACCAATGTCATTGCGTGGAGTAATTCACAACCCTGAGACAAATTTTAGAATATTCAAGGTGTTGCATATTTTAAGTTTCATTTCCCATATCAATGTTGATGTGTGGCACAATTCACAAAACTAGGTCCTATTTTAGAAGTATTTGTGGTTTTGTATATTTTGAGTATGGTTTCCCATACCAATATTGCTACACATCACAATTCATAACACTGGGAAACTTTTTAAGAAATATTTGAGTTGTTGCATATTTTGAATCATATTTACCATTCCAATGTTGTTATGCAATGTAATTCATAACACTTATAACCATTTCATAAATAGTTGGGTTGTTGTATATCTCAAGTCAAGTTTCCCATAACAATTTGTTTTGTGATGTAATTTGTAACACTGGGATAAATATCATTAATATACTAGATGTTTAATATATTGAGTTGGGTTTCCTATACTAATGTCATTATGTGGTATAATTTGCAACATATAGATGATCTAAAATATTTTTTGTGTTGTATATTTTGAGTTGTGTTTCCCATTCACATGTAATTTCACATTTTAATTCATAGCATTGGGACATATTTTAGATATATTTGGGGTGCTTCATATATTTATTAGGGTTTCTCATACCAATGTCTTTACACAATGCAATTCAGAACATTGGGACAAATTTTTTAAATATTTAGGGTGATGTATATTTTTTAATATAGTTTCCCATATCAATGTTATTAAATAACACAATTTGTATCATAGGAACAAATTTATAAAATATTTGGGGTGTTACATATTTTGATTTGGGTTTCCATTTCAAATGTTTTTGCATGGAGTAATTCATAACATTATTTCAAATTTTTCAAATATTTGGGGTGTTGTATATTTTGAGTTTGATTTCCCATACTCATGTTATCACAAGGTAGAATTATAAATAATTGGAAAAATTTTGGAAACATTTAAGGTGTTGCATATTTTGAGTTGGGTTTCCCATATCAATGTCATTACACCATACAATCAAGACACTGGAATAAATTTCATAAATATGTTATGTGTTTCATATTTTAAGTTGGGTTTCTTGTACCAATATCATCAACTAACATAATTTGTAACACTGGGAAAAATTTAAGAAATATTTATGGTGTTTCAAATTTTAAGTGTGGTTTCCCATAACAATATTGTTACATATCATAATTTTCAATATATAAAAACATTTTAGATATATTTGGGGTGTTACATATTTTGAGTTGGTTTTTCCATACAATGTCATTACATAAAAAATTCACAACACTAGGACAAATATGAGAACTATTTGGGGTATTGCATATTCTTAGTGAGGTTACCTATAACAATGTCATTGCATAGTGAAATATACATCACAGGTAAAAATGTTTGAGGTCTTACATATTTTGAGTTAGGTTTCCCTTACCAGTATTGTTGCATGATGTAATTCTCAACACTAGTAATTTTTTAAAATATTTAGTGTGTTACATATTTTGAGTCAATTTTCATGTACCAATGTCATTGCATGGTAAAATATTCAATAGTAGGATAAATTTCAAAAATATTTGGGTTGTTTCATACTTTTATTCGAGTTTCCTATATAAATGTTATAATGTGGTACAATTCTCAATACTGGGAAAACATTTATAAATATTTATGGTGTAGTATAATTTAAATCATGTTTACCATAGCAATATTGTTATAGGACATAATTTGGAACACATAGACAAATTTAAAAAAAAATTGGGGTGTTGTATATGTTTAGTCAAATTTGTCATACTAATGTCCTTTCATGGCATAATTCATAACATGGAAAATTTTCACAAATATTTGGGGTCTTGTATATTATAATTCAAAAATTATTATGTTAAACCCAACTCAAATATGTTGCTTTTCAAAATTGATCCTAGTGTTATGAATTTCAATCTAGACTACCTTTGGTATGAGAAACTTGACTTAATATATGCAACACCCCAAATATTTATAAACTTTTTCCCAGTTTTGTAAATTGTATCACATAATGAAATTGGTATGGGAAACTTGAATCAAAATATGTAACATCTAAAATATTTTTAAAATCTATCCCAGTGTTGTTAATTACACCACATAACTACATTGTATGTGAAACTTGACTTAATATATAAAACCCTACATATTTTTGAAAATTTTCCCAGTGTTTTGAAGTGAATTATGTAATGACATTAATATGAGAAATTGACTAAAAATATGCATCACTCCAAATATTTATAAAATTTGTCTAAGTGTTGAGAATTGTGTCATACATGAATCTTGGTATGTGAAATAGGACTCAAAATATGTGAAACCCCAAATATTTTCAAAATTTGTATTCATGTTGTAAATTAAATCATGTAATGACATTGGTATAAGAAAACCAAGTCAAAATATGTAACACCACCAATATTTATAAAATTTGACCCAATGTTGTGAATTACACAATACAATGACATTGGTATGGTAAACCTATCTCAAAACTTGCAGCATCCCAAATATTTCTAAAATTTTTCCCAATGTTACAAATTATGATGCATAATGACAATGGTATGGGAAACCTAAATCAAAATATGAAACACCCAAAATATATTTGGAATTTATCCTAGTATTATGAATTATGTCTCATAAGTACATTGGTATTGGAAACTCAACTTTAAATATGAATCACCCCAATATTTATTAAATTTGTCCTAATACTTTCAATTAAATTACACAATGAAATTATTATTAGAAACCTAACTCTAAATATACAACACCCCAAAATTTGCAATATTTGTCCTAGTGTTATGAATTTTATCACACACCAACATTGGCATGGGAAACTAGACTCAAAATATACAACACCATAAATATTTATAAAATTAGTCCCAATGTTATAAATTATGCCAAAAAATGACATTGGTATGAGAAAATCGACTCAAAATATGAAACATCCAAGATATTTCTTAAACTTTTTTGAGTGTTGTAAATTACAATCCCCCATAGACATTGGTATAGGAAACCCAACTAAAGATATACAACACCAAAAATATTTATATAATATTTCCTAGTGTTGTGGATTGTGATGGAAAACAAAATTGGTATGGGAAGCCTATTTAAAAATATACAACACCCAAAATATTTCATAATTTTGTCCCAATGTTTTGAATTACATTGTATAATGATATTGGTATGGAAAACATGACTCAAAGTATGAAACAACCCAAATATTTAATTTTTTTCCCAATGTTGTGAATTATTCCATGTAAATACATTGGTAAGGGAAGATCAACTCAAAATATGCAACACAACAAATATTTCAAAAAAAATTACCAATATTATGAATTATACCAAATAATTACACTGGTACGAGAAACATGATTAAAAATATGCATGACCTCAACTATTTATAAAATTTATGATAGTGTTGTGAATTTTACCATGTAATAACATTGGTATGAGAAACCCAAATAAAAATATGTAACACTAAAAATATTTCTCAAATATTTTCATGTGTTAAAAATTGTTACATGCAATGAAAATGCTATGGGAAATATGAATCAAAATATACAACACCTTAAATATTTATAAAATTTATCCCAATGTTTTGAATTACATAGCATAATGAAATTGCTATGGGAAACTTGACTAAAAATATGAAACACCCCAAATAATTAATTTTTATTAGTATTATGAATTGATTTATCCAACATAATTGGTATTGGAAACATGAATCAAAATATACAACACCCCAAATATTTATTAAATTTGTCTGAGTGTTTCAAATTATGTTGATCAATGGTATTGCATGTGAAACCTAACTCAAAATATGTAATACCCTATATATTTCATAAATTTGTCCTAGTGTTTCAAATTACAACTCATACCAACATTGGTATGGCAAATCTAATTGAAAATATGTAACAGGCCAAATATTTTTGAATTTTGTCCTAGTGTTTCAAACTATGGTGTGCAATGATATTGGTATGGGAAACCTAACTAAAAATATGTAAAACCCCAAATATTTCCTATATTTGTCTTAATTTTGTAACTTGTAGTATGAAATGACATTGGTATGGGAAAAGTGACTCAATATGCAATATCCCAAATATTTTCAAACAATTTCTTAGTGTTGTGAATTATGCCTTGTAATGACATTAGTATAGGAAATCTAATCAAAATATGGAACACAATATTTTTTTTTTAAAAATCCCAATATTATGAATTGTACCTTGCAACAACACGGGTATGGGTAACCCAACTCAAAATATGAAACACCACAAATATTTTTAATAATTATCCCAATGATACAAATTATTCCATGTAAAGACATATGTATGATAAAATTGATGCAAAATTTGGAACACCCAACATATTTCTTAAATTTGTCATAATGTTCTCAATTTCACCAAGCATCCACATTGGCATGGAAATTTAAATCAAAATATAAAACATCCCAATTATTTTTGAGGCCTTATTTTGTATAGTACTCATATTAGACAGTTAAGGACAAGGAGATTATGGTTAATATAATGTTGATTATGGAATATGTTGTTAGCCATATCCAACTAAGGTGTGAAAGGGTTTTTATGAATGATTTTCACGTTTTGGGAACCATGAGAAAGACCTATTAGCAATCATGCCTAAATTGATTCCTATAGAAATTTAATTATCAATCTTATCAAATTATTATGATATGTTGATTTAATTATGTGGTTCATTGTTCACAATTTGTAAATTGAAAATTTCTAATAAATAATATATATAAATATATGTGGATGCATGTATTATTTGATATGTTGGTTTTTGAATATTAATTGAGTACCATGTTCTGATTAAAATCTTTAGCTTTAACTATTAGGTTAGATGAATTTTATGTGTGCATTGAGTGTGTAGGAACAATAAAGGGCCAATTAAAGAAATAAATTATGCAAATCATGGTTATATCCCTAAAAAATCTTATCTTAGACCATAATTATTTATTTAAACCCTCTTATTAAATCATTTTCTTATATACCATTCTCCATCCCTTTTAAACTTAGCATGTCCTAGGTATCTAGATTTTAAGTTTGTTAGGTGAAATTATGGTACCCTCACCTTAATACCTTTATCAAGTGGGAAGAGGTTAAGAAGTATTGGAAGTGACCATAAGTAGCTTGTAAAGACACATGGATCATGGGAACATGGGAGATAATGTTTCTTAATATGGTATGAACTAGGAAGTAGTAGAGAGAATGGGTTAATTTTATGATGTGTATATGTAAAATTTGAGATCAACATTTTGAGGACTTTTATCATTAAAAAAAAGGTGATAGATTAGGGAACAAATAAAAATAGAGCATAACAAAGAATAATAATATTTAGTTAAGGGTGTTGAGCCATACACAATTAGAGGATAACACCCATGAAGTCTTAGAGTCAATAGGTGGGATTTTTGGTAACTCATTGCATAGTTTATTTCTTTTGAATGAACGTGGTTTGATTTCTTCATTTGATCTCTTTTTTTAGGAGAATAAGATAAATTGGTTTATTTTTATTTTTATAATGTTTTATCCATGGTTTTACATTGGGTTTCATGTATTTATTTACTATTTTAAGGCCATGAAGAGGTCGTATTCCTCTTTGGTTGAATAGAATGTTATCAGTTTTCTTACTTTAATATCCCCTTATTATTTGTACATAATGAAATGGTTATGTATGATTAATAATTTTATATTGATATATTTTTATGTTATCCTATGTATGATGTGGTGGTAGACTACTTTACCCTCATATGAATGTCGTGATGAAATAATGTTAAGCCCTCTTATGATAGGCATAGTGGAAAATTGCTTAATTCTCCTATGACCATTGGATGAAAGAAAATAAGTGAGGTATCCTCTTTCTATAAAATAAAATAGTGGGCCTTTTTATGATAAGAAATCCTACCTTATATTTTCTATATTATGAATGATTTGATTCATTTAAATGATCATTTGAATTCTTGTTATATATGAACATGCTTAGAGTTTAGAGTCACAAGCTCACGGGTGTTTAGAGTAGTAGCTTAATGATAACAAAAGGTTGGGAGGTGAGCCTTCCTATAAATGGCCTAAAGATTCCTTGGAGTCGATAAGGAACTATTGAAAATTTGGACTTATCATCCAAATTTCAACCCATAACATAAAAAAAATTTGGTGACAACTATCCTAGACAACTCATAGTGATCTCTTGCATGGTCATGTCATTATTTGTCTTATTGAGAGTCTTCAAGCCTTGTTAGGAGTGTCATGGTGTGTCATATTTGTTTCATGTGTATCTATTATTTCAAGGATTCATTGGGCCTATTTAGTGATATTAAAGTGACCATAGTGATCTTAGAGTGAGAGAGGAAGTGTCAAGGTGTATTGGAAGTCTAATGAGTAGTTTTAACATCATTTGATAAAGTCATTCTCCATAGCATATTTGCTTGAGTTTGTCTCAAATTTTGATTAGCCTTTCATAGTGATAAATGCACCTAAAACCACTTCGTATGAGTTTATTTTCATTTAAAAAATTGTAAATGGGGAAGTGTTTTTATTAAATTACATTGAAAGGCCTTAAAGGATTCTCCAAGTCATGACCATGCATTACATATTCTTGAAGGTCCCATTTAAAAGATCATACACATCTCTCACTTGCCAAATGGGCCCAACATGGAAATTTTTTGCTCTCCCACTTCCCTCTACCATATTTTATGTTTTAATATGTATTTTAACTCACTTTAAATCTCATTTCATCCTTTAATGGTGGTTCAAAGATTTAAAAATGGAAAAAATGTAGGAGAAGGGACTATTTTCATGAGTTTTCTACAAATGTATAGACTTTTATGGACTGTTTCATATAGAGGAGGATAAGAGGTTGAAGGAGGGGTCATGTTTGACATATTAGATAATTTTCATGGTAGGAAGACTCAAAACAGATCCAAAATTGACTTATCTTCTCAACTGGCTTCTTTGTAGCCCAAGACAACCCTTCAGGTTTGTTCATAGTATGGATTGAAGAGAGAATATCATGGTCTAAAACTTTGAGAAAAGGAAGGGGATCTCTTAAAATTCACATTCCTGTAATTTATATATAATATAATTGTCTTTACTTTATTAAAAATAGTTAACAATATAACCACTCCCATGAGCTTGTTCATTTGTGCAAGGAGTAGAAATGGTATCAATTTTGATGTGTTTTTGAAGTTTTTCTAATAATAAATACTTTATTTATGTTATAAAGTTATAATAACTCATCTTCATCACCCTACAACACCATATTTCACACTTGTGGGTGATTAGAGTAAGACAAGCTATATGCTTTCTTCATCTTGTAGACTAGAAACAAGTGTATATCTGTTGCAAATCTTTTAGAGTATAAATATGGAATAAAGGGAAGTATTCAAGTATGTAATTATCCTTTTATATCTCCTTAGACACCTAAAACCATCCTTAATTAGATTAGATAGTGATGTCAAGTAGTTTGTGAAGGATAAATCCTAAGATAGTAATGAGGTAGCATTATAAAGATAAAAGGGAGACTTATGGCATATTAGAGTTTATGACCCTACTCTTCATTATAAATTTATGAAAAGAAATCCCTAAAATAAACACCTACAACATTAAATAAAAAAATAACATATATATGTCATATTAGAATGTTATGATTGAAATATAAGAGACCAAATAGGTGGAAATTCAAATAAAGGATGAAATAAAAAATCCAAAGGAAACTATGAGTTTATGCTAATTCAAGGTCTTCAATCAACAATTACTCCACAAGTTACTCAGTCCATACACAGGGCTAATACATCCACCTAGTAAAATCTCTCTTGAAGATGTTTCAATAACATTTGATTAATCATGAAGATGATCTGAAGTAGAAATAGGTATATAATGGTAGAAATTAAACCTCAAGTCATCAATAAACACTATGAACCTACATTCATGTCTGCACTTTACATGTTCTCTAAGGTTTAGTATAACCAGCTACAACCACCTTGGCTTGGCATAGACATGACATGTGAAAGAGGTTGAATAAGAAAATCTGATGGATAAATGAGAGAATTATTATTAAGGGTAAAATATAAGAATGTTTTTTCAATAGGATTCAAAATATTTACATAAGGGTCTACTTCTCTCACCACATAGATCATCATCTACAATTAGCTGACAAGATGAGGTAGGGAGTTAGAAGGGACTAGATTTGAATATAAATATGTGTGTTAGAGGAAGGGGTGTAGGATAAATGGTTTATAGTGAGAGGTGTTAAGGGATGAGGAGGTATTATTGGACCTATTTTAGGTCTCACCTTCTTACCTCCACTTTCCAAGGTGAGAATTCAACCTATAAAAAGCATCTATAGTAGTCAAATGACCATCTACAATTACACCTTAAAAACTTGATATGAGTTGAATATGTAAAAGGGATAATAACTTTAAAAGAGTTAAGGAGTGAAATATAGATTTTTTAGTGATATATTGACAAGTATAGTGATATTTTGAGTTCAAGGGTGCTTGAATGGCCGAATTGGATCTAGTTAGTCTTAAGTGAGTACATAAAGACAAGGTTAGACAAGAAGAGCTAAGTGTAGCCCTATATGTAGGTAAATAATGAAGTAAATTAGGATACCTTAATTTATATACAAGGTGATATTATTAAATTTTTTATATACTACAATCTTTATGAAGGAAAAAAGAGCTTTTAGGCCTTTTACACATAAAAGGGCCTCAATTGGCATGTATATGCAATTTTTAGACCTTATGATTGTTTGAAGATTAGTTAAATGTTGAGAAAATATTATTGGTGAGGAAATAAGGTATAAAAAATATATTTAAGTGATATTATACTTATTTTTATTGAGTAGGGCTTAGTGGTTTACTTGTCCCATTAGGCCTAAAATAGATGAGAATAAACATGTGTGTTAGAAGTGGAAACTCAGCTAGCTTAGGGACTTAATGAATGTTTGGGGATTTGATGAAGGTATATGGAAATATGAATAAGGATTTTTAGAACATTTTATAATTTTATAATGTGGAAGAAACCTTAATTTTAGATAGAAGGAGATACAATCAGGCCCCTAGGTTTACATGAACACAGCTTCTTAGAAACTCTAAACCTGACTATGTGGGGTATATAAGGTAGATTTGAATGAATGATTTACCTTAAGGGGTTTAAAAACTTTAAAATTTAATATATAAATTATAAATACATATATAATATAGTGTATAAGGAGTGAAAACCACTCAGATCTCATACTACCATCAAACACATTCAGACTTAGCAAGTTTGAATAGTGACCTACAACCAACCAATTAAGGAAGAGGAACAAAGTAGAGTTTTTATGATTTGGGAGAGTTTTATAGGTTGTAAAAAGGTTTTAAAAGGTATGTTACTATGATATTGATCCCTCAAATCATATATAAGTCACTCAAAACTCCAAAACATAGAATCAAGTTTTCAGGCCTAAAGCTAGTCTTAAGGCCTAGAAGGCCCATATCGCCATGAGAATATGATTAGGACCTAATAAAAAAAATTAAATAGGAAAAGGTATAGGAGGTTTTTATAGGTCTTATAAATGGTGTTTCAAAAAAATTAAGTGCATAAAAAGGTCAATTTGGTCCTAGAAGACTAATTTGAAACACATAGTCTTAGATAGTCATTCGAGACATCTATTCAAATGCTTGTATATCCAACCATAAGAGGATTTAGGTAAAATGATTTTATTGAGATTTTTCTATCATTATATAATTCAAATCCATAAATTATTGATCTATATTTAGGGGCTCAACTTTATGAATGAAGTTTAAGACTGCTAGCATGTTCAAACTATCCGTAGAGGACTACAAGCCCATTTCCCCATGCACATATCTTGATGAATATTATTCATGGGAAATTGATATATTTAGATAATTTTAAGGGGTTAATTTACTTACATTACATGACAATAATTTCTTATTTGGGGTTCTATACTCTATGAATCATTGTTATGAGTCCTAGACCTCCAAAGCCTCTCTAGAACCCTAGTAAAGATTTGACTAAGAAGATTTGAAAGAAAAGGAAATAAAAAACACATGAATCAAATAATAAACACTTAAACATAAATTAAAATTAGAGGATCCCTTGAACATGGTACTTAGTCATATGAACACTATGGATTTGGTAGACAAATGTACTTTTTTAGGGTTTTATAAAATTTGTAGGGTACAAAGTTGTTTTAAGAGATGCCAATAATTGGAATGGAAGGTTTGATAGTTATTATATATAATAAATATATTATGTGATCAAAAATATTACATAAGTGCCTTTTTAATATTCCTCTCTACGTCTAGTCTATAGAGATGAAGGACATGGTGACCTAACTATCTAGTTTGGTAAAATTGCATATATTTCTTGCTAAATAAGGACTATGTTATGGTATAAGGTATTATTTTATGAATAAAAATAAATCACACACTTTTTATTGAGGTTTATTTTAGGTTTCATGGTTTCCAAACACTAATAATTAGGTAACTTAACCTATTTGGCCTACTTCCTCAACTAAGAGGAGTGAAATTTGGTGTTGAGGGGATAATGAAGTGATTTATTATTGGGTATTAAGCCATATAACTAATGAATTTAATGATTAAAGTGGACATTTAATGTTCATAATTGAGAGACAAGGTAATTTATTCACTTCATAAATATGCGTAAGAGGAGGATGGACTATTGTATATGATTTAATTGCACCTCATTCATATTGTAAATACTAGTACAAAATTTATTTAAACAAAGAGGGGCATATCATGCCTTGATATAGTGTTTAAAATGTCAACCATATCATCTATCACCTCATTTTAATTACCAACAACTCATTCAAAGGCTAATCAAGATATCAATGCATAACAGGTGCAGGATATGACTATTTGTAATTATTGTAACTAAAGTTTGAATTGATTACAGTCATTAATGACCCATAATTATCTCTTCAATTCCATTCTCCCTCTTCTTCTCTCCTATTTTTGGTATTTATTTAGGCCTTTAGGCCTTGATTGGTATCTATCTTTTGGGTATGAGGAAACACTACCTATTTTTTACTTGTAAACCTATTTGGATTGAGAAATAAACTATTAAAACTATTTAATTAATGATATCTAGTGTTTTTTTACTTGTTTATATTTGAAAATGTGATGGATTTCCCTTGTAGGCCCTTATTTAGCCAAATGTCAAGAAGGTTTCTTATACAAGTTATGTTTTGTGTATAATTGTTGGTGATGGAGTTTGAAGTGTGATATTACTAGTAAGAATTACATTGTAGGACTTCTTGTCATGAATTTATACTCTAGTTACCTAGAAAATCCTCCACATGAAATATTTTTGAGTAATAATTCATGAAGATGTTTGTTTAGTTGCTTGATAGTCCACTACTATTTCTAGGAGTTCAAGTTGAGTGAGTGGATAAGAAATATTAGTGCATCACTATCCCTTTGAGTAGGTTTATTTTATACACTTCTTAACCCTTTTCATCCTAATAGTAGTTGGTCTTAGTGAATTAAGCTAAATTGATGTACCATGGGAGCTAGCCCTAAAATATAGAGGTTTGCTCTAGTTTTAAGGTTACCCACAAACTTTATACCATTCTAATATTAGTCCAAGTTTGAATTAGGTCTGAATAACCTCATTAAATAGGGTAAAACTTGGGTTTATAATAGTTATGACATGCTTTGTGGGATGGAAATCAACCACTAGATCACTCATTTATAGCCTTGAAGTCATTTTGAGTAACTTCAAGAATATTGTAAAGGATTTTTAGTCATATTTAAAGATTAAAGACATCATAAGGTCATTGATGTAGAGGTAAGGAGGGTTCTTGTTCATAATTAATGATGTGCATATATTTCATGAGAAATTATGGCAGCCTATGGGGCAAATTTATGTCATCCACCTCCCTTTCAGCCCTACCATAACCCCTATTAACCTTATGCTAAACTTTAATAGCTCTACAATGGGTCTCATTACTTCCAAGACTATAAGCCTAATTTTGAACCTTATCCACATCCTTGGAAGCCTTCTTATCCTCATGAAAAATCATGGTACCAACTTTTTATTCCTTATAATCAAAATATACCAAGGAATGAGTATTTAAATCTAGAGATTGAGAAGTTAAGGGAGGAGAGAAATAGGTTGAAGGAATGTCTAAGGTAGTAGAAAGAGATTGAATTCCAAGATATTATCCACAATCAAAGCACCCATAAAAACCAAGAACAATTTTCTAGGGCAAGAAATCAATCTCATTTTCTCACCTTTGTGTTTATAAACTTCTTGGTTCATAATTGCTTGTTTACAAACAAAGATAGTAATTTAGTTATCCCTAAACTAGTTGTAGATAATATTAACTTGGTGTATGAACCTATCTCTAACCTTGAATTGTAGTGGAATGGATCTCTTATGAGGAAATTTGGCCTTATTACTAACCTACAACTCACCCTTCATGCCTACTCCAAGCTCTCAATTTCACAAGACATCATTGTTTTAGAATTATCACCTTGATTTGCCTTATGTTTGTCTAGTGATTTTATGGCCAATGTTGGGGGATGCTTGTCTAGTGTCTTATCTTATTTATTTTCCAAACTTGGGCATGGTATAGGGGTTAAAATCATGTTTGAATCACTATCCATATATCATATTTAGCCTTACACACCAAACACCTCTATTTTAGATTGCCTTCATCCTCCCACTCTTAATCAACATTTGTATGTTCAAACCCCCCAAAAAATCACCTATGCCTTCTCAAGAACCTAGAAAAAATTTATAATGGATGCCTTCATGGGATAAAACATCAAATTATGTCATTCTTTACCTTGAAAGGAAGATTCAAGAATGGGAAGGTATGAAGTCTTTTTCATGAGGTATCTCATGTCCTCTAAGTGTCCCATAATCCCTTCATGTTAAAACCACTCATGATCATCAAACATATCTAAATCTAACAAGGAAATTGATGGTTTCAAGAACAAGAGTGTGGTTTCCAAGGTTTATAATCCTAATGCTCCAAGTTAGAAGAGCTTCCTAGTAGCTATCAAGAAGACTAGTGAAGTGCATTTCAAACCCACCCCCTCCTTTTTAGAAGATAAACTAAATTCATTAAGGATAGAACATGAGCATCCAAGAATGGGAAGCAATCTATCAAGGTTAACTAGTTTAGTGGGAGTCTTTCAAGAATTTAACCATGTTACAACTAAAAATTAATTTAAATAACACATTAAAGAGGATACCTCAAGTATCTATGAAGATGAAATCATTATTAGAACCCTAATTCATCTTAACAGATTAGACTTGGAGCAATCACAATGACATGATGATGAAGTCAATGAAAACACAACTCAAGAGATTTATCTCATGGAAGATAGGCATATAAAAAACCTTCATGAGATCATTTATGAGACTGATAATAGTTTAAGTCATTTGGATGACCCTTGGCACCACTTATATCATGAGTTATTACATAAGAATGAAAAACTAAATATGGTAGATCTGAATGATTAGGAGGCACCATTGATGTTTTAGAGCCAGGAGAAGACAATTCAAACTCAAAAGTTCCAAGACAAGAAGAACTTTTGATTAAGTGGGTTGATGATCTACCATTCTCCATTAAAGATGAATATGATCAAGTTATAATACAACATGAGAGTGATCAACATGATGATTCAAAAGTAAATGATAGGAATGGTAAGGAAATCCATGTCTTTCCAATTGATCATGAAGATATGAATTTTTTTGGAATGTTTGGAAAACTTTTTCTTTAGTTTAGACAATCCATCTCTACCCCACGAAGAGCTTGAGGAAGATCTAGTAAAGATTAGTATGATATTTTTTCATCTTGAATCTCATTGGTAGAATCAAGGAAAGACTAATGACATGTTATAGCCATGATTATATACCTATAAATAAGTTCAGGACCTCGACAAACCATTATATCAAATAAAACATAATAGAGGTACTAATCAAAGCATACCAATTGAATTTTCAAGCTAATAATTGCATAATAACATGACAAACCATCAAAAACTCATGATTGAGGTAGAATTAACATTATTCATGTAAGGAAGATAAATTAGGTGATTGACTCACATAATGAACTCATGCACCTAGGGATAGAACAAGGAAGTTTAGTTGCTTCGCCAAGAAGCCATGAGCATGCCCATACCCCTACCTATAAGTGGAAATTATCACACAATAATAATTGGCTAGGTAAACTCAAATCAAGATGTGAAAATCAGACTTCAAGGTGCCATAGTGACTAAATAATATTTCCATTTGATCTCAGAGGAATAAAGTTAGATTGAGGCTAGTTATTTATAGTTCTATTATCTTGTCTCAATAAGTGGTTAACACATGTTTGTAATTTATCTCCTTAGATGTATTGGTTTCTTTATTGCTTGTTTATCAGGTTTAGTTGTGTTTTGTTGTATTGTTGTGCCCTGTTAGTTTATTCAAATTCAAGTGGTCACCAAATCTTATTACCATGTTTAAGCCATGATGTCATCCTTAGGTTAGTGCATTATTTCAACCAACAAGATGATCACCCCTTAGAGTTGCCAAAATCTTGACATTTTGTCCTCATGGCCCCAATGTCAACCCCTAACATTAAAAACTTATGGTGCAAAATATCCTAGCCTACTCATGGTGATCTCATACATGGTCATGTCATTATTATTCCTATTGATAGTCTTTGAGCCTTGTTAGGAGTGTCATGGTATGTCATAGTTTTTGTTAATGTATCCATTATGTCATCATTACCTTGGGCCTATTTGGTGATATGAAAGTGATCATAGTGATCTTAGAGTGAGAGGGGAAGTGTCAACCTATCCTGGAGGAATAATGAGTAGTTTAAACATCATTTGATAAGGGCATTCTCCCTAGCTTATTTGCTTGAGATTGTCTCAAACTTTGATAAGCCTTTCATAGTGATAAATACCCATAAAAAAACTTCACATGTGTTTATTTGAATTAAAATTCCATGGAAAAGGGGAAGTGTTTTGATTAAATTGCATTTAAAGGCCTTATAGGATTCTCCAAGTCATGACCATGCATTACATATTCTTAAAGGTGCCTTTTAAAATCTCATACACATCACCCACTTGTCAAATGGGATCCATGTGCTAAATTATTGTTGTCCCACTTCCCCCTATCATATTTTATGTTTGAAAAGGTATTTTAACTCATGTTCCCTCTCATTTTATCCTTTAATAGTGGTTAAAACCTTCATAAATGTATAAAATGTAGGAAAAGGGACTATTTTCATGAGTTTTCTATAGGTGTATGGACTTGTACATGATATTCCATATAGGGGAGGATCATACGTGATAACTCTTCAAGTTTGCAAATAATATTGATTAAAGAGAGAATATCATAGTTTAAAATGTTGGGTAGAATAATAGGGTCTTTTAGCCTTCCCATCCATGGCATTTGTCTACAAGATAATAGTCTACACTTTATAAATATTAGTTAATAAATTGGCCACTCATATGAGCTTGTTTATTTGTGTATTGAGTAGAAAAGGCAATATTTTTGATGTTTTTTTAAAGTTTTTCTAACAACCACTACTTCATCTATGTTATAAATTTCATACTAGCTCTTATACATCACTCTCAAACCCCATATTTAACATGTATGGGTGATTTGAGTAAGAAAAACATTATGATTTATTCATAATATAAACTAAAAATAAATATATCTCTATTATAGAGCTTTCAAGGTATAAATATGGAAGAAAGTGATTTATTCAAGCATGTAACAACCCCTTTATATCTCCTCAAACATGTAAAAGCATCATCATATTAGATAATGATGTGGAGTAGTATTTGACGGCTATATCCTAAAATATTAATGAAGTAGGGTTATGAATACCAAAGGGATACTTATGAAATCTTAGAGTTTATGAGCCTGCTATTTAGTACAAGGATATGGAGGAAAATATCTAAAATCAATACTTATAACATTGAATATAATAGTCAATTATAGATAGTCTTATTGGAATTTTATGATTAGAATAAACATGATAAAATAGATGAAAAGTGAAATAGAGGATGAAATAAAAAAACTAAAGGTAAGTATGAGGTCTCTATGCTCATTCAAGGTCTTCACCCCATAAGTACTCCATAGGGCACTCAATCCATACATAGGGCTAGTACATCCACCTATAACAATCTCTCTTGAATATGTTTCAATAAGGTTTGATTAATCATGGAGATGATTTGAAGTATAAATAGGTATATAATGGTATAAATTAAACCCCAAGTCATCAATCAACACCATGAACCTACATTCATGTATACACTTCACATGTTCTCTAAGGTTTAATATAACCACCTATAGCCACCTTGGCTTGGCCTAGACATGACATGTGAAAGAGGTTGAAAAAGAATTGTTGATAGATTAATGAGAGTGTTATTATTAAGGGTATAAGATAATAATGGTGTTTCAATATGATTCAAAATATTTATATTAGGGGCCACTTATCTCACCATTTAGATCATCATCTATAGTCGGTTGACAAGATGAGGTAGGGAGTTTTAAGGGATAAGAGTTAAAGAGAATTATGTGTGTTAGAGGTAGGGGTGTTGGATAAATGGGTAATAGTGAGAGGAGTTAAGAGATGAGGAGGTATTAATAAACTTATTTTAGGTCTCGCTTTATTACCTTCACTTGCCAAGGTGAGAATTCAACCTTAAAAAACACCTACAATAATCAAATGACCATCTACAACTACACCCTAAGGAATCCATATGATTTAACTATGTAAATGGCATAATAATTTTCCAATATTTAAGGAGTGAAATATATAGTTGATACTGATATTTTGAGTTGAAGGATGCTTGAATGGCCTAATTAGATATAGTCAGGCCTGAGTGAGTACTTTAGAACAAGGTCAAACAAGAAGAACTGAGTGTAGCCCTATAGGTAGATAAATAATGAAGTGAATTAAGATACCTTAATTGATATACCAGGTGATATTAGTACCTTTTTGATATACTATACTCTTTATGAAGGACAAAAGAGCTTTTAGGCCTTTTAGGCTAAAAAAGGCATCAACATGCCTGTATATGCAATTTTTAGACCATGTGCTTGCTTGAAGATTAGTTGAAGGTGGAGAAAATATAAGTGGAGAGACAATAAGGTATAAAAAGGTATTTAATTTATAGTATAATTAGGTTATTAATGAGGTCTTAGTGGTCCACTTGGACCATTAGGCCTAAAACAAATGAGAATAGACCTGTGTCTTAGAAGTGGAAACTCAGGCATGTTAAGGACTTAATGGAATTTTTGGGATTTGATGATAGTAAACTAACATATGAATAAGGATTTCGAAGACATTTTTAAGTTTCCAAGGTGTCCTAAACCTCAATTTGATATAAAAGGACATATAATCAGGTCCCTAGGGTTACATGAATGTAGTTTCTTAGAAACCTTGAACCTAAATATGTAGGTTATGTAGGGTAAATTTGAATGAAGGTTTAGATTTGAGGGGTTTAATAATTTTAAAATGTAATATATAAATAATAAATCCATATATCATATAGTTTATAATTATTGAAAACCACTCAGACCCCATACTACCATCAAACACATTCAAACTTAGCAAGTCTAAATAATGACCTGTAGCTAGCCACTTAAGGAAGAGGAATAATGAAGTTTTTTGGTGATTGGGGAGAGTTGAAGAGGTTTAAAATATGTGGTAAAAGGGGTGTTGTTATTATATTTATTAATCAAATCATATACATGTCACTTTGTCCTTTAAAACTTAGTATCAAGGTTTTAGGCCAAAAGCCAGTCTTAAAGCCTACAAGGCCCATATCACCATGCGAACATGATTAGGATCTCATAAAAAAAATTAATATAGGATAAGGTATAGGAGGTTTATATAGGTATTATAATTTTTTTTTAAAAATAGGTAAGTGCATAAAAATGTTAATTTGGTCCTAGAAGATTAATTCAAAACACAATCCTAGATAGTCATTCAAGACATCTATTTAAATGCTTGTATCTCCCACCATAAGAGTATTAATGGAAAATTATTTTATTAAGAGTTTTGGACCCCTATATAATTCAAATACATGGATTATTGGGTTAGATTGAGGTTCCCACCTTTATGAACAAAGGTTAAGACTACTATCATGTTCAAACTTCCTATAGAAGACTACAAGCCCATTTCCCTATATACATATATTGATTCATATTTTTAATGGGAACTCAATATGGTTACATAATTTTAGGTGCTAAATTTAATTAAAATCCATGAAAAGATTTTTTGATTTGGGGTTCTATACTCTATGAATCATTCTAATAGTCTGGGACATCCAAAACCTCTCTAAAACACTAGTTAAAACCTGACTAGGAAGATTTGAAATAAAAGGCACTAAAAAAAACATGAATAACCAATAAAAACTTTAAACTTAAATCTAACTTATAGGATCCCCTAACCATCATTCTTATCTATGAAAACACTATACAAATTTGGAAAAAAGTGTACTCTTTTAGGGTTTTATTAAATTTTTAGGGTACGAAGTTAATTTAAGAGATGCCAATCATTAGAGGGAAAGTTTTTAAACTTATTATATCTCCTTAATCCATCATATTCTAAAAAATATGCCTATAAGTGACTCTGTAAGCTTCTTATATACAACTAGTCTATAGAAATGAAGGACAAGGTGACCTAACTAGGCAGTTTAGCAATAATGTAGATGTTTCTTGATCAATAAGGCCTATATTATGGTATAGGGTATTTTTTCAAGCCTAAAAATAAATCATACACTTGTTCTTGATGTTTTTTCTATGTTTTATGGCTGCCAAACATTGATAGTTATGAAACTAGGCTTAATTAGCCTATTTGTCCTAAGTAGTTTAGTATTGAGGGGCTGATGAAGTGAGTTATTATAGGGTATTAAAACATATAAATTATTAATTTAGTGGTTTAAGTTCAAATTTATTGGCCATAATAGAGATACAAGGTAGTATCTTGACTTTTTCAATATGCTTAAGAAGAGGATGGACTGTTGTATATGACTTAATTATACTTCATTCATGTTTTAACTACTAGTTAATGAGTTATTTGAAAAAATAGTGGAATACCATGAATTTATAGAGTGCTAAAAAGGTAAACCATATCCTCCATCACCTCTTTCCAATGCATTACAACTCATTCAAAGGCTAATGAAGAGATCAATGCATAAGGGGTGCATGGCATGATTATTTGTAACTATTGTAACTAAAGTTTGACTTGACTATGGTTATTAATGACCCATATTCTCTCCTCCACACCATTCTCCATATTTTTATCTCCCCTTTATTATATTTATTTATGCATTTATGACTTGATTGGTATCCCTATTTAAGGTATGAGGAAACGCTACTTGTTTTGTACTTGTAAACCTATTTAGACTAATAAATAAAATATTACATCTCTTTCATTGATGATATCTAGTGTGTTTTTACTTGATTAAATTCAAAAACAAAATATGGATTTCTCTCCCTTGTAGGTACTTGTTCACCTAGATGTTAAGAAGGTGTCTAAAGCATGCTACGTGGTCCTTATAAGTGTTGATGATAGAGTTTGAAGTGTGATATGATAGTAAGAGTTTCATAGTATACCTTCTTATCATGACCTTGTAATCTAATTACCTAATACAGCCTCCAAATGAAAAAATTTTGCATAAGAATTCATGAAGATGTTTGTTTAGTTGTTTGATAGTCCACTAGTGTTATTGGGAGTTCAAGTTTAGTTAGTGGATAAGTAATATTGGTTAGATAAAATTTATTTTATGTAATTTTAACCCTTTTAAGTCCAATAGTAGTAGGTCTTAGTGAATTGAGCTAAAGTGATGCACCATGGGAACTATCCCCAAAATCTATAGGTTTAGTCTAGTTGTAAGGTCACCCATAGCCTTTAGACCACTCCAATATTAGTGTAAGTTTGAAGTGGGTCTAAACAAACTCATTAAATATGGTGGAACTTGGGTTGTTAATAGTTTTTTCATGCATAGTGGGATGAGAATCAACCATTAGATCACTCACTTGCAGCCTTGTAGTTATTTTGAGTAGCTTCAAGCGTCTTTGAAAAGGATTTATAGTCATATTTCAAGCTCAGAGACATCATCAAGTCATTATTAAAAAGGTAAGGAGTGTTCTTGTTCATAATTCATGTTATTGTGCATATGTTTCATGAGAAGTTATGGTAACATATAGGGGAAATTTATGTCATCCACCTCCCTATCAGCCCTACCATAACCCCTATCAACCTTATGCTAAACTTTTTTAGCCTTACAATGGGCCTCCTTTCTTCCAAGACTATAATCCTCATTGTGAGCCTTCTCCACCTTCTTGGCAACCTTATTATACTCATGACCAATAATGGTACCAACCTTTTGTTCCTTATAGTCAATCTAAACAAAGAAATGAGGATATGAATTTAGAGATTCAGAAGCTAAGGGAGGAGAGAAATAGGTTGAAGGAATGTATTTGGTAGTAGAAATAGATTGAAATCCAAGAACTTCTACACTAACAAAGCACCCCTACAAACCAAAAACAATCTACTAGGGCAAGAAGTCCATACATTTTTCTCACCTATATAGTCATTTTGGACTTCTTTGTTCATAACTGCTTATTTTATGACAAGGCTAGTAATTTAGTTATCCCTAAATTAGTGAGAGATAATTTGAACTTGGTGTATGAACCTATATTTAACCTTGAATTGTAATGTAATGGATCTTTTATGAGGATATTTAGCCTTATCAAGAACCTACAACTCTTTCATGCCTACTCCAAGCTTTGAATTTCACTAGACATCATTATTTCAAACTTGTTACCTCATTTTTCCATATGTTTTTCTAGTGATTTTATGTCCAAGGTTAGGATATGATTGTCTATTGACTTATCTTATTTGGTCTACAAACTTCGGCATGGTGTAGAGGTCAAAATCACATTTGAATCCCTCTCCATATTTCATATTTAGACTTATACAAAAAACACCTCTAGTGAAGATTACCTTCATCATATCACTCCTAATAAACATACATATGTTCAAACCCCCCATAATAATCACCTATCCCTTCTCAAGAACCTACAACAACTTTAAAATGGAGACCTTCATAGGCTAGAACATCAGACTATGTCATGCTTGCCCTTGAAATGGAGAGTCAAGAAGAAGGGGAAGGTATGAATTGTTTTTCAAGAGGTGTCTCATGTCCTATAATTATCCCATCAACCCTTCATGTTATAGTTACTCATGAGCATCAAACCATATCAAAATATGACAAGGCAATTGAGGGTTTCAAGAAAAGAGTGTGGTCTCTAACTGTTAAGCTCTTAAAGCTCTATGTTGGAAAATTTTCCTAGTAGATGTCACGAAGGATAATGAAGTGCATTACCTACCCACCCCATCATCTTTGGAAGAGAAACTAAGTTCATTAATAATAGAACATGATCATCCAAGAGTGGGAATAAATCTATCAAGGTTAACTAGTTTAGTGGTAGTCCTTCAAGAACTTGACCATGTTTTAGTTGAAAATGAATTTAACAAACACCTTGAAAATAAAACCTCAAGTATTTATGAATATCAAATCATGATTGGAACCATAGTTCATTCTAGAAGATCAAATTTTGAGGATGAAAAGAAATTGGATGATATGGAGTAGTCAAAGTGGCATGATGATGAAGTTAATGAAAAAATAACTCAAACAACTTATCAAATGGAATAAAATCATGGAATCAACCTTCATGAGGTCATTTTTGATATTGATAATAGTTCAAGTTAGTTGGATGACCCTTGGTATCACGTATATAATGAGTTCTTGAGTGAGATTGAAAAAATTAGTATGGAAGATATAAATGATGGAGGTAACACTAATGTTTTAGAGCTTGGAGATGGAAATTCAAACTTATAAGTACCAAAACAAGAATAAATTTTTTCTTAATTGGGTTGATGACATGCCATTATCTATTGAAGATGAAGATGATCAAGTTATAATAGAACATTAGAGTTATCAACATGATGCTTCATAATAAAATGATATGAATGGTATGTAAATCCATGTTTTTATAACTAATAATGAAGATATGAATTTTGAGGAGGACTTGGAAAATGTTTACTTGAGTTTAGACAATCCATCTCTACCCCATGAGGATATTGAGGAAGATCTAGTAAAGATCAATATGATAGTTGTTCATCCTAAATACCATAGGTAGAATCAAGGAGAGACTAATGACATTTTTAAGCCATGATTAAATGCCTATTAATAAGTTCAAGAGCTTGACAAACCACTATATAAAATGGATGATAATGGAGAAAATAATAAAAGCATACTAGTTGAATTATCAAGGTAATCATTGCATGAAAACATGACAAACCATCAACAAGTCATGAATTAGGAATAATTAGCATTGTTCATGAAAGGAATATAAATTGGGTATGTGTATGATTGGTTTATTGAATCACATAATCAACTCATTCACCTAGGGATATAACAAGGAAGTCTAGTTGCTTCCCCAAGAATCCTTGAGCATGCCCATACCCCTAATTGCAAGTGGAAATTGTCACATAATAATAAATTCTTGGGTGAAATAAAATCAAGATGTGAAATAAGAATTCATGGTGTTATAGTAAAAAAATAATATTTCCATTTGATCCCAAAGGAAATAAGTTAGATTTAAGCTAGTTTTTTTATAGTTTTGTTGTCTTGTTTCAATAAGTGGTTAGCATATGTTTAAAGTTTGTCTCCTTAGTTTTTTTTTATATTTTTAGTTTGTTTCTTAGGTTTAGGTATGTTTATTTTGTTTTATTATTGTGTCCTATTAATTTTTTTCAGTCCAAGTGGTCATAAAATCTTATTACCATTTTGAGTCATGATGTCATCCTTGAGTCAGTGGGTTCTTTTGACAAGTAGGCTGTTCACCCCTTAGATTCACCAAAAATGTTGAGATTTTGGCCTCACAATCCAAATGTCAAACCCTAAAATTAAACACTTTTAGTGACAACTATCCTATCCTACTCATGGTGATATCTAACATGTTAAAGCCATTATTCATCCTATTGAGAGTCTAAAAGCCTTGTTAAGAGTGTCATGGTGTGTCATAGTTTTTATTTTTTATCCATTATATCATGGATACCTTAGGTGTATTTTGTGATATGAAATTGATCATATTTATCTTAGAGTGAGATATTAAGTGTCAATTTTTCTTAGACGTGTAATGAGGAACATCATTTGATAAGGTCATTCTCCCTAGTATATTTGATCAAGTTTATCTCAAACTTTGATAAGCCTTTCATAGTGATAAATACCCCTTAGAAAACTTCATATGGGTTTATTTGAATTAAAAAACCTTTTAAAGGGATAATTTTTTTGAATAAATTTCATGGAAAGGCCATAAAGGAGTCTCCAAGTCATGACCGTGCATTACATATTCTTGAATATCCATTTAAAAATCTCATACACATCTCCCACTTGCCAAATTGGCCCCATGTTACAATTTTTTTCTCTCCCACTTACCCATATGATATTTTTTGTTTTAAAATGTATTTAAACTTATTTTTAGTCTCATTTCTTCCTTTAATGTGGGTCAAAGCTTTAGAAATGAAAAAAATACAGGACAAGGGAATATTTTCATGAGATTTTTGCAAGTGTACAAAAATATATAGACTATTACATATAGAGGAGGATAATATGTTTTATGGGGTTTCATGTCTAACATATCAAAAAAAAATCATGGTAGGAAGATCCAAAATAGATCCAAAATTGACTTCTCTATGGTAGGGTAGACAATTGTTAAAGTGTTTGTTAAGATTTTTTGATTTGGAAGTGTGTGCATAAAACAAAAATTAGTGAAACTAAATGGTATATTTAAAACCACATAATTAGACTATGTAATCTATTCTAATCATGCAAGAAATAAGAAATGGAAGTGTGAGCTAATTACTAGTATGTAAATGTTAATTCCAACTCTGAAACATGGTATAGTGTCGATGTAGTTAACAATGTATACATAGAATATATAATAGGTTCAATAATTCCAAATATGTATTATGAAATAAAAGGTATAAAAATGAATAGGGTTGACAAAGTCTACCTAATTATCCAAATAGCACACAGAATATAGAACTAGGTCGATAGGGTCGATTTAATTGACTATATAGGGGCAATTTTAAAGACTACAAATTGTGAAAGAAAATATTATAAAATAAGAGCGAGAAAGGATAGAAAGGAACCTTTATTGGTCTAAATATGTAGAGAAGTGATATTTATATCAAATAACCTATATAAATTATTACAAATCATGCTAACATGGTCGATTAGGTTGATCTAGCTTTGCATAAGCTTGTTGTTGAGTGCCTGAAATGTATAACATCAACTAAGTTGACCTAATAGTATATATTGGGTCAACTAGGTCAATTTAGTATCCTGTACCTAAAAAATAACCTACATATAAAGAATAGAGTTGTATGGATGCAATTATGTGTTAAACCTACACACAAAAGTTACAACTTTATTGAATAGTCAAATCAATATGATAAATATATGATTAAAATAATGATAAAATAAGTGAACAAATATTGCAAGGGTTAGTTCACATTGGGTTTACTAGAATGTGTCCAATAAAAAATAAATCATGTCTATAAATCAATCCTAGCTCAAAGAAGATGGAGCATACCCACACTTCTGATTGGGGACACATTTATTAAGTGAGAACATGAGTAATATTGGGATCTAATATAATCAATTAGGGCATCATTTATCACAATACACTATGCTAAGGTGGGTTCCAAATTCTCCATTCTAACACTATCATGCAATAACCCTAAGTGGGTCCTAGGTTTTGATATTTCACCTAACCTAATAACAAGAAAAACAAATCTAATCTAGTGCTCACCAAAGCTTATGGCACAAAGTGGGGGTTATTAAAAATGAAACCAAACATTCATATAAAACACATACTCACATCAATGTATATGTATTCCTAATACATGGAAGAGAAGCATAAATGCATTATCTATCTACTCTTATAAAGGAGAAATAAAGTTAAGAATACTTACCTTTGAAGATGAACCCACCAAGCCTCAATCTCTCCCTTGGCCAAGGTGATTTTCAATGGGTTGTTCTGGTATGTTAGGATGATAAAGACAAATCAGATCCAAGGTACATAACCTATTGATGCATCCAAAAGACTTCTCCACAAGATAAGATCTGTATCTCCAAAGAAAGTATCGAACCCTAAAATTTACTTGTTAAGTAGAATGGTTAATAAGTATATGTTCATTAATTATTAATTATTTCACTTCTCATTAAAAATTAAGGAAATTAACTTGTATTTATAGGTGGATCTTACCCTAAACCCTTCTAAAAATATCAGCCAATAGGGTCGACCTAGTATAATTCCAAATAATAATTCATTATGTCATGAGCTAGGTCAGCCAAAGGTATATTATCTCTTAAGTGAAAAATACCCCAAAACTATACAAGGTAACCTAAGTCAACCTAGTATAGCTAACTGACAAAAAGGGATTTAAGTGAGGAATAGGAGGATAAAATGTAGTAAATGCTTGGAGTGGTTACAACAAAGAAGAGCAAGCTTAGGTTGAATGGTTTCAGGAGACAAGTGTGTTGGTAAATGTGGAAAAAAGGAAAACAACCCTCTGAATCACTAATGGTCTACCCACCCAACCCTTTCTCAGTGCACCCCTTAAGGCATGCACTCAAGGAGATTGAGACTCAATGGGTTCCTACAAGATACAAAGTGTCAGTAATTGATAAAAGTTTGAAAATATTATGTGTATATAGAAAGTGTACCAACCTTATATTAAGTCATCTATTTATATTGATTAAATACCTCATTATTAATTTTAAGATGCATTATTTAAACATTCTTGATAGTAGGACTTGGTAAGATTCCTAGTTATAATATATGTATTCATCCTTTAAGGATCCTTTAAATAAATGTCAAATTGATTTATTTACTTACTATCTTATAACAAATGAATTTTATTTTATCATTATATGTCTCTATATTTTGAGATATAAAGAGTCATTAAATATAATTTATCTAAGAAATAAATGAACTTAGATTAGAATTCTAGGAAATTTTTATTAGCAACAATAATATAGTTGTGGAAATAAGGTAAATTTCCATATAATACTATTGTAGGTTATAGTTTTGTGTTATTTATTTTTAAGGGAGTCAAGATATTTCTCATAGTTTCTGTAAGACTCCTTAATGATCATTTATCTCTTAAAATTCATATTATGACCCTCATAGTCCTATTAAACACACTTCTCCTCAACTCTTTTCACATGACATTGAAAAATTTAGGTTACTATTTGTAGGGTTCTAAACTAGCTTGTATAGGGTGAAAGAAATCATAGTGTTTGAGATTGATGTTATTAAAATATCATGTTATAACTCACCACTTTAGGATTTATACCAATCTTTACACCCCTGAAGAGTCTCATATAATGGTTTTGATATCCTATTATAGTAACCCAAATGGGTGACTATAGGTGTCCTTTAAATGTGTCAGGCCTTATTGGGAGGGTTGAGGAATTCATATGAATGTATTGAGAATGTTTTAACATTAATAATATTTTTAATTTATCATAAGAAATTTGAAATTACTATGAAATAAAAATCTCATCCATCTTCCTTCTCATGTAATGGATGGACTAATCAATGTAGTTGTAGTTGTGTTGCATAGATTGTATTCCTATGTTAGAGATCATGAGGTGAAGACATTGACATAAAAAATGATAACATGCTTGATAACCAACTTACATTGGTATTCCATTCACTATTTAACCATTTTCTTACCTTCATCCAATCACAACCTCTCTTAAAATGCTCCATGATGACTACTGACTATGCCAAACCTTTGTACGGATAGAGGAAGGATATGAGGTTGTCTCTAAGGTGTGAAGATGACCTTAAAAATTGTTTAAATACTTTATAATTCCATATTAAACTTATATAAGTACCATTCACCACTATAAGGTTTATTGAAAACAAGAAGAAAGTTTACCTTAGCATTTCCAAAATTACCTTAATTTTTGCTAGTAAGGTAACTTGGGGTTACTATTAGGCTTAGAAACTTTGTTCTTCATGCCTCCACTTAGTTTTTTTTCTTGACATGCTAGCTTGGTGAATGAATATAATTGGTGTATATCATGTTTAAACCATGTAGACATTTTAAAACCCATTAAACCACCTTGGATTTTGTGACAACCCTTATGACTAATGTAGATGTTAGTTTTGGACTAAGTCTTAACCTTCTTTCACCACTAGGCTATCAACTACCTCCTCAAGAACTTAAGACCTTGTTTATGACATGGGACCTACATGATTGACCATGTATCAACTAATTCAAGTGTTTTGAATATTTAATTGGGGTGTTATAGGATGATAGATCCCTCTTAGACCCTTGTTATAGTAGGTTTAAAGGCTGACTATGTATGAGATCCTTTTATCAAATAGGAATTCATTACCATATTACACCTTTAGATATATATGAATTATTGTACCTATTGATTTTATATACTATGGAATTATTTATAAAATCCTATAGTATTTATGATGCCTTGGATATCCTCACCATCTATCTCACACTTTCCTTCACCATTGAAACTTGCCTCTAGTTTGAGCTCTTGAGAATCTTAACTTTCTCATTGATGTTGATGAAGAGTTAGCTTGAACCTATATCCTTTAGGATTATTTATGTATAATTTGTAGACCTTAAATATTAATTGGTATAAAACCATGTTTTTAGAGGAACTCAAACTTTTCCACATGGTATACCCACTATTCGTGATGAATGACACAATGAAATTGTAGATCTAACCTTATGGAGGGATTATGAAGAATGGTATGCTTGAGGATGAATGGACTAGTGGATATGAGAGGTAAGGGAGACATGAATGAGATTTATGGATTGAAAAAAAAACAATAAACATCATCAATATTTTCACCTTAGTGCACTAAAAATATTGCAACTTCAAAAAACTCAACTCAAATTCTCTCAAAGGAGATATTATTAGAATGGAGATATATGAATCCTTGATTGTATGGATAAGGTGTGACATGAATTATATATTTATTTTATATCCTCTTAAGATTAATTAATTTTCCTAACAACTTAGGTTTTACTCTAAAACTGATCCAAAAGACCATTCATAAGGATAAAGAAGGAAACATGTTTTATGATATAAATACATTCATAGAAGGATTTATTAGATGAAACTAATAATAAAATTAGAATCATGACCTATAAAAAAATCACACAAAATAATTACTCTTCATCAATTTCTAAACTTGATAAACATGTGCAAGAACATACCCATCTTAGATACATAAGCTATAGTGACTTATTGTCACTCTTAGTGATTGTTAGTAAAGATAAGGGTAATAATACATTGACCAATGAAACAAATTTAAATTTTAATTTTGACCCTTAAAAATTTACAAATTTTCAAATCATAACTATTTGTCCTTTTTTCGAATTGAACATTTGAAAACTGCCCTTCTAGAGATGCCAAAAAGGTTGATATAGGAACAAAGTGTATTTTTTCCAATTTTTAACCTAAAACTTTCTCAAAAAAACTTATATGACCATGTGGGGACCTAATTAATAATATAGGATTATTTTATCACAAAAATACTTAGAAAACTAGTATGAATGCCTTAAAGGGGGCTATTTTTGCACTGAGAAGGCCAAATTCATTAAGGAGATCTAATTTAATTGATGTAAAATTTGTTAATAAGTATCTATAATATATAATAAGGTGAATTAATATGGAATTAATCTTATTACTAATTAGATACAATCAAAACCTTACAAAACCTTCTCTAGAGGGCATAAAATAGTCATAATTACATGGGAATGAGTCATGAAGATAGTCCACAATGTGATAAACCTAATTATTCATATTTTAGGAATAAAATGACCTTTAAAAATGATATTAAACTCATCAAATCAATCTATAATCTTCTCACCACTAAAAATGGCTCGAAAAGGCCAAAAAATGATTAGATAAGGACAAGACAAATGAAGGACAAAACCTTAACTCATCTAATAAACATTAAAACATGATAATAATGGTTTATAATGATAAATATAATGGATTTTAAAGATTAAAATACTTACCAACAAGAAAAACTATCATGACATTCAAAGTTCAAATGATAGGGGTGATAATTTGAACTATGAGGTTAAAATTGTCAACATTTTGATGATTCAACTGGGAAGCATGCCTACTATGATTGAGAACTAGACCATTTAAATTAATTTTAGACTCATAAAATAAAATTTAATTTTGGAAATTTTTTGATATATCTGATTCATTACTTTAATGAATTTTTGAATTGAAATAAGAACATTTCCTCCTCCAAAATAAGGAAGAAAAAACATAAAACATGGAAACTAACTAACTAAACAAATGTGACAATAAAGAGATTATTTGAAAAAACAAAATTAAAAACCTAATGTGATAGGATACCAATTGGAGGAGAGCAAAAAACAAACTATGTACAAGGAACTTAACTCTCAATAATAGTGTTTGAGATGTATCCCATTAACTAGGATTGGAAGCTCCTCACCATCCATCTTTGCAAGTTGGAAGGTATTATGGTATTTGTAGCTAGATATTATGTATGGGACATTCCAAAGGGAGTAAAAATTTGTATTTATTCCTAGTTTATCTCTATTCTCATCCCACTTGAGAACCAAATCTCCTTCTTTGAAACTCTGTGAAGAAGCTCTGATGTTAAAGGCTCTCTTCACTGGTGCTTGGTGAATTTCCATGGCTAACATGGACTAATTTATTAATTATTCTAGGTCCATAAGATTATCATACCTAATATACATTGGTTCATTCTCCAACAACTAATGATGATGTTCTAGTTGTAAAGTATAAAACTTAAGAGAAATGGGTGACCTTGCTTCCTTACCATATACCAGCTTATATGGAGAGTTGGCTATTAATATTTTGTATGTGATTATATTAACCCATATAGATAACTTAAAATTTAAATTAAATGACCTATAATTATCTTTAATATAAATTATTATGATCTTTAATAATTTCTTATTTTTAGACCCAATAAGGTCATTACCTTATGGATAGGTAATGACGAATGCTGAGTCTTAGTCAAGTGTTGAGGATTGGATCACCTTAGAGGATTTTACTTAGACTACCTATAGAAGGTATGAACTTGGTAATATGATTTCTATATGGATAATAATATATGAGATCCTTATCCATATGGGTGGAAAGTTTAGAGAGGATATATCATGGGTTGAGAGTTAGTCTATTTGATGTCTATACATCTTAGATTCTTGATATACAGAAGGTGGTTTTAGAGCTTATGATAGTATAGGTGATGTGTCACAATTTAAATGGAAAGGTACCACTATATGTTATAGCCTTATGTTAGACTATATTCAACTATGGGTATTTATATGGTTTAGGCTCTATCATCTAAGTATATATTATGCATGACATGTATGAGATGTTGTCTAGAGTGTAAAAGTCTATGGGGCCTATTATTTTGATAAGTTTGTGGATATATGAGAGGTTCCTTATGTATCAAATGGATGGATTACCCCATGTGGTTGATGATAGGTTTCCTTGGGCACAAAAGTAGTGGAAAACTTAGGTAGCATAAGATATACTCACGTGCCATAGCTATAGATCATTAGGTGAGTCGACATTGTGTGGCATCCATATGGGAACATTGTTATAGTATAGATGAGATGGGAGATAGTGGAACCAACATATGGCTACCATGACCCAACTGGTAGAGGTACATGCCTAACTAGCATAGGTATAAGATCGTAGACAACCTATTTATAATGTACTATTTAGAGGGGAGAGTTTGAGGCATCTATGGGTAGCATGTCTAGGCCATGAGATAAACAAGATAAACCCTAACCTTAGAGCTAGGATGATGTATATTTTTGTACTTTATATTAAAAACACATGATATATATATATATATACATATACATATATATATATATATATATACATATATATATATATACATACATATATATATATATATATATATATATATATATGTATATATATATATAGACACACATATAAATACACATATACATATACATATATATACATATATGTATGTGTGTGTGTGTGTGTGTGTGTGTGTGTGTGTGTGTGTGTGTGTGTGTGTGTGTGTGTGTGTGTCTATATATATATATATATATATCATTTTGGTAGTTAGATACTAATTTTATGTTTTTGTATTATTGTCATGGTTGTGAATTCATGGATATAATTATTTATAGGAAATGTGTTTATATATATTTGTATATGCTATAATAAATATATGAGTTGTGGTTTATTTTCTAGCATTATGTAGGACACATGCATGGTTAAAAAGAAATAGGCAAAAAGACTTAGTAAAATATAATGAATCAAAAATGTCCTACACACTATTTCATGTTGGGAAATGTAATGATCAAGTATAAAAACCCAAAGGGTGGTAAACAAGATGGGAATTTTTTTATTGTTAAACCATGAGAAAGATTGGAACCAAATTAAAACAAGTAAAATCACACCAAATCATGTTGGGAAGTATGAAATTAATGTAATAAAGTGGAAAATCTAAAAAAGAATAAATGTTATAAAAATTAATCAATTAAGTCAATCAATCATACTAAATCACAATCAAAAGTATAAGATAAAAAAAAAATTGGTAAAAATTTTCTTAAATTTATCACATTAATTCAAGTTGGGAACTATGAAAATTTAAGAAATGGTTGAATTATTACACACAATAGGAAAATAAGAAGATAAAAGTGAAATAGAAATGAAGTAAGCATAAAACATAATAAATCAAGTTAGGAAGCATGTAAATGATGTGTAATTTCATAATCAATAAAATCTTATCTCATATTTGACACATGTAATTTTGATTGTGACTTGGATGATTGGAAAATTTTATGAGGAAGGTCAGGTCCTATACGTGGTCTTACACTACAACTCACAAAGGGAACACCAATGAGGTGGAATAAATGGAAAAGTTTGGTAACAAGGGGATGTTGGTAATAGAAATGTTAAATTGTGGTAATTTGTGAGGAAGCCCAGGTCTTATCCATGGTATTACAATGCAACTCACAAATGTAATCCCTAAGGGAGTGGTAAATGAACAAAAAAATATTTATCACGAGAAAATACGAAGAATATAGGGAATGAAAAAGGGAATATGAAAAGCATAACTTATGCATATAATGAGAAAACCTTGGGATATAGGAGGCATACTAAGGACATGAGAAGACACTAAGTGACTAGTGACCATCAATGTACAAAGGAAACCTATTCTCTATAGTCATAAATATGTGTAAGAAAATAAACATGTTAATAAGATCAACTAATGAAGGTATATTGGTGTAATAAAATTAAAATGGGCCTACCTTCCCATGATTTGTTTCCCATTCTTTAGAACCTTTTATAGAGTTTTCAATATATTATGAAAAGTGGGTACTTGGTGATAAAGTAGGTATCACTAAAAGAATTTTTTTATTCTCCTTTTATAATATACTAGCCTACCACACCCCAATGGACCTTGGCTCCATCATGAGGCCAAATATGGAGATTGAGCTTCAAATATAAGAAGGAGATGTGCTTGAAATCATGTATTTTTGTGTGATTTTAACTTTTAAGAATTTTAAATGTTATTGCCTTCTATATCATTGGTTTTTATTAAATGATGTGGATTTTGAATGTTTTTAAAGATTTTTAAGATTCCTCCTCCATAGTGACTTGGAATAACAAATCATGAGGATATATTGATACAAATGAATGAGCTATAGGCTTAGGCTAAAGGAAGTTAAATGACCAAAGACAAGATTGACTAGAACACTTAGACTTAGTAATGAACTAACATGTTATCTCTATTCTCAACCATGTATATGTTTATTTTGAGAAAAGTTAATAAAGGGAATAAAGGAGATACAAAGTGGAATAGTGAAATGAGATTAATTATTTTCTAATTGATCAAATGGTAAATAAGGAATGTCTAAAGGGAACTAGTTTTATATAACCAAGTCACACAGATAATTATTCTTGTATATAGAATAAGAAAACAAACAATTATGAAGGGAAAATAAGGGAGTTTTTAAGAAATAAACTCAATAAGAAAAAAAATAAATCAATTATAAAGAATACATCCATAATCAAACATAAATGACAATATAAGAAATATAGATCATGAAATTAAAGTCACCATGTAAGATAAGTAAGAATTTGACACAATGTCAAATGATATAACAAATAGATAAACATAAGATTGGATAACATGTCTAATAAAAATTAAAATTTAAGAACATCATGAATGTAATCATAAGTATTGATATATTTTTTTACACACATGATCTTGAACATTTGATAGATCTCTATGAAGTTGGATGTGAACTACAACTAATGTCTCATTTATCTTCAATAAAAACTAGGAAAATACTTCATGTATAATATCCTAAAAAGAAAGGTAATAATTGTTGATGGATCATGCTAAGGAAGGTTATCAATTAATAGATGATCATAAGACTTCATGGAATGGAATCTACAGGAGATGCAAGGACCACCAATGGAGAAGGATACATAGGTGAGGGACTCATAGGAGGAGAAGGATCTATAGGTGAGGAAAGGTTCACAAGTGAAGGATTAATAGGTGGAGGAATAAGACTTGAAGTAGGAACTATAGTAGGGGATGGAACCACAAGAGGTGGAACCATGGGAGAAGAAGGGAGAGCCTTCTTGCAATAACAACCTATGGGAGGAATGTTGGAAGGTAAAGTAATAGTTAAAAGATGATATTTAAGGTGGTGTTGAAGGATGTTGTAATTATTGGTGTGATGGGTACCACATTGGTGCTAAAGATAATACAATTATACAAAGGAACATACTCAGGTATGGGAGATGTATGGTCTTGTCTAATGACTAAGGGGTAGAAGGATGTAAAATGTCAATATATTGTCATAGTTTGTGATAATGCATGGATGAATGGTTATTTGAGCCATGAAATAAATATATATGCTTATGAGTAAGATTGGTATAGGTACTCATGGGAGGAGCTGTAACATAATCAAAAGGATTTTGGGAAGGCTCATCAGCCCATTTGGTGTGAAATAGAGCCATTTATGGTAAAGGAATCAAACCATCACCAAGAGAAGGTAGAGTGATGGGATTAGAAGTAATGATAAAATTAGATAAATTAGAAGTAGGAATGGGCTCTTAATCTAGATCTATTAATGGAGTGGTAGGGTATATATAAGGTTGAAGGAGAGTTGTATTCATTTTAGGGATAAAAATTCTATAAGGGTCATGGTACCTAGAAAAGAGATAGGGCCTTGTCATAGCATGATCCATAAGCATACTCATATGAGGTTATTTAGAAACTAGAGTTGTCTACACCATCTCTACCCTATGATAAATAGGAAAAAAGATAAAATGAATAACTATATATGATGGAATATTGGAAGAAGCACTAAAATTCTTAAGCAAAGAGGAATGATAATAGATAATCTCAACATCACGTGTCTGAACACAACCACCCAAGAATGGATCATCTAAGGTATAACCATAATCATAATTATGTGGAAGAAGATTAATGACATATGTAGGGATGAAATTATCATCCAATGAGGTGTGATGAATGGAATGATGAGTATTAGTCAAGAAAATGGGGATGTCATCACAAGGTAGTTTGGAAGAATAAGGTTACAAGGAGTTAGGAAGCTGAGAGATGAGATAAGGTGAGAGATCAAAAGTTTTAATCTTTATATTTATCCCATTAGGATAATCATCATCAAAATATAAAATGTTATGGGGAATATTTTTAATGAGTTTGGTATGACCATTGTAACCTCAAGTGGAATTGATGGGAAATTTGAATCATTGAGACTCATGAAATGAAACATTGGGCAATGGTTCAAGAGTAAGAATATCAAAGACACCATAGTCATGAAATTATTCAAAATTCCAAGGATTAGTGTCACCTTTAGTCCTATAGATAGCTCTTTTGTGATATAATTTAATGCATTTATAGGTAAAAGAAGCAACTAATCTCATATGGTGAGTCTATGATCTACCAAGCAAGATGTTTTAAGATAGAGGAAAGTTAAATACCATCACTTTCACAAGAATGGTGATAGGTGGGATGGTAATGGGAATCCACATAAAAAACTAAAGGAGGCATTTTCCTTGGATCATATCTTTGACATGTGTAGATTTGAGATTGCATTCAAAATATCCAAGGGTTTTGATAAAATCAAGAGAGGCAACATAGGTACTAGAACCCTCATCAATCAAGTCATGATTGACTTGGATATCACCAATTTGGAAAATAATGAATTGAGGAGGATTATCCACACAAATTAGAATATCATTATGAACCATAGAATAAATAGGAAAGTTTATGGAAAGAGAAGTGTCTATTGTTTCATCACCATGGATGGACATCCCTTCACATTATTGTAATATGCTATCTTTAGATCCAAATAAGGGTGTGTTGCATTTTTTTAGACGAGGATGAGGGATGTTCATTTGAAACAAAAGTTACATGTGATGATTTTGATGATGTAGAGAGGTACTCATAAGCTCAATAAATGGAATTTGGGATAGTAGATTAGTGAGTTCCATAATGGGATCCCATTCATCATAACCCATAAGAAGATTGGTATAAATAAGTGCATAGTGTTGAAGGAGGTCCTCAAAAGGAGGACTCAAAGTACACTATAATGTGTGTTGATAAGAGGGAAAATGTTTAGAAAAAGGTTTTAAATTATCTTGAAAAGATGAATTAGTTGGTTTAGTTTGGTTTTGAGAAGTTCTAGAAGAAGTGTTGTTAGGTTGTGGAGCTAAAAGCTTCACTGATGCAGAAATGGAGGAGGTTGCTGAGTTACAGAGAAATTGGCATTGGCAGCACAACCAACATCAGTCATCTTCAGTGCAAAGGGCAACTGACATCGGCAGGAGTCAGCCGACATCGGCCACCTCCAGATAGATAGGGACCGACGTCAGTCTCTTGTGTGGTTCCAAAACTATTCGTTGCACGAATAGTTAGTTTGTTGAACCGGTTGTTTGCATGTAAAGACTATTTCGAGTCTTGAGCTACGTGTCTAATTATTGTAAATTAGAATTCTAAGTTATTGTTTAGTATGGGATCTATTTATAGACTCATTGCCATGTATTGTAATTAAGGATTAAGGCAAGGAAGAGATCCTTCCAATTGTAAGAATAGGTTGATCTGCAAGTTGTTGCAAGATCAGGAAGAAGTTCTACATGGTAAGTAAGATAATTTGAGTTGTAGGTCATTGCAAGTTCATGGGAGATCTACTTGAAGTACTTTGAGTACTTGTGTACTGGAAATAGTGATACTGACTGGTTGGAGGTGTACAACAACTTTGTGTTTGAGTTGATTGTTGTGACCATTTTTGGTAGGATAGAGAACTCTTAATTGAGAATTACTGGGAGCCCTTGAGGTGTGGGAAGCCTTATAGAGGTGTGAGAAGAGTGTGGCATCTTATTTATTGTATTTTATTTCTAGATGAGTTGAATACAAGATTGTGTATTGTCTCTCATATTCTGTGTCATTTGTGAATTCTAGTTACTTGTTACTTCTGGTTAAATTCCACATTTAGTTGCTTGTACATGGTAATCAATTGCGCTTTCGGGTCCTAAGAAGTGTTAATAGAGGCTTGAGTTTCATTAGTGTTACGTAAATAAGATGAAAGGATGATAGAAATATAATGGGAATTGTTATCCAAGGGAAGAGTAGGAATTAATTCATTAAAATTTATAAGGTCATCTTTCCCTAACTTGTTTAAGTGAGTTTGAGAATAATCTTAGATAACAAAAAATGTGTGAGATAATGGAAGTGTGTAGGTAGGTTGAGGATCAATGAAAGTAGCCACCCTTCATATATTAGTCAAATTAACCACATTTTATTCTATATTTGGGTCAATAAGACTATCTATATTATTGTTGGAAGATGTGGGCTTATCTTGGTTATCTTAATGATTTGGAAGAGGGTCTTTGTAGATTGCCAATGACCATTATCTTGATTCAAATATTGATATTTAGTATTAGTTTCATGGGATTTGAAATCAATGTCATAGTATTATTGATGGTTTCAAATGATAGAATCAGGATCAAAGTTAGGACCAAGAAGAAATTCCATAGCTAATTATGAAGCTGCCTATATGTCTCTTGATAATGAGCCCAAATAACATGAAAACAATAAAACTTATTGGGATCACACCAAGATTTCATAGGAAAAGTGGGATCAAGTTATCATAGAAGAGGCCTGGGTAAACATTTTAGTAATTTAGCTAAGGATGAATTTTTGTGAATATTAATGTTATTTGGTGAAGATAAATGAGGATTTGTGAATTATTGAGAAAGGGGAGATAGTTCCAATGATTAGTTAGGAACAACAACTTGAATAGTGTGAATGGTATCATAAGAGTCTATGACACCATCATTGGTAGCATAATGATTTTTATTTTTAGGTAAGATATGAGTACCTGTAGAAAGTTGGAGTGGCTCAAATTGACACATAAGTAAATATTGATATTTTGCCTAGTCAATGGCCTCCTCCAAGGTATGTGGAGAGAGAGTGTAGATGTGATCTTACAACCTGGGAAAAATAGCATTGGTCAAGAGATAGAAAAGGTTATCATTGGCCATGTTATGTTCACATGTGTTGGATAATTTTTTCCACCTTTAAAAAAATATTAGGTAGTTTCATTTTCAAGTTTCTTACAATTTATAAAATGGGCCAAGGTATTTTTAGGAAGATCACTAGTGTGAAACTCTTGGACTAGAGAATTTACTAAATCTTCCAAAATAGTAATAGAATGAGTTTTAAGTTGGTTGTACCAATCTAAAGCATCATCCATGAGAGTTTTGGCTAATAGCTTAGTAGTGGAAAAGGTATTTAATTTGACCCAATCTTTATATAGATTTAAAAATATGTTAAATGAAGACTAGGATGAGTTGACCCATTATAAAGAATTATAGGGGTGATACCTTCTATATCAATAATAGAAATTTGAGTTGTAATAGGCTCATTTTGAATTTGGTTAATTGTTTTATTGACAAGAGGAGGTTGAGGTATGATATTTCTATGGGATTATTGAAGAGGAGGTAGGGGAATAATATGATTATGCATGCCCCATGACATCTATTAAGGATGGGTTTAAAGATGAATAAGGTGGTTTTGCATTCACAACATTTAATTTGTATTATGCACTTGAAAATTATTCATTTGATTAATATTTTGTAATAATATTGGATGGGTTTGATTGGTATTATTAGCATTATTGGAAGCATTAGAATTAGAAGTAGTGGCTTGGTTATAACTATTGGTTATGGTAAGAGCTTGAGAAGAGTTGTTATAATGTGAGGCACTAGTGGCAACATTTGCTTATGTGGCAAAAAATGGACTACTGAAGGGATGAGAAGAGGAAGCACTATAAGCATGATTACCTTTGGTAGAAAATGATGCACTAATGGAGGAATTATGAGAGTGGGTCTTCAAAGAGGCCCACTATATGCATAACTTGCCATGTTAGTGGAGATGCTAGTCATAGAGGTATAAAAAATTAAAAAGGAAGAAGTCATGGTATGAGAAGGGGTAAAAATAGAGGGAAGAAGCTAAGAATTAAAAAAAATAGTATCCCAAAATCCATGTGAGAATGTTGGGGAAGGTGAATGAGGCTCTTGAACTTGACCACTAATCATGAGATGGTAAATGGTAGATGGATCCTTTCCTTGATATTGAGGAAACTGAGAGATAAATAAGAGCATTTTAGGGGTATACTCTAATTTGGGTTGATATTCAAGTGAGAAGAGAGAATTACAAAGTGAAGAGGAATGAGGAGTGGTCCCATAGTTCACTGTGTGAGTGGCTATATGAACATTACTCTCATCTAGGAGAAGATCCCTAAGCTACTTATGGGAGACCCTATGAGGGTTGGTAAGACTCATCATATCCATTGAATTCAACTTAGTGTTGTCTTAAAATATGAAGTTCATGATGAAGGAGAAGGAATAAATAAGGTAAAATTAATGCATAGACAAGAAAATAAGAAGTGATAAAAAAATTATACAGAGTCAACTGGGTCAACCAAGTGTAGAAAATAGGGTCTGACTACTGTATAAAGTTGATAGGGTCAACCCAGTACTAGAAATAGGGGCTGAAAAAGTGTATAGAGTAAACAAAAGTAGACATAATAAATTGGGTTAATGAGGTTGATCCAATAGAGACACACATCAAAAAACCTTTCACCAACACTAGTAATGCAAGTTTTTACAATACAACATATAATTAAGCAAAGAGAAAGCAGTTAACTTGGAAAGTAAAACATAACTAAGTGATCATATTGTATGTTGTTAGATTATTAGAAAATTATTTTAAATGTGATAAGAAGATGTATATAAGAAATGAACTATAAATAAATAGAAGGATGGTTTGAAGATGTTTAATATGAAAGGAAAATGTATTAGCAGTGTTAATAGCTTGGTATTAGGGCCTACCCCCTCACTTCACACACTAAAATGATAACAAGGATGTTGAGTGCTTATACAATAAATACCATTAATTTTGTTTATAATTGCCCATAAAACCAAGTTGGCATCCCCCTTGGTGATGAATAGGCCTTGGGTAGATAATTGTTAAAGTGCATTTTAAGATTTTGTGATTTGGTAGTGTGTGCATAAAAGACAAAAATAGCGCAACTAAACAAAAAATTGAAAAACCACCTAATTAGATAAAGTGATCTATTTTAATCATGTAAGAAATAAGAAATGAATGTATGGGCTAATTACTTATATATAAGTGTTAATTACAATTTTGAAACATAATATAGTGTCATTTTAGATGACAGTGTATGTAGATATTATAAAATAGAGTTGAAAATGTTGCTACTATACTAAGGAAATAAGGGTCTAAAAAAGAACTATATCAAAAGTGTCAACCTAGTTTTCTAGATAGAAGCCATAATACAAAACTATGTCAACATGGCCGACCTAGTTTATTATATAGGGGAAATTTTAAAGACTGTAACTATGAAAAATAGAACTCAAATGAATGACAAAAATGATAGAGAAGGATAGAAAGTAACCTTGGTGGGTTAGATGATGTAGAGGAAAATGAGATTCATGTTTAAGTACCTTGATTTATACTTGTAAATTCTACCAATTGGGTTGATTGGGTTGACCTATCTCTATAGTTCCCTATTTAATTAAACTTTTAAAATTCACTATGTCGATAGTGTCAGCCTAGTATGTTTTTCTAGAAGTTTTTAAATTTACTATGTTGATAATTTCAATCTAGTAGCCTAATCTAGATGTTTGAAAGTGTATTGTGTCAATAAAGTTGACCTAGTAGCCAGATCTAGATGTCTAAAAGTGCATTGTGTTAATAAAGTTTACCTAGTAGCCTGCACTTGATGAAAAAATTGCATAGATAGAATAGAGTTATTTGATGTGACTATGTGTTAAAATTGTGCACAAAAGTTAGAACTATACTGATATGGTCAACCCAGTATCAAAAATATATAAAAATAAAATGATAAAATAATGAAAAATGTGAGATAAAACCTACAAGGTTTATATTCACATTAGGTTTGCCAGAATATATGCAATCATAAATGCATCATGTCTATAAATAAATCTAAAATTAGATAAAATATATAATACCATACACTTCTAATTAGGGATACATTAGATAATTGGGAACATGACCAATATGGGGATCCACTAGGCCTGATTAGGATATCTCATACTGAAATACACTATGTTAGGGAGGGTTCCAAATCCTCTAGTCAAGTCTAATCATGAAATAACCTTAAGGGAGTCTTATGTTTTAATAATCTCACTAAACTAATAACAAGCAAATTAAAATCTAATCTAGTGCTCACTAAAGCTTGTGATATAAAGTGGGGGTTAGAGATAATAAAAGTAAACATGAATAGAAGACACAGACTCATACCAATGTATACATAATCCTAATGCATGGAAGTGATGTACAAATTCATATCTATCTACTCTTAAAAAAGAGAAACAAATTTAGGGATACTTACCTTTGAATATGAACTCATTGAGTCTCAATATCTCCTTTGGCCAAGTTACTTTCCAAGAGGTTGTTGTGGTATGTAAGTATGATAAGGATAAATCAGATCTAGGTTACACAACCTATCAATGCATTCAAAAGACTTATCCATAAGACAAGATACATATCTCAAAATAAAGTATGAAAACCTAATCTTACACCTCAAGTAAAATGGTAGATTATAAATTTGTAATAACTCTTACTCCTCTTCTCTAAATAATGGAAAAATGAACTTGTATATATAGGTAGATTTAGCCCTAATCCCTTTCAAATGTTTTGAGTGATAGGATTGACCTAATTAACCTAGCATAATTTGGAACTAGAATTTAATAGGTCATAATCTAGGTCAGCCAAGAGCCAACCTAGATCTTGAATGAATCTTACCCAAAACTATAAAGGGTTGACCTAGTTGACCTAGTAGAGTAAATAGTCAAAAAGGGGCTAAGGTTAGGAAAAGTGGGACAAAAGGTAGGAAATGACTAAGGAATGTGAAATAGAGAAGAACAAGCTTAGGGATAAGGTTTTCAATGACAAGTGTGTAGATAACAAGTGGAAAAAGGATAATAATCTTTCAAAGCATAAATGGTGTACCCACCCCTTTCTCAGTGTACCCCTTAAGCCATCCACATAGAGAGATTGATATTTGACAAGTTATTACAAGTAAAAAAGTGTTAGTAAGTGATAAAAGTTATAAAATATTATTTTTATACAAAAAAAATTATACCATACCTATGAAAACACTCACATATCCATATGTTTCTTAGAATAGAACCTCATATCCCATTAGGCCAAACTCTCTCTCCTTACTTGCTTCGACCTTGACCTACAAACCACATTAGGCTTTGAAACTAACATTAATGCCTATTTACATCTGGCTTATACCTCAATAAAATAATTAATCAACCTATCTCATGCTTATACATATCCATACATCCTTCACATGCCTTGAAAACAAACCATTTTATGTCATTAGGCTAGACAAGGTCTAGAACTGGTCTAAGTGTAGACTAGGTATATATGTCTTACCCCTATAGGTTCATCCTAAGACTCACATGAGTTATCAAATAAATCATATACACTCTCAATAAACCTCATAAAACATTAAATTATTGTGTGCGATCATCTCACCAAGCCATCATGACCCTTCATCCACAAGACTAGGTATCTTATGCACATACCTCCTTAAATCAATTACTAAGTTCAAGAACTTGACAATTTTGATAATAAGGACCTTCAATACATGCCATAAAATAACTCATGTATTCATAATAACATATACCAAACATGTCTTACACTCTCAGAATTACTACAACATTGATCTATATCCTCTCTCATAGCTACATTCTTCAATGACATCATGAAGACCTTTCTCAAAGACCTTTGACATAAATGAAAACATCAATGCCAAACCTCGACAACAGGAACAATGCTTAATAGCTACTTCCAAAAGATCACCTCTAAATAGAAGTAAGACAATTAATGGATTCTAGTATGAATATTAAAGGTAAGTTCATAGGTGTATTCTTGAGCCAGATGGCATATTATGACATAAACGGTGTATCTATGTTCCTTCTATAGGTGGCTTACATGAGCTTATTTTTTCAAAGTCACATAGATATCCTTACCAAAAACACCTTCTAGTTAAGAAAATACATCGCTAGTTTAGTAAATTATATCATTTGGAAAGCTTAAGGTGTGATATCATTAAATTTGTAGCGCATTATCTAGAGTGCTAGAGGGTAAAAGCCAAGCATCAGCATCGAGCAAGATTTTTATATCTTAATTAGATTTGGAATGGAAATGGGACACCATCTCTATCAATTTTATTGTAGGATTTCTAATTTTCATATCATCATGATGCAATCATGGTTACTATGGATAATTTGACCAAATCTGCCTACTTTTCCCCCATGAAGACCACTTATAATATTAATTCCATGGTAAAGTTCTTTCTAGATGATGCTATTAGATTACATAGGATTCCTTTTATGATTATTTCATACTGAGATCTATATTTTACTTCTCACTTATGGAATTCTTTATATAAGTCATTAAATACTTAACTTAATTTTAACACTTCCTACTACCTTGAGACCGATCGTCAGACTTAGAGATTTAATCAGGTCCTAGAAGACATGTTTCACATGTATGTTAGGGATCATCAATCCTATTGGGAAGACTATTTATATCTTTTTGAATTTACTTATAATAATAGATACCATAGTTAAATTAAGATGGCATTTTACCATAATTTATATGGTTGAGCCTATAGAATGCCATTGAGTTGGGATTGACTTGAGGATCGAGTCATGACTGGCCCTACCATGTTTGAAAATGTAGAGATACAAGTTGATAAGATTTGACAACACCTTGAAACTACCAAGGATTAATAGATGAAATATGAATACATAAAGATAATTTATTGATGCTTTCATGTTGGTGATAAATATTTCTTGAGAGTGAATCATAATAAGATTCCCATTTATTATTAAAAAGGGTCAAAGTTGGCACCCCATTTTGATGGGCCATTTGAGATCTTGGAGATAGTTGGTCTAGTAGCTTATAGACTGACCTTGCCACCTATCCTATCTCATGTCTATGATGTATTTAATATTTATATTTTATGTCAATATGTTATTGGCATTTCTCATGTATTGGATTGGATGGCCTTGTAGGTTATTACTATGAGGCTCTCACTTTTAACCCTGTTAGGATTTTAGCATGTAAGATGTTGTAAATTCAAGGTAGAGACTTATATCTTATCAACATCCAATGGGAAAAATTTGATTAATCTATAGCAACATAGGAAGATGATACACCTTTTATGATTTGATATCCTCACATATTTCCTTGACTTCCAAGTGCAATTATATTTAAGGGGAGGTGGGGTTATCAGGCCCCATTTTTGATAGTGTTCATATTTGAAAAATATGACCATGTAATTATGATCCATATGTTATGATTATTGATTTATGTTGTAAGTGATGTCTAGCTGAGATGTGAAAGATTTAATAAGGGTTTTCATGTGTTAGGAACCATGGAAAAGACTTATTATCAATCATGTTTTTATTTCTTACTTATGAAAGTATGATGTTATGATTATGTTTCCATATGAAAATTGATTATGTATATGAGATATATTGACTTAAATCAATTTCATATTATTGCTTATAAGTTGATAAATTGGCAACTAATTGTATATTAAAGCACATGAGATTATATAAGTGAGTGTGGATATTTTGTGAATGGTTGATTATGGATAATTGATTTAATGCATTGTTTGTTTAAATTTTGTAGCTTTGGATATTATGTTAGAGGGATTTTCTATGTACATCGAGTGTGTAGGAATAAGAAAATGGATAATGAAGGAAAGAGACTATGTCAGGCATGGTTTTATCACTAATCAATTTCCTTAACCTTTATAAAAACCTTTCCAAGCTATCATTTTCCTAAATATCCATTTGCCACCTTTTTTGACTTAGTGGTTATGTTAGACAACTAGCTTCTAATATTTGTTGATGAAACTTGTTGTCACTTAACCATAATATATTGTAACCAACATCTAAATTTTCTAGTTGTTGATTGAGATATCTTCCATTAAATGTATTAAGATAAAATCAAATGGTAATAATGGTGAGTTAACCCTTCAAATGACTACAAATCTTATAGGAGTCATCATGCACCTTAACTAGACCTATAAAAGATCATCCCTTAATGAGGCATGGGTTGGTAGGTAGCTAGTGGTTGGCTAATATAAATAATTCCATTTTTATAAGTAGAATTATCTTAGTTGAGGAATTTTTCAATAGTTATATTTCTTATGAAATTTTGGAGACCATAGTTGGAGTAACAATATAAGAAGAAGAATCAAGATAGGAAAAGCAGATTAGGAAATTTAAACATAGACATTTGAAGCATAACATTAGGAGACATTGGATTTGATAGGTGAGTGTTCTATTGACATTTTATTTTTATTTATTTATTATAATGAAATTATTTTATTTTATTTTGATGATTGCTTCCAGAAGATTAAGACCACTTAGTATATTTTTCTTGCTTTATTTTTTTCCATAGTTATGCATTCTTTGCCATGTTGTGTTTGTCTTATTTAGGACAATAAATAGGTTTCTCTTCATTTCTATATAATGATGTTTTTGTTTTATGTTTTTGAATATATGTTGTTGTGATAATGGGTGGTAGTGGTCTTTGAGCACCATCTTCATAGTGGAAGAATGAGAAACCTCTCATTTTGATCATGGTGGAATATTTCTCTACCCTCCTATGAATATCATGGTGGAATAAGTTAAGCCATTTCATGATGAGACAAAATGTTAGATAGATTAATGTTCCTATGAATTTTAATGGAAGTAATTAATTGATTTTATCTCTTCCTATTCCAAATTGCTTTCAACATATAATATTAGGCTATAAGAACATAATTTCTTATATAATAAATTTAAATGCTTTATTGGTATTGATGATGGGATATTAGGGGTGAGATCTAGGAATAAGACTATAGGAGGTGCATGGTCTTCCCTTGTTTCAATTATCTTTTTCTAGGTAACCCATCCTTGCCTTAGCTAAGTGATACAAACATGCTCAAAGATGGGAGTCTTGAGATTAGGGGTGCCTAGAGTATTAGGTTGACAATAACAAAAGGTTAGGTAGTGAGTCTTCCTTCTTATGGCCAGTATATTCATGAAGCATATGTGGAGTGATATATAAGCCTTCATGGATTGTCATTCATCATTTTAGGCTCAAATATGTGTCTTTTTTATGTTTCAAATAATGTACTATGGCTAATGAAATACTCATCATTTAATATCAAGTTGTTTTTAAAATTCATGAAATAATATAGATCTTGGATAGTGTACTAGCCTTATATTAAGTCATATAGTTATATTGATTAAATGCCTTAGTGTTAATTATATGATATATTATTTAAAAAATCTTGATAATAGGATCTTGGGAAGAGTCCTAGTTGTAATAGATGTATCTATACATTGAGGCTCCTTTAAATAAATAATAGATTTATTTATTTAATTACTATCTTGTAATGAGTGGCTTATCTTTTATTATTATAAAAATATATCTATTGGGATATAAATATTCCTTGAAGATAATTTATCAAAGAAATAAACTAACTTAGATTAAAAGGATAAGATATTGTTATTGGCAATAACAATATAGTTGTGTAAATAAATTAAATTTCAATACTTTCAGGGTAATGAAGCTAGTCTGATTTGAGACTTGTTATCTTGTATTAGTCTTCATGCTTAAAGTCACAAGTAGTCATGTCTATTTTGAAGGAAATATAACCTTAGGTTTTACAAATTATATTAAATTATAAGTTGATAGATTGTCCCAATTTTGGTGAAATTAGATTCCTCTTTTACTCTTGTCTCTCCTTTTAATAGTTTTGGATTAACTAAATTTAATTCATCTTGAGTGAGGAATGAGTTAAATGAATATATTGATTTGGGTTTTGTTACTTGGGTTAACAAATAATATTAATCATATAATCATGTTCTAGTATTGAGAATCAAATAGATGGTAGTGGAATAATCCTTAAGGACTTAGTAGTTGTGTAATTTCCTAATTTATGCCTCAACATCTCACATATTGGTTAATAAAATTGTTGAAGTTTATTTAGGAAGATATATGTGTTGATATTTTTTGGTTATAACCATATGTTATTAGAAGGCTTGGGCCTTAGCCTATTTAATGTCAACCTCTCTGCATAGTTAATTGTCTATAACTTAGAATTTGATCTTGGGAAAGGGATACATCTATACAAAAGACTTAGATTAAAATATGATAGCTTTTATCCTTCATAGCCTTCAACTAAGGATATTTTGATGTTATGTTATCCAAGTAGTCATATGATACATAAAAATTTGAATCAAATGAAACGACTAAGTCCTTTATTAAAAAAAAAAGCATATATTTTTGCCTTTTTACCATCACCAAATGTCAAACTCTCTGCATAGTATTTTGACTTAGTCAAACCCTATTTAGTGACTCAATTGCCTTTGTGAACCTAACTTTATCACTTTTATACTCATCATTACATAACCATTTTACCTTAGCTTAGTAATTTCTTTGACCATTTGTTTCAATTTTGCCTTAGTCAATTTCATGACTTTAAACTATTAGATTAGAGTAAGCCATGTGTCACATTCCCATTAACCTGAGAGTGATGTCAGTGGTATGATGTCTAGTTAGGTGCAAAATAGTGGGATCATGGTTTATTACCATGTGGCATCATCCCACAGACTCACAGTCCCCAAAATAATCATGCAAATAGTTTTATTCTAGGATATCAAGCTTGCAAGATGATAGCATAAGGACTTATCATGGTGAACCACAATCTTGGAGTTATCCATAAATTATGTGGAATATTTAATCTAATAGGATCATAGGATGTTTTCATGTCACATCATCCTGATGACCCATGATCCCAAAGAGGACCATATTAAAGCTTGTATCTAGGCTAGTGGAGGAGTGGGATGATGCCATGTGGGATCATCTTGATGACTTATAAACTTGAAGATGTTTGTATAATGAGTAAGGTCTTTTAGAAAATAGACATATGAAATGATACCAAGTGACAAAAAAGGCACTCTATATTCATAGTATACTCATGCAAGATTCTTAGTGATTTAGACCAATTGAAAAGCATGGGGTCATGATAGTTGGCATGGATTGTCACTATAAGTCTAAAGAAAAGCTTTGGTGGCCTTGGTGCATGCTAATGTAGTAACAGAATGCTAGTTATGTTTTATTTGGTTAAGATCAAAATTGGTAATTGTCTCGATGTTAGGTGTATATAAAATGTTTGGAAAAATGTCTTGAATTGATTTTTTGATCATGGTCAAATGATTTTTATGGTTTTTTTATGCATAATGTGGCCTGATATTTGTAGGACTTGTCTTGTGTAAATTTAGTTACTAGTTTAAATGTATTTTTAGTGTATTTTGTTTTTTGCTTTTGCAAAAAAAGGGTAAAACATAGTGTGTCCCCATAGTTAGCACCAATCATCTTCATTAAGAAGAAGGATGGATCCTTTTTAGTATGCATCTATTGCCACTAGTTGAATAAGGTGATTAATAATAATCAATACCCCTTGCCTAGAGTTGATGACCTTGTTTGACTAAATATGGGGAGACAAGGTGTTATCTAATATATATTTCAAATCTATATGGAATTATTTACATATCATATATCTTGATATTCACAATACTATGTTTTGAACATCGTATGGGCACTATGAGTTTGTAATTATACCATTTGGGTTGACTAATTACCCATCAATGTTCATGAGTCTTATGAATGGAGTGTTTCACTCTTAGACAATTTTATTTTGATATTTATTTATGACATATTCATTTATTCATAAAATTTAAGATAAAATGATAACTATTTAAGAAAGGTCTTGCAAGTGTTGAGATAAAAATAATTGTTTGACAACATGAAAAATGTGATTTTGCACAATAAAAGGTGTAATACCTTAAGAACATCATCTCAAGGGAAGTAATTTATATAGACCACTCTAACATTCATTTCATAATTGAAATTTTAGCACCCTCAAATGTTATATAGGTTCATAGCTTCATGGTTGTGGTAGGATATTATAGATGATTTATTGAAAAAAATTCTTTAATTGTAAATCACATTACTTCACTTTAGAGGAAAGGGTAGAATTTTGTATGGAAAATAGAGTGTGAGAAAATTTTTTAGTTGTCAAAGGGGTGATTCACTAGTACACCTATTTTTTACTTACCTAATCCTATTGTGGATTTCTTTATTTGTATTGACAAATCAAAGGTTATATTAAGAGGTGTACTCATGCAAGAGGGTAGAGTGATAATGTATGAATCTAAAGAAATAAAAGACTATGAGTTTAAATACCCAATGCACAATATGGAATTTGTAACTATCATTAATACTTGGTAAAGGTGGTGAAACTTCTTTCTTGGTCATCACTTTATTATAAATATAGACCACTTAGGTTTATAGCATCTATTTAATCATCATAACCTCAATGCATATCAAAGGCATTGGATGGAATTAATGTTTGAATATGATATTGAGATTATATATATCAAAGTGAAGGAAAATGTGGTTATTGATTCCTTGAATAGGAGGCATCATGAGCTATCAAAAATGAGTTTTCATACTAATTTAAGAAGTCAGATCTTGGAATAGCTTTGTAAGGATAACCTCTATGAGGAAGCATGACAGATGTTGGATTGTAGTCTAAATCTAAAAGGAATATTTGAAGGATATTATTTTGAGCATAATGGATTTTTGTATCATAAAGGGTTTATATATGTTAATATTATAGGTTTAATACATGATCTTGTTTTTTTTTTAATCTCATAGAGATCCTTACTAAGCACACCATGAGGTTAGGAAGATGCATGCAGAGTGAAGGTAGTTGTATCGTTGGGATGGTTTGAGGCATAACATTATTGATTTTTAAATTTGCTTACTAGAGTGTGAGAGGGTAAAGGATAAATGTCATTGATGTATTTACTAATCCTAAAACTTTAATTTCTCATTCCTTGACTCTGACATCTATCTTCAATGCTTTATGAACTCTAATTTGGCTTCACTCTATAGATCTATCCCTTGTTTCTTGATATCTCTCCTTTGATCAATAGCTCTCTAGTCTTACAAACATTATTTACATGCATATATTTATTTAAGAACTATCATTCATCATCTATCTTATTTTTTATCACTTACTCCATAATCCTTTCTTGCACCATTTTCAAGACTCCATTCATCATTTTATCCTAAAACTGGGCTTTGTCTATGATATATATACTTAGGCCTAAAATCCTAAAATAAGATCTAATATTTCTTAACTTATTTATATGGTTCATATGATCATAAATTGAATATTTTAATCCATTTCCATTTGTAATAAACTAACATAATCTATAAGCAATATGTCTTGAACAATCTACCCCTTCATTCTTCAAGCATCTCTTTAGTAACCTTATTTTCATGAAAAGATATTTGGTTTGATCCAAAAATATATGATTAAGACAAAATACAAATATTTTAGGTACATTTTTTCTTGATAAAATTTATCATAAAGTTTAAAGTTCAAACTCTCAGTGTAGACCACCAAACTTAACTATTTTCTTTACCAATTAGGTCCCTCCTAGGCCTAGTTCAATCCTCAATTAGAAAAAACTATATTGTATGGTCATGAATCATTCCAAAATCAATTTAATTTGTTATTTCATGTTTAATAACCTATGATTTCACATTTTTAAGGAATTATAAGTGTATAATATTTATATATTCTATTTTAAATCTCTAAACCCCAGTTTAGGTTGTCATAGGTCTGTGTAAGGTTGAGGGATTACTAAATGGGATAGTTTGAGTTATAATGAACTTAAAATGATAATAAGACCTGGGAAATATCTTATAAACTTTAATTTAACTTAACCAATGACTATTTTCTCATGAAAAATCACCATCTATCCTCAACAATCACTTTTATAGGACTTTGTGTGTTTATTACATGATTGTGTTGTGGAAATTTGAAAGTCTGGAGATGAATCTTGCATTCCTCACTAGACTAATAACTAGTTAGGGTTGTATATTTACAAATTTTTCCTTCCTTATCCCATTATTTTCAAACTTGGATTCATTATTATATATCCTATAACAAGTAATATATTGAATGTAAACAATGTTTTTAGGAGTGAGTATAAAATGAAGGTTTTAATTTCTCATTACTGACCAAATGAATTCATATAACATAAAATGGATTTAATTCATTAATTATATATTATCTATCATAATTCAAGATATTTAAAAAACTTGTATTATCCTTGAAGAAATAACCCAGTAATTTTCTTGTTTGACTATGTCCAAAATAGGTTTCTCAGACCCGAGACATATTTTCTTTAGGTTATCCCACTCTTAAACACAAAAAATGAAAAATTTGGGGTTTTCAAGGCTTAGGTACATTTTAAATACTATTTTTAAATGATCATTATCGTATCAACAATCTTTGGTACTAAAAAGAATCTCCTCCTATCTGGCTATAACCACACAATGCTCCATTAAGGCCTACACCATACATCAAAATATCCTTATGATGGCCTGAAGGTCATTTCAATTCATTAAAATAATAAATAAATATTAAACACACATTTATTATAAATTAAAACATAAAAAATAATCATACTTTATTTAGTTTTGATACAATAATGATCATTGAAAATTAAACTTAATAAACTTGATAAACATGTGCAAGAACATACCCATCTCAGATGCATAAGCTATAGTGAATTATTGTAAATCTTAGTGATTGTTAATAAAGATCAGGATAATAATACATTAACCAATGAAACTAATTTAAATATTAATTTGACCCTTAAAAATTGACAAAGTTTCATATCATAACTATTTAACCTTTTTCTGAATTGAACATTTGAAAATTGCCCTTCTACAACTACCAAGAAGGTTGATATAGGATAAAAGTGTATTTTTGCCACTTTTTCACCTAAAAATTCCTAAAAACAACTGATATGACCATTTGGGTACCTAATTAAGAATATAGGATGATTTTATCACAAAAATACTTAGAAAACTAGTATGAATGCCTTAAAAGGGGCTATTTTGCACTAAAAAGGCCAAATTCATTAAGGAGATCTAATTTAAATGATGTAAAATGTGTTAATAAGTATATATAATATATAATAATGTGAAATAAGATGTAATTAATATTATTCCTAATCAGATACACTCAAAACCTTATAAAACCTTCTCTAGAGGGCACAAAATGGTTAGAATTACATGGGAATGAGTCATGAAGTTAGTCTATAATGTGATAAACATAATTGTTCATATTTTAGGCATAAAATTAAATTTAAAATTTATATTAAACTAATCAAATCAATCTATACTCTTCTCACCACTGAAAATGGCTCGAAAAGGCCAAAAAATGATTAGACAAGGATAAGACAAATGAAGGACAAAACCTTAACTCACCAAATAGAACTTAAGACATGATAATCATGGTTTATAATGATAAATATAAGTAATTTTAAATATTAAAGTACTTACCTACAAGACAAACTAGCATGGCATTCAAAGATTCAAATGATAGGGGTGATAATTTGAACTATGAGGTTAAAATTGTCAACATTTTGATGACTCAACTATGAAAAATGCCTACTATGATTGAGAACCATACAATTTAAATGAATTTTGGACTCATAAAACTAAACTTTAATTTTTTAAAAATTGTGATAAATCTGATTCATGACTTTAATTACTTTTTGAATTGAAATAAGAACATCTCCTCCAAAATAAGGAAGAAAAAACACAAATCATGGAAACTAACTAACAAAACAAATGTGAAAATAAAGAACTTATTTGAAAAAAAATAAAATAAAAATTTGATATGATACCATTTTGAGGAGAAAAATAATAACAATGTACAAGGAACTTAACTCTCAATAATAGTGTTTGAGATGTATCCCATTAACTGGGATTGGAAGCCCCTCACCATCCGTCTTTGCAAGTTGGAAGGTATTGTGGGATTTGTAGCTAGAGATTATATATGGGAAATTCCCAAGGGAGTAAAATTTTTTATGTATTCCTAGTTTATCTCTATCCTCATCCCACTTGAGAACCAAATCTCTTTTTTTGAAACTCTATGAAGAAGCTCCTATGTCAAAGGCTGTCTTAACTTGTGCTTGGTAAATTTCCATGGCTAGCATGGACTAATTTATAGCTTATTCCAGGTCCATAAGCTTATCATACCTAATATACATTGTTTAATTCTCCAAAAAATAAATTTTATGCACTAGTTCTAAAGCAGGAAACTCAAGAGAAATGGGTAACCTTGCTTCCTTACCATGTAGCAGCTTGTATGGAGAGTTGGTTATTAATCTTTTGTGTGTGATTCTATTAGCCCATAGAGATAAATTACAATTTAAATGCAATGAAATCTCATTATATTTAATATTCCTTATTATGATCTTTATTGAGTTGTTATTTGTAGACCCAACAAGGCCATTACCTTATGGATAGTAGTTTGATGAATGTTGAGTCATAGTCAAGTGTTAAGGATTGGATCACCCTAGAGGATTTTACTTGGAATACCTATAGATGGTATGTCATTGATCATAGGAGTACTATATGGATAAGAAGATAAGAGAGCCTTGGATATATGGGTGGTAAGCTTAGAGTGGATATATCATGGGTTGAGAGTTAGCCTATTTGATGTCTATGAATCTTAGATTCTTGATATACAGAAGGTGGTTTTAGGACTTATGATAGTATAGATGATGTGTCACAAGTTGGATGGAAAAGAACCATTGTATGTGATAGCCTTATGTTATAATATATTCAAGCATGGGGTTTTGTATGGTTTAGGCTCTATCATCTAGGTATAGCTTATGCATTACATGTATGAGATGTTGGCCAGAGTGTAGAATTTTATGGGGCCTATTATCTTACTAAGTTTTTGGGTATATGAGATGTTCCCTATGTATCAATTGGCTAGGTTACCCCATGTGGTCTATGATAGGTTTCTTTGGGTACAAAGGTGGTGGAAAAATTAGGTAGCATATGATGTGCCTCATGTGCCATTACTATAGATGATTAGGTGAGTGTACATTTTGTGGCATCCATATGGGCACATTATTATAATATGGCTGAGATGGGAGATAGTGGCACAAACATATGGATACCATGACCCAACTAGTAAAGGTACATGTCTAACTAACACAACTATAGGCCCAGGTGGCTAACCTATAGGGATAAGTGATAGGTCTAAGATCTTAGACAACTTATTTATAATGTACTATTTATAGGGGATAACCTGAGGCATTTATGGGTAGCATGGTTAGGCCATGAGATAGACAATATATACCCTAACCTTAGAGATAAGATGATGTATATGTTTGTACTTTATATTAAAAACACATGATATATATATATATATATATATATATATATATATAGTTCTCATTTTGGTAGTTGGATAGTTATTTTATGTGTTTGTATTATGGTTATGGTTTTGAATGCTTGGATATATTTCTTTCTAGCATATTTGTTTATATATAGTTGTATATGCTATAATAAATATGAGTTGTGGTTTATTTTCTAGCAATATTTAGGACGCATGCATGGTTAAAAAGAAATAGGCAAAAAGACTTGGTAAAATATAATCAATAAAAAATGTACTACACACTATTTCATGTTGGGAAATGTGTAAGAAAAATGATCAAGTATAATAAACCCAAAGGGTGGTAAACAAGAGGGAAACATGTTTATTTTTAAACCATGAGAAAGATTGGAACCAAATTAAAACAAGTAAAATCACACTAAATCATGTTGGAAAGTAGGAAAATATTGTAATAAAGTTGAAAATTTGAAAAATAACAAATGGTATAAAAAATAATCAAATAAGTCAATCAATCCTACTAAATCACATTGGGAAGTATAAGAGAAAACAAATTGGAAAAATTGGTCTTAAATTTATCACATTAATTCAAGTTGGGAACTATGAAAATTCAAGAAATGGTTGAACTCTTACATGAAATTGGAAAATAAGAAGATAAAAGTGAAAGAGAAATGAATTAAGCATAAAACATAATAAATCAAGTTGGGAAGCATGTCCATGATGTGTAACTTGATTATCAATCAAATCTTATCTCATATTTGACACATGTAATTTAGATTGTGACTCAGATGATTGGAAATTTTTATGAGGAAGGCCATGTCCTATATGCGGTCTTACACTAGAACTCACAAAGGGAACACCAATGAGGTGGAATAAATGGAAAAATATAGTAACAAGGGGATGTTGGTAATTGGAATGTGAAATTGTGGTAATTTGTGAGTAAGCCTAGGTCCTATCCATGGTCTTACAATGCAACTCACAAATGGAATCCCTAGTGGAGTGGTCAATGAACAAAACAATATTTATCAAGAGAAAATATGATGAATATAGGGAATGAAAAAGGGAATATAAAAATCATAACTTAGGCATATTATGAGAAGACCTTAAGAGATGGGAGGCATCTAAGGACATGAGAAGACACTAAGTGACTAGTGACCATCAATGTACAAAGGAAATCTATTCTCTATAGTCATAAATATGTGTAGGCAAATAATAAGATAAACTCATGAAGGTGCATTGGTATAATAAAATTAAAATGGACCTACCTTCCCATGATTTATTACCCATTATTTAGAACCATTTACAGAGTTGTCAATCTATTACAAAGAGTGGGTACTTGTTTGAGAAAGTAGGTATCACTAAAAGATTTTTTTTATTCTCCTTTTATAATCTACTATCGTACCACACCCCAATGAACCTTGGCTCTATCATGAGGCCAAATATGGAGATTGAGCTTCAAATATAAGAAGGATATATGCTTGAAATCATGTCTTTTTGTGTGATTTGACTTTTAAGAATTTTAAATGTTTTTGCCTTTTATATCATTGGTTTTTATTAAATGATGTGGATTTTGAATGTTTTGAAGGATTTTTAAGATTCCTCCTCCATAGGGACTTTGAATAACCAATCATGAGGATATATTGATACAAATGAATGAGCTGTAGGCTTAGGCTAAAGGAAATTAAATGACTAAAGACAAGATTGACTAGAACACTTAGACTTAATAATGAACCAACATGTTATCTCTATTCTCAACCATATATATGTTTATTTTGAAAAAAGTTAATAAAGGGAATAAAGGAGATACAGAGTGGACTAGTGAAATGAGATTATAATGAGATTAATTATTTTCTAACTGATCAAATGGTAAATAAGGAATTTCTAAAGGGAACTATTTTTATATAACCAAGTCACACTGATAATTATTCTTGTATATAGAGATAAGAAAGCAAACAATTATGAAGGGAAAATAAGGGAGTTTGTAAGAAATAAACTCAATAAGAAAAAAAGAAATCAATGATAAATAAGACATCCATAGGCAAACATATATGACATTATAATAAATATAGATCATGAAATCAAAGTCACCATGTAAGATAAATAAGAATTTGACATAATGTAAAATGATATAAAAAATAGATAAAGATAAGATTGTATAACATGTCCAATTCAAATGAAAATTTAAGAACATCATGAATTTACTCATAATTATTGATATATTTTTGCACACACATGATATTAAACATTTGATAGATCTTTATGAAGTTGGATGCAAACTACAGCTAATTTCTCATTTATCTTCAATAAAAATTGGGAAAATACGTCATGTATAATATCCTAAAAAAAAGGTAAGAATTCATGATGGATCATGCTAAGGAAGGTTATCAATCAAGGGATAATCAGAAGAATTCATGGGAATAGACTCTATAGGAGATGCAAGGATCACCAATGGAGAAGGATCCATAGGTGAGGGACTCATAGGAGGAGAAGGATCTATAGGTAAGGGAAGGTCCACAAGTGAAGGATTAATAGGTGGAGGTATAATAAATGAAGTAGGAACCATATTAGGGGATGGAACCACAAGAGGTGGAACCATGGGAGAAGAAGGGAGAGCCTTCTTGTAATAACAACCTATGGGAAGAATGGTGGAAGGTGTAATAATAGTTAAAATATGATATTTAAGGTGGTGTTGAGGGATGTTGTAATGATTGGTGTGATCGGTACCACATTGGTGCCAAAGATATTAAAATTATACATAGGAATATACTCAGGTATGGGAGATGTATGGCCTTGTCTAAGGACTAAGGGGTATAAGGATGTAAAATGTTAATATACTGTAATAGCTTGTGATAATGCATGGATGAATGGTTATTTGTGCCATGGAAGCAACATATATACTTGTGAGTAAGATTGGTATAGGTACTCATGGGAGGAGGTGTAACATAATCAAAAGGATTTTGGGAAGGCTCATTATCCCATTTGGTGGGAAATAGAGCCATTTATGGTAAAAGAATAAAACCATCATGAAGAGAAGGTGGAGTGATGGGATCAAAAGTAAGGATAGAATTAGATAAATTAGGATTAGGAATGGGATCTTAATCTAGCTCTATTGAGGGAGTGGTGGGGTCTATATAAGGTTGAAAGAGAGTTGCATGCATTTTAATGATAAAAAGGCTATAGGGGTCATGGTACCCAGCAAAGAGATAGGGCCTTGTCATAGCATGATCCATAAGCATACTCATATGAGGTCATTTAGAAACTAGAGGTGTCTACACCATCTCTAACCTATGATAAATAGGAAAAATGATAAAATTATGAAATATATACGATGACATATTGGAAGAAGCTCTAAAAGTCTTAAGCAAAGAGGAATGATAATAGATAATTTTAACATCACGGGCCTAAACATAACCACCCAAGAATGATCATCTAAGGTATAACCATAATCATAATTAGGTAGATGAAGATTAATGAAATATGTAGGGAAGACATTATCATCCAATGAGGTGTGATGAATGGAATGATAATTATTATTCAAGAAAATGGGGATGTCAACACAAGGTAGTTTCCAAGAATGGGGTTACAAAGAAGTATGAAGCTGAGAGATGAGATAAGGTGAGAGATTAGAAGTTTTAATCTTTAGATTGATCCCATTAGGCTCATCATCATAATAATATAAGAGGTTAGGGGGAATATTACAAATGAGTTTGGTATGACCACTATAACCTCAAGTGGATTTTATGGGAAATTTGAATCATTGAGACTAATGAAATGAAACTTTGGGGAATGGTTCAAGAGTAATAATTTCAAAGACACAATAGTCTTGGAATTATTTAAATTTCTAAGGATTAGTGTCATCTTCAATCCTATATATATATATCTATTGTGACAAAATTTAATGCATTGATAGGCAAAAGAAGAAACTACTCTTATACAGTGATTATATGGCCTACCAAGCAAGATGTTGTAAGATAAAGGAAAGTTAAATATCATCACCTTCATAAGAATGGTGATAGGTGGGATGGTAATGGGAAGCCACATAAAAACCTAAAGGAGGCATTTGCCTTTGATCATATCCTTAACATGTGATACATGTGTATTTGAGCTTGCATTCAAAATATTCAAGGGTTTTGATAAAATTGAGAGAGGAAACATAGGTACCAAAACCCTCATCAATCATGTCATGATTGACTTAGATATCACCAATTTAGACACTAATGAATTGAGGAGGATCATCCACACAAAGTAGAATCTCATTATGAATCATAAAATAAATAGGGAACTTTATGGAAAGAGAAGTGCATATTGTTTCATCACTATAGATGGGCATCCCTTCACATTATTGTAATATGCTATCTTCAAATCTAGATAAGGATGTGTTGCATTTTCTTAGGGGAGGATGAGGGATGTTCATTTCAAACAAAAGTTTCATGTGATGATTTTTATAATGTAGAGAGGTCCTCATAAGATCAATACATAGAATTTGGGATAAGAGATTAGTGAATTCTATAATAGGATCCCATTCATCATAACCCATAAGAAGGTTGTTATAAATAAGTGCATAGTATTGAAGGAAGTCCTCAAAAGGAGTCAAATTACACTGGAATGTGTGTTGATAAGAGGGAAAAGGTTTAGAGCAAGGTTGTAAATTATGTTGAAAATATGAAGTAGTTGGTGCAGGTTGGTTTTGAGAAGTTTAGAAGAAGTGTTAATAGAGGCTTGAGTTTTATTAGTGTTAGGTAAATGAGATGAAAGGATGATAGAAATATAATGATAATTGTTATCCAAGGGAAGAGTAAGAATTGGTTCATTGAAATTTATCAGGTCATCTTTCCCCAACTTGTTTAAGTGAGTTTGAGAATAATCTTATATAGTAAAAAATGTGCAAGATAATATAAGTGTGTAGGTAGGTTGAGGATCAATGAAAATAGCCACCCTTCACATATTAGTCTTATTAACCACATTTTATTCTAGATTTGTGTCAATAAGACTATCTACATTATTGTTGGAAGGGGTGGGTTTGCCTTGGTTATCTTTATGATTTGGAAGAAGGTCTTTGTAGATGGCCAAATGGGCATTATCTTGATTTAAATATTGAGATTTAGTATGAGTTTCATGGGATTTGAAATCAATGTCATAGTCTTGTTGATGGTTTTGAATGATAGAATCATGATCAAAGTTAGGACCAAGAATAAAATCTATAGCTAAATTATAAAGCTACGTAAATGTCTCATGATAATGACCCAAAATAAATTGAAACCAATAAAACTTATTGGTATCATACCAAGATTTCATAGGATAAGTGGGATGAAGTTCTCATAGAAGAGGACTGTGTAGAAATTTTAGTAATTCAGCTAAGGATAAAGGTTTGTGAATATTAATGTTATTAGGTGAAGATAAATGAGGATTGTGAATTATTGAGAAAGGGGAGCTGGTTCAAAAGATTAGTTAGGAACAACAACTTGAATAGTGTGAATGGTGTCATAAGAGTCTATGACACCATCATTGGTAACATGATGATTTTTGTTTTAAAGTAAGATACAAGTACTTGTATAAGGTTGGGGTGGTTCATATTGACACATAAGAAAATACTGAGTTTTTGACTAGTCAATGGCCTCCTCCAAGGTATGTGGAGAGAGAGTGTGGACCTGATATTACAACTTGGGAAAAATAACATTGGTCAAGAGATAGAAAAGGTTATCATTAGCCATGTTATGTTCACATTTTTTGGATAATGTTTTCCACCTTTAACAAAATATTGGGTAGTTTCATTTTCAAGTTGCTTATAATTTATAAAATGGACCAAGGTATTTTTAGGAAGATCACTAGTGTGAAACTCTTAGACTAGAGCATTTACTAAATCTTTCAAACTAGTAATAGAATGAGTTTTAAGTTGGTTATACCAATCTAAAGTATCATCCATGAGAGTTTTGGCTAATAGCTTGCTAGTGGCAAATGCATTTAATTTGACCTAGTCTTTATATAGATTTATAAATATTTTAATGAAGAGTAGGATGAGTTGACTCATTGTACAAAATTGTAGGGGTGATACCTCCTATATCAGTATTATAACTTTGAGTTGTAATAGGCTCATTTTGAATATGCTTAATTGTTTTATTGATAAGAGGAGGTTGAGGTATGATATTTGCAAGGGATTATTTAAGAGGAGGAAGGGAGATAATTTGATTATAAATGCCCCATGACATCTGTTGAGGATGGGTTTAAAGATGGATAAGGTGGTTTTGCATTCACAACATTTAATATTTATTATGCACTTGAAAATTATTCATTTGATTAAGCTTTTGTAATAAGTGTGGATGGGTTTGAATTGTATTGTTAGCATTATTGGAAGCATTAGAATTAGAAGTAGTGGCTTGGGTATAAATATTGGTTTTGGTAGGAGCTTGAGAAGAGTTGTTAGAATATGAGGCATTAGTGGAAAAATTTGCTTATGTGGCAAAAAATGGACTAGTGAAGGGCTGAGAAGAGGAAGCACTAGAAGCATGATTACCTTGGGTAACAAATGATGCACTAATGGATGAATTAAGATAGTGGGTCTTTAAAGAGGCCCACTATGTGTATAACCTACCATGTTAGTGGAGATGATAGTTATGGACGTATAAGAAATTAAAAAGGAAGAATTCATGGTATGAGAAGGGGTCAAAATAGAGGGAAGAGGCTAAGAAATAAAGAAAATAGTATCCCAAAATCCATGTGTGAATGTTGGGGAGGGTGAATGAGGCTCTTGAACTTGACCACTAATCATGACATGATAAATGGTAGATGGATCCTTTATTTGTTGTTGAGGAAACTTAGAGATAAATAAGAGAATTTTAAGGGTATACTCTAATTCAGGTTGATCTTCAAGTGAGAAGAGAGGATTACAAAGTGAAGAGGAATTAGGTGGGGTCCCATAGTTAATTGTGTGAGTGTCTATATGAACATTACTCTCATCAAGGAGAAGATACCTAAGCTACTTATGGGAGACCCTATGAGGATTGGTAAGACTCATCATATCCATTGAATTCAACTTAGTGTTGTCTTTAAATAGAAAGTTCATGATGAAGGAGAAGGACTAAATAAGGTAAAATTAATGAATAGACAAGGAAATATGAAGTGATAAAAAATTATACATAGTCAACTGGGTCAACCTAGTGTAGAAAATAGGGTCTGACTATTGTATAGAGTTGATAGGGTCAACCCAGTACTAGAAATAGGAGCTAAAAAGGTGTATAGAGTTAATAGGGTGTGCCTAGTACTGTAGGTAGGGGAAAAATAGATAGTGTGTAAGAGACTTTGTTCATCAAAATGATTTGGTACTAAAACAAGAAAATTTTTATGAGTAATTTTTAAGAAAGAAATGAAATTAAACATAATAAATTGGTTCAATGAGGTTGATCTAATTGAGGCAAAAATCACAAATCCTTGCACCAACACTGGCTAATAAATTTTTTTACAATACAAGATATAATTAAGTAAAGAGCAAGTAGTTAACTTGGAAAGTAAAACCTAAGTGGTCATATTGAATGTTGTTAGATTTTTAGAATATAATTTTAAATGTGATAAGAATATGGATATAAGTAATGAACTAGAAATAAATATAGTGATGGTTTTAAGATGTTTAGGATGAAAGGGATATATATTATCAACATTACTAGCTTGGTATTAGGGCCTACCCCTTCACTTCACACTCTAATGATAATAAGGGTGTTGAGTGCTCATCTAATATATACCATTAATAATATGTTTATACTTAGCCATAAAACTAATTTGGCTTCCCCCTTGGTGATGAAATCCAAGTAGGTAGGCCTTGGGTAGACAATTTTTAAAGTGCATTTTAAGATTTTGTGATTTGGTAGTGTGTGCATAAAAGACAAAAAAAGTGTAACTAAATATAAAATTAAAAAAACACCTAATAGGATTAAGTGATATAATTTAAGCACGTAATTAATAATAATGAAAGTGTGAGATAATTACTAACATATAAGTGTTAATTACAAATTTGAAACATAATATATTGTTATTTTAGATGACAGTGTCTGTATATATTATAAAATAGAGTTGAAAATTTTTCTACTGTAATAAGGAAACAAGGGTCTAAAAAAGAACTATATAAATAGTGTCAACCTAGTTTTCTAGATAGAAGTCATAATACAAAACTATGTTAATAGGGTCGACCTAGTTTATTATATAGGGGAAATTTTAAAGACTGCAAACTATGAAAAATAGAACTATAATGAATGACAAAAATGATAGAGAAGGATAGAAAGGAACCTTAGTGGGTTGGAGGATGTAGAGGAAAATGAGATTGCTATTGAAGTACATAGATTTATACTTGTAAATTTTACCAATTGGGTTGATTGGGTTGACCTAGCTCTACAGTTCCCTATTTACTTAAACTTGTAAAATGTACTATGTTGATAGTGTCAACCTAGTATGTTTTTCTAAAAGTTTTTAAATTTACTATGTCGATAGGGTCAACTAATAACCTGAACTAGATGTTTGAAAGTGTATTGTGTTAATAAATTTGACTTAGTAGCTGGATCTAGATGTCTAAAAGTGTACTGTGTTAATAAAGTTAACCTAGTAGCCTGTACTTGATGAAAAACTTGCATATATAGAATAGAGTCATTTGATGTGATTGTGTGTTAAAAATGTGCACAAAAGTTATAACTATACTAATACTATCAACCTAGTATCACAAATATATAAAAATAAAATAATTAAAAATGTGAGATAAAATCTACAAGGTTTATATTCACATTACATTTACAGAACATATGCAATCATAAATGCATCATGTCTATAAATCAATCCTAAATTAGATAAAATATATCATACCATACACTTCCAATTGGGGATACATTAGATAATTGGGAACATGACCAATATGGAGATCCACTAGATCTTAGTAGGATATCTCTTACCGAAATACACTATGCTAGGGAGGGTTTCAAATCATCTAGTCAAGCACAATCATGAAATAACATTAAGGGAGTCCTATGTTTTAATAATCTCACTAAACTAATAACAAGTAAAGTAAAATCTAATCTAGTGATCACTAAATCTTGTGGTAGAAAGTGAGGGTTAGAAACAATAAAAGTAAACATGAATATAATACAATAGACTCATATCAATGTATACAAAATCCTAATGCATGGAAGAGAAGTAAAAATTAATATGTATCTACTCTTAAAAAAGAGAAACAAATTTCAGAATACTTACCTTTGAATATGAACCCATTGAGTCTCAATCTCTCATTTGGCCAAGATATTTTCCAAGAGGTTGTTGTGGTATGTAAGGATGATAAGGATAAATCAGATCTAAGTTACACAACCTATCAATGCATTCATAATACTTATCCATAAGACAAGATCCATATCTCCAAACAAAGTATGAAAACATAATATTACACCTCAAGTAAAATGATGGATTAAAAATATGTAATAGCTCTTACTCCTCTTTTATAAATAATGGCAAAATAACCTTGTATATATAGGCATATTTAACCCTAAGCCCTTTCAAAAATTTCAATTAACAAGGTCGACCCAATTGACCTAGCATAATTTTGAACTATAATTCATTAGGTCACAAGCTAGGTTAGCCAAGATCCAACCTATATATTTAATTAATCTTACCCAAAACTATATAGGGAATAGAACCTCATACCACATTAGGCCAAACTTTCTCTCCTTGCTTGATTAGACCTTGACCTGTAAACCACATTAGGATTTGAAACTAACCTTAATGCCTATTTACATGTGATTTATACCTCACTAAAATACTTAATAAACCTATCTCATGCTTATACATAGACATACATCCTTCACATGCCTTTAAAAAAACCATTATACATCATTAGGCTAGACAAGGTCTAGAAGTGGTCTAAGTGTAGACTAGGCCTATAGGTCCTACCCCTATAGGTTCATCCTAAGACTCACATGAGTTCTCTAATATATCATATACATTCTCAATAAACCTCGTACAAAATTTCATGACTATGTTTATTAATCTCACCAAGCCATCATGACCCTTCATGCATAAGACTATGCATCTTATGCACATACATCCTTAAATCAATTACTAGGTTCAAGAACTTGACAACTTTGACAATAAGGACCTTCAATACTAGCCTTAACATCACTCAAGTATTCATAATAACATATACCAAACATGTCTTACACTCTCAGAATCACTACAACACTAATATATATCCTCTCTTATAGCTACATTCTTCAATGACATCATGAAGACCTTTCTCAAACACCTTTGACATCAATGACAAAATCAATGGCAAACCTCAACAACAAGAAAAATGCTTAATATATACTTTAAAAGGATCACCTTTAAAAATAAGTAAGACAATTGATGGATTCTAGTATGAATATTAAAGGTAAGTTCACAAGTGTATTCTTGAGCTAGATGGCCTATTGTGCCATAAAGGGTGTATCTATGTTCCTTTTATAGGTGGCTTGCATGAAATTATTTTATCTAAGTCACATAGAGATCCTTACAAAACACAATCTAGGGTTAATAAAATACATGACTATTTTAGTAAATTATATCATTTGGCTATTTTAAGGTGTGATATCACTAAATTTGTAGCTCATTATCTAGAGTGCTAGAAGGTGAAAGCCAAGTATCAACATCGAGCAAGATTTTAATATCTTAATTAGATTTAGAATGGAAATGGCACACCATCTCTATTTATTTTGTTATAGGATTGCTACTTTTCATATCATCATGATGTAAACATGGTTACTATAGATAATCTGACCAAAATTGCTTACTTTTCTCCCATAAAGACCACTTATAGTGTTAATTTCATGGTAATTTTCTTTCTAGATGATGTTATTAGATTACATAGGATTCCTTTTAAGATTATTTCGTACTAAGATCTAGATTTTAATTCTCACTTATGGAATTATTTATAAAATGCATTAAACACTTAGATTAATTTTAGCACTTCTTACTACCTTGAGACTGATCGTCAGACTTAGAGATTCAATCAGGTCTTAGAAGACATGTTTCACATGTATGTTATGGATCATCAATCATGTTGGGAAGACTATTTATATCTTTTTGAATTTTTTTATAATAATAGATACCATAGTTAGATTAAGATGGCATATTACCATCATTTGTATGGTTGAGCCTATATAATGCCATTGAGTTGGGACTGACTTGAGGATCGAGTCATGATTGGCCCTACCATGTTTGAAAACATAGAGATAAAAGTTGATAAGATTTGACAACACCTTGAGACTATCAAGGATCAGTTGATGAAATATGAATACATAAAGAGAATTGAATAACACTTTCATGTTGGTGATAAATATTTCTTGAGAGTGAGTCATAATAAGATACCCATTTGTTGTTAAAAAGGGTCAAAGTTGGCATCCCATTTTGATGGGCCATTTGAGATCTTTGAGATAGTTGGCCCAGTAGCTTATAGAATGGCCTTGCCACCTATCCTTTTTCATGTCCATGATGTATTTAATATTTATATTTTATATCAATATGTTGTTAGCATTGCTCAAGTATTAGATTAGATGGCCTTGTAGGTCAATACTGATGAGGCTCTAACTTTGGAGCCTGTTAGGATTTTACCACGTAGAATGTTGTAAATTCAAGGTAGAGACTTAATTTTTATCAACATCCGATGGGAAAAATTTGATGAATCTATATCAACTTAGGAATATGATACACCTTTAAGGATTTGATATCCTCACATCTTTCCTTGACTTCCAAGTATAAATATTTTTAAGAGGAGGTGGGGTTATCAGGCCCCATTTTTGATAGTGTTCATATTTGGGAAAGATGAACATGGAATTATGATTCATATGTTATGATTATTCAGTTATTTTTTAAGTGATGTCTAGCTGATATGTGCAAGGATTTAATAAGGTTTTTCATGTGTTAGTAACCATGGGAAAGACCTATTATCAATCATTTTTTGATTTCTTAATTATGAAAGTATGATGTTATGATTATGTTTCCATATGAAAATTTATTATGTCTATGAGCTATATTGACTTAAATAAATTTCAAATTATTGCTTATAAGTTGATAAAATTGGCAACTAATTATTTATTGAAGCACATGAGATTATATATGTGAATGTGGATATTATATGAATGGTTGATTATGGATAATTTATTTAATGCACTATTTGTTTAAATTTTCTAGCTTTGGCCATTATGTTAGAGGGATTTGGTGTGTACATCGAGTGTGGAATAATAGGAAAAAGGAAAATGAAGGAAAGAGAATATTTTGTTTTATCACTAATAAGTTTCCTTAACCTTTATAAAAACCTTTCTAGGTTATCATTTGCCTAAATATCCATTTGCCACCTTTTTTGACTTAGTGTTTATTTTAGACAACTAGCTTTTAATATTTGTTGATGTAACCAACATCTAAAATTTCTAGTGGTTTATTTAGATATCTTCCATTAAATGTATTAAAATGAATTCAAATGTGAATAATGGTGAGTTAACCCTTTAAACAACTACAAATCCTATAGGATCCATCATGCACCTTAACTAGAGCTATAAAAGATCATCCCTTAATGAGGCATGGGTTGGTAGGTAACTAGTGGTTGGCTAATCAAAAGAATTCCATTTATATAAGTAGATTTATCTTAGTTGAGGATTTTTTCAACATTTATATTTCTTATGAAATTTTGGAGACAGTAGTTGGAATAATAAGCTAAGAAGAAGAATCAAGATAGGAAAAGCATATTAGGAAATCTAAACTTAAACATTTGAAGCATAGCATTAGGAGATCTTGGAATTGATATGTGGGTGATCTATTGAAATTTTATTTTTATTTATTTCTTATAAGGAAATTATTTTATATTATTTTGATGATTGCTTCCAAAAGATTAAGACCACTTATTCTATTTTGCTTTCTTTATTTTTTTCCATAGTTGTGCATTCACTACCATGTTATGTTTGTCTTATTTAGGACAATAGATAGGTTTCTATTCATTTCTATGAAATGAAGTTTTTGGTTTATATTTTTGAATATATGTTGTGATAGTAGGTGGTAGTGGTCTTTGAGCACCATCTTCATAGTGGAAGAATGGAAAGCATATCATTTTGAGCATGGTGGAATATTTCTTGACCCTCTTATGAATATCATGGTGGAATAAGTTAAGCCATTTCATGATGAGACACAATGTTAGATAGATTAATACTCCTTTGAATTTTAACAAAAGTAATTGATTGATGGTATCTCTTCCTATTCCAAATTACTTTCATCATACCATATTAGGCTATAAGAACATAATTTCTTATATAATAAATTTGAATGCTTTGTTGTTATTGATGATGGCATATTAGGGGTGAGATCTAGGAAAAAGACTATAGGAGGTACATGGTCTTCCCTTATGTCAATTATCTTTGTCTATATAACCCATCCTTGCCTTAGCTAAGTGATACAAACATGCTCAAAGATGGGAGTCTTGATCTTGGGGTGTCTAGAGTAGTAGGTTGACAATAACAAAAGGTTGGGTAGTGAGCCTTCCTTCTTATGGCTAGTATATTCATTAAGCATATGTGGAGTGATGCATAAACCTTCTTGGAATTTCTTTCATCCTTTTAGGCTCAAAGATGTGTAATTTTTATGGTTCAAATTATATACTATGGCTAATAAAATACTCATCATTTAACATTAAGTTTTTTTAAAAATTCATGAAATAATATAGATCTTGGAAAGTGTACTAGCCTTACATTAAGTCATCTACTTATATTGATTAAATGCCTTAGTTTTAATTCTAGGATATGTTATATAAACATTCTTGATAATAGGATCTTGGGATGAGTCCTAGTTGTAATAGATGTATCTAGCCCTTAAGGCTCCTTTAAATAAATGATAGATTGATTTATTTAATTACTATCTTGTTACAAGTGACTGATATTTTATTATTATACAACTATATCTATTGGGATATAAATATTACTTGAAGATAATTTATCAAAGAATTAAAGGAACTTATATTAAAAGGATAGGATATTGTTACTGGCAATAACAATATAGTTGTGGAAATAAATTAACTTTCAATACTTTCAAGATAATGAAGCTAGTCTGATTTGAGACTTGTTAGCTTGTATTAGTCTTCACGTTTAAAGTCACAACTATTCATGTCTATTTTGAAGGAAACATCCCCTTAGGTTTTAAAGATTCTATTAAATGATAAGTTGATAGATTATCCCAATCTTGGTGAAATTAGATTCTTCTTTTACTCTTGTCTGTCCTTGAAATATTTTTGGATTAATTAAATTTAAATTATCTTGAGTGAGGAATGAGTTGAATGAATATATTGATTTGGGTTTTGTTACTTGGATTAAAAAATAATATTAATCATAGAATAATGTTATATTATTGAGAATTAGATAGATGGTAGTGGAATAATCCTTAGGGACTTAGTAGTTGTGTAATTTCCTAATTGTGCCTCAACATCTCACATATTGGTTAATAAAATTATTGAAGTTTATTTAGCATAGATATATGTGTTGATATTTTTTGGTAATAGCCATATGTTATTAAAAGGCTTGGGGCTTATCCTATTTTAATGTCAACCTCTCTACATAGTTAATTGTCTATAACTTAGCATCTGATCTTGAGGAAGGGATACATTTATACAAAAGACTTAAATTAAAATTTGATATATTTTATCCTTCACACCCTTCAACTAAGGATAACATGATGTTATGTTATCTAAGTAGTCGTATGATACATAAGAAGTTGAATCAAATGAAAAGGCTAAGTCCTTTATAAAAAATAAGCATATATTTTTGCCTTTTTTCCATCACCAAATGTCAAACTCTCTGTATAGTATTTTGACTTAGTCAGACCCTATTTAGTGACTCAATTACCTTTGTAAACCTAACTTTGTCACTTTTATAATCATCATTACACAACCATTTTACCTTATCTTAGTAATTTCCTTGACCATTTGTTTCATTTTTTCCTTAGTCAATTTCATGACTTTAAATTATTAGATTAGAGTAAGCCATGCATCACATTCCCATTAACTTGAGAGTGATGTCAGTGGTATGATGTATGGTTAGGTGAAAGATAGTGGGATCATGGTTTATTACCATGTGGCATCATCCTCGGGACTCACAATCCCAAAAATGATCATGTAAAGAGTTTTATTCTAGGATATCAAGCTTGTAAGATGATACCATAAGGACTTATCAAGGTGAACCACAATCTTGGAGTTATCGATAAATTTTGTGGAGCCTTTAAGCTAGTAGGAACATAGGATATTTTCATGTGGCATCAGCTTGATGATCCATGATCCTAAAAAGGACCATACTAAAGCTTGTATTTAGGCTAGTGGAGGAGTGGGATGATGCCATGTGGGATCATCTCGATGATTTATAAACTTGAAGATGTTTGTATAATGAGCAAGGTCTGTTAGAAAATAGACATATGAAATGCTCCCAAGTGACAAAGAAGGCACTCTATAGTCCTAGTATACTCATGCAAGCTTCTTAGTGATTCAGACCAATTGAAAAGCACGGTTTCATGATAGTTTGCATATATTTTCACTATAAGTCTAAATAAAAGCTTCGGTGGCCTTGGTGCATGCTAATGTAACAACATAGTGCTAGTTATGTTTTATTTGGTTAAGATCAAAATTGGTAATTTTCTTGATGTTAGCTGCATATAAAATGTTTGGAAAAATGTTTTGAATTGATTTTTTGAGCATGGTCAAATGAGTTTTATGGCTTGTTTATGTATAATGTGGCCTAATATTTATAGAACTTTAATTTTGCAAATTTAGTCACTAGTTTAAGTGTGTTTTTAGCGTATTGTGTTTGTTGTGTTTGGGAAAAAATGAGCATGAAATAGTGTGTCCCCATAGGGAGCACCAATCATAATCATGGAGAATAAGGATGGATCCTTTTGACTATGCATCTATTACCACTAGTTGAATAAGGTGATTAATAATAATCAATACCCCTTGCCTAGAATTTATGACCTTGTTTGATTAAATGTGGGGAGACAAGGTGCTATCTAATACATATTTTAAATGTAGATAGAATTATTTACATATCATAGATCTTGATATTCATAAGACTATGTTTTGAATATGGTATGGGCACTATGAGTTTACAATTGTACCATTTGGGTTGAATAATTACCCAACAATGTTCACGAGTCTTATGAATGGAGTGTTTCACTCTGACTTAGACCATTTTATTTTGATAGTTATTTATGACATAATCATCTATTCATAAAATTTAGGATATCATGAGAAATATTTAAGAAAGGTCTTGCAGCTATTAAGAGAAAAATAGTTATTTGACAATGTGAAAAATGTGCTTTTGCACAATCAAAGGTGTAATACGTCGAAAACATCATCTCAGGGGAAGCAATTTATATAGACCACTCTAAAATTAATTTCATAATTGAAATTTCAGCACCCTCAAATGTTACATAGGTTCATAGCTTCATGGTTGTGGTGGGATATTATATATGCCTTATTGAAAAAAATCTTGAATTGTAAATCCCATTACTTCACTTTAGAGGAAAGGGTATAATTTTGTATGGAAAATAGAGTGTGAGGAATATTTTTAGTTGCCAAAGGAGTGACTCAATAGTACACCTATTTTGGACTTACCTAATCCTACTGGGGAGTTATTTATTTGTACTAAAAAATTAAAGGTTAGATTAAGAGGTGTACTCATGCAAGAGGGTAGAGTGATAATGTATGAATCTAAAGAAATCAAAGACTATGAGTTTAAATTCCTAATTCATAATATGGAATTTGTAACTATCATTAATACTTGGTTAAGGTGGTGAAACTTCTTCCTTGGTCAACACTTTCTTATAAATATAGACCACTTAGGTTTATAACATCTATTTAATCATCATAACCTCAATGCATATCAAAGGCATTGGATGCAATTGATGTTTGAATATGATATGGAGATTATATATATCAAAGTGATGGAAAGTATGGTTGTTTATTCCTTAACTAGGAGGCATCATGAGCTAGAAAAAATGATTTTTCATACTAATTTAAGAATTCATATCTTGGAATAGATTAATAGGGATAACCTCTATGAGGAAGCATGATAGATGTTGGATTGTAGTCTAAATCTAAAAGGAAGATTTGAAGGCTATTCTCTTGATCTTAATGGATTTTTGTATCATAAAGGGTTTATATATGTTCCTATTATAGGTGTAATGCATGGGATTATTAATTTTAATCTCATAGAGATCCTTACTAAACACACCATGAAGTTAGGAAGATGCACGCAAAGTGAATGTAGCTGTATCACTGGGATGGTTTTAGGTACAACATTATTGATTTTTAAATTTTCTTCCTATAGTGTGAGAGGGTAAAGGATAAATATCATTGATGTTTTTCTTAAGCCTACAACCTTCATTTTATCATTCCCTGACTTTGATATCTGTCTTGAATTCTTTATGAACTCTAACTTTGCTTCACTCTACAGATCTATTCTTTGTTTCTTGATCTCTCTCCTTTGATAAATCTCTCTCTAGTATTACAAGAATTATTTTCATGCATATATTTATTTAAGAAGTATCATTCATCATCTATCTTATTTTCTTATCACTAACTCCATCATCTTTTCATGCACCCTTTTTAAGACTCCATTCACCATTTTATCCTGAAACTAGGCTCTCTCTATGATATATATACTTAGGCCTAAAATCCTAAAATAAGATCTAATATTTATTAGCTTATTTATATGGTTCATATGATCATAAATTGAATATTTTAATCCATTTCCATGTGTAATAAAACTAACATAATCTATAAACAATAACTCTTGATCAATCTACCCCTTCATTCTTTAAGCATGTCTTTACTAGCCTTATTTTCATGAAAATATCTTTGGTTTGATCCAAAAAGAGATGATTAAGAAAAAATATGAATATTTTAGGCACATTTTGTCTTGATAAAACTTATCATAATTTTAAAATTCCAACTCTCAATGTAGACCACCAAACTCAACTATTCTCTTTACCAATTAGGTCCCTCCTAGGCCTAGTTCAATCCTCAATCAGAAAAAACTATATTTTACGATCATGAATCATTAAAAAACTAATTTTATTTATTATTTCATGTTTAATAACCTATTATTTCACATTTTTAATGAATTATAAAGGTATAATCATATATATTCTAATTTAAATCTCTAAACCCTAGTTTAGGTTGTCATAGGTCTGTGTAAGGTTGAGGGATTACTAAATGGGATAGTTTAAGTTATAATGAAATTAAAATGATAATAAGACCTGGGAAAGGTCTTATAAACTTAAATTTTACTTATCCAATGACTATTTTCTCATGAACAATCACCATCTAGCCTCAACAATCACTTTTATAGGACATTATGTGTTCATTACATGATTGTGTTATGGAAATTTAAAAGTTTGGAGATGAATCTTGCATTCCTCACTAGACTAATAACTAGTTAGGGTTGTATATTTACAAAATTTTCCCACCTTATCCCATCATTTTCAAACTTGGATTCATTATTGTAGATCTTATAACAAGTAATATATTGAATTCTAAGCAAAGTTTTTAGGACTGTGTATAAAATGAAGGTTTTAATTGTTCATTACTGACCAAATGAATTCATAAAATATAAAATTGGTTTCCTTAATTAATTATATATTGTCTATCATAATTAAAACTCTTTAAAAAACTTTTATTATCCTTGAAGAAACAACCCAATAATTTTTTTGTTTGACTATGTCCAAAATATGTTTCTCAAACCTGAGAGATATTTTCTTTGGTTATCCCACTCTTAAACACAAAAAATTAAAAAATTGGGTTTTCAAGGCTTATGTAAATTTTCAATACTATTTTTCAATGATCATTATTGTATCAACAATCTTTGGTACTAAAAAAACTCTCCTCCTATCCGGTTATAACCACATAATGCTCAATTAAGCCCTACACCATACAAAAAAATATCCTTATAATGGCCTTAAGTTCATTTAAAGTAATTAAAATAATCAATAAACATTAAACACACATTTATTAGAAATTAAAACATAAAAAATACTCAAACTTTATTTATATGTGATATGTATTTACAAATAAGGTCCATTGCCAGAATACTGTTCTTATGGATAATACTAATTCTTATATTTTTTATAATATCCTCATTTCTTATTCAAAAATATCTCATCTTACTTACCTTTTACCACATTATCTAATTCTCACTTTCATGTAAATCATCTTTACATCCCTCAAAACATGCAAATTAGCTATTATTCTTACCCACTCCACACATGAAGGGCATTTATTCTTCTTGATTATTAAATAAGATAATTATTTGTCATGAGTGGAACATTGAAACTAATAATTAAACCTACTTAGGACCTTCCTCAAACATTATATAACATTGGATCTCACACAACACATCAAAACACCCTTCAAAGATAATTTAGGATTTCAAATTTTCAAAGTTTCCTTTTTGGAGGGAAACCTATAGATGAAAAATAATACATCATATAAGGCTCTGACAAACTCAAAATCCTTATATTTGGGCTTATGATACCCCTCACATGCAACCTAAATCAAAATTTATTATAATTAATCATCAAACACACTAACACCTTAATTTACCTTGTGATTCTCTACATCATACTCCTCATATGGGAGAAATTTGAGTTCCATCTCAAATAATGGACTTATTTCTCATTTTATAATTGTGTTGTACCCTTAAAATTGTTCTTCTTTTTGTTGTAGTCTAATCATCAATAAATTGTGTTTTGTCCTTCATTTTCACATTCTTCACCAACATGAGACTAATTATACTCTTCAAACTCTTCATGATTAGTTATATCAAATCTCTCTTTCTTGTTACTTATAATTTTTCTTATCTCTATCTTCTTGTACCTTTTCCTTTATATCTCCTTCTTAGTTGTAACACTCCAAAATTCTACTTCACTTTAATATTCCTCATGGTTGTCACTATCTCCACAACCTCTTAAATCTCTTCTTCAATCATTAGTTCAAAGGATTCATTCTTCTCAAAAACTTATTGACCTATATATAAAACATAAAAATAAATATTAGATACAAAAATTTTAGGCCATATAACCCCTAAATTGTCTTCTTGTTACTATTCTTCAACTTCTTGGTTGGTTTTTCCAACCATTTTATTATAAAGCACATGTTTGTTCAAATCTGCCTTCACCAACTGCCTTTATTATTATTTAAACTTATCCTTAAACTAATTAATAAGATTATAATTCTGATATGAACCTATATAAAACTCATTTGAAGGACTTAGTATCACTTGAAATAGTTTAAATTCTTTACTCAATGTGAGATCATCCATATATTCATATCCTTCATCAATTTTTGGACCTATTTATCCTATCCATCCTTTATTCTTTTGATTAATCATGTTATAAACCACATAAATTGTGTGAATTGATTGCACACCTCTAATATTACAAAATTATTCTTCTAAATTCTATTTTACATCAGCATACTGATCTATCATTTTCTCTCTTCTTAGAAGTCTTCACAAACTTCATCAAAGAGGTAAGTATCCTCTTATTCATTATCCTCTCTCTAATTGTCATTACCTAATAAAAATATTCATCTTCATAAGTACATTTATAGGTTTCTCCTTATTACATATATTTGATTTCAATCATAGTCTCCATGTTTCATCTTCTCTTGCAAATATCTCATTTAATGACTCACTACTATCATCATTCAAAACATGACAATCAATTTTATTAAATTTCAATTTCCTCATGCTCTCTTGAATAATATCTTCATCACCATGGCTTGCAACATCATTATATTCTACCTCTTTATTTCCTTTGGCTACACATACCTTTCTTGTCTTGTATTGTGAATACTGTGGAACCCATTGATCTTCTTATTTGGTGTAAATTATTATTGACTCATTTATCTTATTATATTTATCCAAGTTGAGTCCTACATTCGTATATGAGTCTTTGATATATCCCTTGATTATCTCTTTATCATATACAAAAATTTTATTGGGCTTTGTCCCTTGCCATTTGGGTATCCTATATCCATTGTCTATTTCAAAATTTGAGAGCTCAAACTTATTTTTCTCTTCCACAACATGTGTATTTTCAATAATCCTATTGGCATCATTAGGTATATTAGTGTTTTAAATCTAACTTGTCTACTTAAGAGCCTTATACTTAGATGTACTCTCCTCTATGGTTTGGATTGTTTCAATCTTCTTTTTATATACATGACTAGAATAAAATATTCAACTTCTATTTAGCTCCTCAATAACTTTATGGATAGTCATTATTATCTACAAAACTTAATTTTTTGCAATAACATCTTTTTTATATGATTTCTTTCCTTATTATATATATTCCTCAAAGGCATCATGGAGTTCTAGTTCATCTTCAATTTCTTCACTTGATTGTTAAATGGCCTTGTCATTCTCATCTTCTTTGTGATCTATCACAAGATTTTCATTATTTATTTATTTTTGTTCACGGGAAATTCACTTGACCCATTTATTGATAAATTTAAAATTTTATTCTTGAAATCTTTCATATTATTCTTCATACCTTAATACACAAACTCAAACACAAAATTAAAGCATAAAAAAGTGACCAAATTGTCTCCATGAGTTTCTCCTTAATGGTCACTCTCTTCTTCCTTTTACTCTATTTCTCAAGTGCTTATTTTTCCAGTTCTTTCATATCTTTGTTTACATTCTCCATAATAAGAAATATATTCACCATTTCTACTTCAATTTTCTCACTTGGAAAATCTATCCTTTGTAAGCTTCTATGGGATCCACTTTTTTTCTTAGATTTTCTCAAGGAAATCATCCATTGACTCTCCATAAGTATCCTTATAGGTTACTTTACCTTCATTTTCAAGGTCCAATCAATCCATTGGATTTATTTTTTTTGCATGTGATTCATCATGAGTATTATTCTCTCCATAATTTACCGTAAATCATTTATTATATACCTTCATACATTTCCTCTTTGGATCTTCTTTGACTTTATTTTCCATAATATTTTATCCCATCCAAGTCTTGCATCTTTTCAATCTATTTCATTTTTATCTTACTTTCTATTTACTCTTTAGGCCTCACCTAGACCTATTTCTCTCAAAAAATTTTCCTACTTGCCTCCTATTTCCTCACTTGGGTCTTATTTATCTTTTACAAGCCTCAATGGGATTTACCTACACTTTATCTAACTTACAAGGCTCTTAAAAACTTTACACATTCTTGATATAACAAAATCATAAATTAGAGACAATATATCATAGGAAAAGTACCTTTTTCTTGATTATACATCACCTATATTGTTTGCCAATAAATATTATTGATTTGATATCACTTGATGTAGTGACTAAGCCTAAAATATTCATTTATCATTCCTTGACTCTGATATCTATACTTAATGACTTATGAACTCTAACTTGGCTTCACTATGTAGGTTTATTTCTTATTTTTTTTATCTCTCTCCTTCATTCAATATCTCTCTATGCATAAAATCATTATTTAAAGTCATAAAATTACTATTTAATAACTATAATTAATCATATATGCTATTTTATTATCACTAAATTCATCATCCTTTCATGCATAGTTTTTAGGACTCCATTCACCATTTTATCCCAAAATTGGTCTACCTTTGTGACATATTTACTTAGGTCTAAAATATTAAAACAAGATATAATAGTTATTAGATTATTTATATGGTTAATATGATCATCCATTGAAATTTTAAATCCCTTTCTATGTTAAATAAAATAACATAATCTGTAAGTAATAACTCTTGAACAATCTACCTCCTTCTTTAAGCTTATCTCTCTAGTAGCCCAATTTTCATGTAAATCCATTTGTTTAATCCATATATATATGGTTAATATAAAATAATAATAATTTTATGTAAAATTTTTATCCATAAAACCTCTCGTTAAGTATCAAGTTCAAACTCTCAGTTTACACCACTTAAATCAGCTAGTTTCTTTACCAATCAGGTCAATCTTAGTCCTAGTCCAATCCTTAGTAAAAAATACCATGTTGTACAATCATGAATCATTAAAAAACCACTTTAATATGTTATATAGTTTTTATTAACCTATTATTTATAATTTTAAATGAGTTACAATGGTGTAATATCTAGATATTATAATTTAAATCTCTAAACCCTAGTTTAGGTTGTCACATGCCTGTGTAAGACTAAGGGCTTATTAAATGGAATAGTTTTAATTATAATGCACATAAAATGATAATAATACATATAAAAGGTCTACCCTATTTTCCTTTATATTCCCCAATGACTATTTTCTCATGAAAAATCACCATCTAGCTACAAAAATCACTTTTATAGAATTTTGTGTGTTCATTACAAGAATTTGTTATGGAAATTTGAAATATTGGAGATGAATCTTGCATAAATAAATATAAGACTAAATATTTAGGGTATTTTAAAAAGAATCCTACCATCTTCCATAATTTTCAATCCTGGATTCATTGTTGTAGATCCTATAATAAGCAATATACAAAATTCTAAACATTTATTTTAGGACTGTGTATAAAATGAAGGTTTCAATTTATCATTACTAACCAAAAAAATTAAAAGAATAAAAAATGGGTTTACTTAATTAGTTATATAATATTTATCATACTTATCAATCTTTCAAACACTTAGATTAGCCTTTAATAAATAACTTAGTCATTTTCTTATTTGACTGTGTCCAAAATGGGGTTCTCAGACCTGAGATCTCTTTTCTTTGGGTTATCCCACTCTTAAATACAATAAATGATTTATTTTTGGTTTTTAAGGCTAAGGTAAATTTTCAATACTATTACATAATGATCATTATTGCATCAATAGTCTTTAGTACTGATAAAACTCTCCTCTTATTTGATTGTAACCACACAATCTTCTAGTAGGCATACATGATACATGAAAATACCCTTCCAATGGCCTCAAGTGAATTTAAATTATTTAAAATAATCAATAAAAATTCAACATACCTTTATTATAATATGAAACATACAAAATACTCATCCTTTATTGATATATGATAAGTATCTACAAATATGATCCATTATCATACCACTATTCTTCACGGACAATATTGATTCTTATTTTTTTACTCTTTATACTCCTATCTTATTAAAAACACTCTAATACTAATAACATTTTACCACAATATCTATTTTTCACTTACATGTAAATAATGAGCAATTAAAACCTTCATTTTATAGATAGTTCTAAAATACTTGTTCATAATTTGTATATTACTTATTATAGGATAAAAAATAATTAATACAATATTGAAAATGATGGGATAGGGTAGGAATTTTTTTAAAATACCATAAATAGTTATTATTATAGTGATTAATTCAATATTCATCTCTAAACTTTCAAATTTCCATAACACATTCCTATAATGAACATACGAAGTTATACAAAAGTGATTATTTTAGATAGATGGTGATTATTCATGAGAAAATATTCATTTAAAAAGTTAAAGGAAAGTTTTTTAGACATTTTAAAGTTATTATTATAATTTTAAGCGCATCAAAAATCAAACTATCCCATTTAGTAAGCCCTAAATCTTACATAGGCCTGTGACAACCTAAACTAGGGTTTAGATATTGAAATTAGAATATTTAGGGATTACACCCTTAAAATTACTTAAAAATTTTAAATAATTATATATTAAACATTATATAATATATTAATGTGTTTTTTAATTATTCATGACTATACAATATGGTATTTTTGACTATGGATTGAACTATGCCTAGAGAGACATAATTGGTAAAGAGACTAGTTGAGTTAAATGGTCTACACTAAGAATTAGAATTTTAAACTTTAAGATAACGTGTATGGGGATAAATGGTTCCAAAAAATATTAATATTATATATTAATAATCTTTTTTTGAATTAAACCAAGGAACTTTTCATGAAAATAGGTCTACTAGAGAGAGGGGCTTAAAGAAGGAAGGGGTATATTGTTCAAGAGTTATTGTTTAAAGATTATGTTATTTGAGTGAAAATGTAAAGGTATTTAAATATTAAATGTATGATAATATTAACCATAAAAAAAGGCTAATAGCTATTAGATCTTGTGTTAGTCTTTCAGTCCTAAGTACATATATCATAGAGAGATCAGATTCAAGCTAGAATGGTGACTGGAGTCTTGAAAAGGGTCCATGAAAGGATGATTAAGTTATTTATAATAAAATAAAAGAGATTATTAATAATATTTATTCAATAATAAATATATGCATTTAAATAAGTCTTGTAATCCTAGAGGGATATTGATCAAAGGAGAGAGATCAAGAAACTAGGATTAGACCTACAGAATGAAGCCAAGTCAGAGTTCATAAGGAATTGAGGACAAATATCAGAGTCAAAGAATGAAAAATTAATGTTTTAGGTTTAGGTAAAATTTTAAGATTAATACACAATGATCATTCTTGCATCAACAATCCTTAGTACTGATAAAACTCTCCTCATATCTGACTATAAACACATACTCCTTTACTCAGGCCAACACCATACCTAAAAATACCCTTATAATGGATTCAAGTGAATTTTAAGTCATTAAATTACTCAATATAAACTTGACACACATTTATTATAACATAAAACATGCAAAATACTCATCCTTTATTGATATATGATATGTATTTACAAATACAGTCCATTGTAGGACCACTATTCTTCATGGACAATATTGATTATTCACTTCTTTCTCCATCTCCTCCTTTATTATTTAAACCTATCTCATAATAATAAACTTTTAACACATTCTCTAATTATCACTTATATTAAAATAATTATTACATCACTCAAAACATGCAAATTAACTCCTATTCTTGGCCACTCCATGTATAGAGGGAAGTTATTCTTCTTGATTATTGAATAACATTATTATTTGTCATGAGTGGAATGTTGAAACAAATAATACCACCTACCTATGACCTTATAAGACATTATAAAACATTCTACAACATTGGATCTCACACAATAACTCAAAATACCCTTTAAAGGAACTTTATGGTTTCAAATTTTCAAAATTCCCATTTTGGTGGGAAACCTATAGAATCAACATAATACATTATATAAGACTCTTAATAACTTCAAAACATTATAAGACACCATATGAAACCCCTAAAACAAAACCTAAATAATTTTCTTTTATTAAAATGAATTGTCAAACACACTAACACCTCAATTTATATTGTGATGCTCTACCTCAATCAACATCCAATGAGATTTTTATATCCTCATGAGATTATAGAATGGAAATTGGAAACTATCTCCATGGATTTCATTATAAGCTTGCCTAACTTTTTGTATCATCATGATGTGTTCATGTTCACTATGTTTAAGTTGACTAAAGTGTCTCACTTTTCTCCCATAAAGACTACTTATAATTTCACTTCAAGGGAAAAGGTATTATTGGATGTCATAATTATATAGCATGAGATTAATTTTAAGATTATATCAAGTAGTGATCCATTTTCCACTTAAAATTTATGTACTTATTTTTAGAAAGTACTAGGAATGCAAGTTAGTTTTACTACTTCCTACCACCCTAAGACTGATGGATACACTAAGATAATCAATCATGTTATTAAGTATATGATTCACATCTATGTAATGGATCAAAAATCCCATTGGGAAACTTATTTGTAGCTTATTGAATATTATTACAAAAATAACTATCATAGCTCAATTAATATGCAACCTCTCTAATATTTTTATGGTAAATTTTGTAGAAACTCACTTAGTTGATATCAAGTAGAGGATAGATTCATGATTAGAATTTCCCTATTGGAATACATGGAGTAACAAGTAGTTAATATCTGATAACACCTTGTGAATGTTAGGGATTGAGAAAATAAGTATGTTGATGCAAAGATAATTGATCGACATTTTGATGTTGGTGATAAACTATTATTGAAGATGAGACCCAAAAAGATCCCTATCTATTATGGAAAATGTTTAAAGTTATAAAATCATATTGGAGGGTCATTAAAGATATTATAAACCATTAGCCTAGTAGCTTATTGATAGGCCTTGCCACTCAAACTATCTCATGTTCATGATGTATTTCATATTTTAGCTTTATGATAGTATGTATCTAACATTACTCATATATTAGATAGAATGTCCTTTCAAGTCACGATTGATAGGGATTTAGTTTTATAACCCATTAATATTATATTTAACATTATTTTAGACCATCAAGGAAAAGAGATGGACTAGGTAAAGCACTAATGGGACAAATATGACAAATTAATACCTACTATTGTTAATCAGGAGTGTGCCCTTAAGAGAAAGTGTGATATTCCTCACTCTTATTGGAACATGAAATCTCTCATAAGTTTAGGTGAATTTATAAGGGAGATAATCTATAAAGAGGTTGGTTCCCTTGGTGGTCTCATCAAAACCTACTCTTAAACTACTATTTATTGATTATAGCAATGAAAAGGGAGCAAAAATCACTATTTGTAATGAAATTGAAAGAGAAATTAGAAATGAAGGTGATTAAAAAATGTTTTGTAACCAATTATTATTAAAATAACACTCTTATGAAAGGGATAAACTTTCACACATTCTCTACACTTAGGAATGATTTCCATAAAAGCGTTTCACAAGGACTTGACAAACTTAGTTTATGCAAGGAAGGACTGAACTCACATCCAATGCTTGATCTTAAGCTCATTTAGACACTTAAAATGACATGTGAAACATAAAATACCTCTCATGAAGATAAAATAACTAGATAGTAACATAGGAAAACAAGTTCTTCACTAGATTATATCAATGGCAAACACATACACTTCACTCAAAAACCTTGAAAATGGAGGAATAAAGATTATTATTTCTCTCAAAAGTTGAGTACAAATTTTGGTAGCATTTTTTAACAACCAAAATCAAAGATTCATATTTTAAATTATGGAAAAATAATTCAAATATATATATATATAATATATTGGAGATAAAGCAACACCAAAATAGGGGACTTCAAACTTGGTCTTTATCCTCTTGTAGTGATATCTAGCACTTATTCAACCTCTCAAACATTATTACTCCATAGGGTGGTGTGTAAGAGATAATATTAAATGTTTTTATGACTTTTAAACCTTATCATAATGTATATTCAAGTTTATACCCCTTGGAGAGTGCCTATATTCTTTCTACAACTTGTAGATTTTATCTTTCATGTCTTCTTGGTGAATGAGTGCTCCTCTATGAAATTAGGCCTTAAAGTCTAATAAATTCCTTATTTAAACCATTTTTTATGATCATGAATGATTTTTAAACACTTTTATGATGTTTTTAGGAGACTTCTTCCATCTTCTTTGACTTTGTCTCCAAGGTTGGCATAGGAAGAGAAAGGAGACCTTCTAGAGCTTGGAGACCTTTTCAAACTTGATAAACTTACATTAATACATTTTATGACTTATTAAAATTATAAATGTGTCATATAATATCATGGATCATATTATTAAGTCTTTATTAGGAGTCATATACACTCATTTAGTCTCTTAATACCTTACATTCTCATTTTCACTAAGGCATAGAAGGCAACAATTGGTTTTCCTTCAAGTTTGCTTCAATTTTTTAAATATCATTCATGGATGACTTATCAAGAGCATACTAGACCTATAGAAATGGAATTTTATCCATTAAATACTTAACAATACCTATTTCTATAACAAAACCATGTATTTCTTCTCAATTCCTTGTATCTTTTTAAAGCAAATCTCCTTGTTTGGGAGAATATGGAAATGATATTTCAAAAGTGATAATATTTGAAGACACCCTATATCCCCTTACATATCCTCAAAATATTTTGTATCTAAAATCTAAGTGTAGATATCATTTCTAAATCATTATTTCAGTGAAATTAGGCCTAATTAACCCCCTTAGGCCTTGAAAGTGAAAAATATTTCTCCTGAGACCCCCCACACGTGTGAAACCCACTAAAATATTTCATTAACTTTAATAATTCTTTCATAATTCTCCATGTAAATTTTGGTGGTATAAAACACTATGGAGGTACAAGAACCTTGAAATGGCCATTGGTAAGCTTGCCTTTCTGGAGCATTTTCTAACTGAATTAAAAGACTTGAACATTTTAGGAATATATGAGTGATATAATATGGATAATTCAGTTTTAATAGGTAAAAAAGGTCTCAATCTACCTCCCCCATTGATTGTTATCTTTTCAAACACTTTAGAATCCTTGTTTTAGCTCAAAAACATGAAAACCTATAGTTTTTGTACTATTTTTTACAAATAAAGGTACAAATAAAACACATGTGGATGAACCTATTAGAGTTTAATAAAACCTCTGGTATGTTTTAGGAAGTAATTGTGGAATTTGAGGAGGTTTCTAGGTCAATATTTGTAAATTGGTCCAAGATAGGGGTTTTATGAGGGTTTAAGATCTTTTCAAGGTCATAAACATTGTTCATAAAGAAAAAATGTACAAATAACATATTAATGACACAATATTATTTTTATGGGACCCCTATAATACCTATAAATTCCACTAGGTACCATGTAAAGTGTGGTAGACAATAAAGGCATTTGAAGATGGTCTTCAAACTATGTATGTGCAAACTAATCAGTTCTATCATGGTTTGAAGGTTCTATGATCAATTTTACCACTTATTGGCACCTATAAACTCCTTGATAGGTCTTAAATATCCTTATTCATATTTTACTGACCATTTTATTAGTAATAATAGCTTTAAAGGGTCCTAAAATACCATTAGTGTTTATTTACAGGCCTAAATGCCTGACTATATCATCTCTTTTTCCATAGTTTCTAGTATAGGAACCTTTTAAAAACATTCATAATTGAAGAAAGACCCCCTAAAAGGAATAAAATTATCTAAAAAATTCATATGGTGTGATTTTACCTCCAATCGTCTGAGTGACTATCCTAGACATGCCTTGGTCTAAGACAAAACAATGGGTATACCCACTATTTATCTAGACTAGGTGAGTCTATGAGCCTTTAAAATAGGTTAATAAAACCATTTATACCAAATATTAAAACTTTAATTTACCCATAATGGATTGATATAATAATTTTGGCTCAAATTGATAGTTAGAAAACATGCAGACTATGTGCTTAGAGTGATTGTCTTGAGTATAGACTTCACACTATCTTTTGAGTTTTTTGAGACTATGGGATGTTTTTCATGTGATTCAAATCATTTTTAAACAAAATTAATAGATATAAATTTATATGGTTTCATCACTTAATAATCCTCATGGTGTCCTTTTACCCTTTCTTTTAATACATGGTATTCTCCAACTCTTCACCCTATAACTTTTTTTATCTTACCCCCATAGACTGATTGTAGCTTCCATATAGTACTATTGTAGGTGCTAGTTTTGTGTTAGTCCTTATTGACGTAGTCAAGACCTTTCTCATAGTTTATATAATCCTCCTTGATGGTCATTTATTTCTTGAACTTCCTACTATCACCCTCATAGTCCTATTAAACACACTTCTCCTCAACTCTTTTCACATGACATAGATTAAATAATTCAAGTGGTTGTCTGTATGGTTCTAAACTAGACTGTATAGGGTAAAAGAGATCATAGTGTTTGATATTTATGGTATGAAAATATCATGTTATCATTCACAACCTTAGGATTCATACCAATATATGCACCCTTGAATATTCTTATATAATGTTTTTGAGATCCTATTATAGTAGCCCAAAGGGGTGACTATAGGTGTCCTTTTACTATGTTAGGATTTGTTGGGAGGGTTGAGGTCCTCATATGAATATCTTGAGCATGTTTTAACATCACTCATATTATTAATTTCTCATAATAAATTTGATATTCCTATGAAATACAACCCTCATCCATATTCCTTCTCATGCCATGGATGGACTAATCAAGGTAGCTTTATGTATGTTGTACAAACTGTATTCCTATGTTGGAGAACCTGAGGTGAAAGCATTGAGAGAACACATGATAACATGATTTCTAACCAAATAGAATTAGTATCCCATTCACTCTTCCACCATATGATTACCTTCATCCAATCACAACCTCTCTTAAAATTCTCCATGGTGACTATTGACCAATTAGAACTTTGTATCGATAGAGGAAGCACATGAGGCTATCTCCAAGGCATGAGGGTGACCTTAAAATTTGTTTTACTAATTTGAAATTCCATAATAAACTTAAAGAAGTACCATTCACCACTATAAGTTTAATTTAAAATAAGAATCAAGTTTACCATAACATTTCCAAAATTAACTTAATTTTTTCTAACAAGGTAAATTGCGGTTACTATTAGGTCTTGAAACGTTATTCTTCATTCCTCCACTTAGTTTGGTTTCTTGACATACTAGTTTGGTGAATGAATATACTTGGTGTCTATCATGTTTAAACCATGTAGACTTATTTATACCCCTTAAACCACCTTAGATTTGTTGAAAACCCTTATGACTATTGTAAGTGCTAGTTTGGGATTGAGTCTTAACCTTCCTTCACACTAGGCTATCAATTGCATCCTAAAGCACTTAAGACCTTGTTTAGGGAATGGGCCTACATGATTGACCATGTATCACTTAAGGAAATTATTTTGAACCTTGAATTTGGGTATCCTAAGATTATATATCCCTCTTAGAGCCTTGATATAGTAGTTTAAGTGCTGACTATATATGAGATACTTTTATCAAATAAGAATTCATTGACATCTTACACCTTTGTATCTCTATGAATTCTACCCATTGGGTTCATAATCTATGGAATTATTTCTCAAATCCTCTAATATTTAAAATGAATTAGATATACTCACCATCTACATCATAATTTCCTTCACCATTGAAACTTGCCTTTGGTCTAAGCTCTTGAATTTAGAGACCTTACATATCAAGGGGTAGTAAACCAAATTTTTGGAGGCACTCAGACTTTTCCACATAGTATCCCCCTTATTCATGATGAATGATTCAATGAAATTGTAGATCTAATTGAAATGTTTTAAAGTGTGTTAATGAGTCACTAAAATATTTTATAAGGTGAATCAAGATTAAATTAATCTTTTTCCTAATCAGATACAATCAAAACCTAACAAAACCTTCTTTAGAGGGCACAAATTGGTCAGAATTACATAGAAATGAGTCATAAAGTTATTAAAAAATATTTTCAACCTAATTATCAATATATTATGTATAAAATTACATTAAAACATGTTATTACACTCATAAATTCACTCTATATTTTTCTCACCATTGAAAATGGCTAAAAAAGGCCAAAAAATGACTAGAAAGGATGAGACAAATGAAGGACAAAACCTTAAATCACCTAATGAACCATAAAACCTGGTAATAATGGTTTCTTATGATAAATTTAAGTAATTTTCAAGACTAAACTATTGAGCAACAAGACAAATTGGTATGACATTAAAAGTTTCAAATGCTAAGGGTGATAATTTGCCTTCTAAGATCAAAATTATCAACAATTTAGCTACTCAACTGGGAAGCATGCTTGCTATGCTTGAGAACCAGACCATTTACATGAATTTTGGACTCATAAAACTACACTTAAATTAGGTAAAAATAGTGAAATCTATGATTCATGGCTATAAGTACTTTTTGATTTGAAATGGAATGGATTTCAATCTAAAATGTCTTCTTTTTGAAGCACTTAAACAAGAAGGATAAAGACCATCTTGAAGATATCTTACCAAGTCATAAAACCAAATGGAAGGTGAGGTATGATCAACTACAAATTCTTCATCATTTGACACTAGAACCACTTCATTATCCTCTCATGAGTCTTTGTTTGAATGCTCACAAAGTCCTTTACCTATAATTAGTTTTGTGACTTTGATTTCCACATCATACTCCATTACCTTCATTATCCAACCAACTCTCTTCTCATTTATATCTTTGTTCAAGAGGAACCCCTTGATACTTGGATGGGAAACCATTAGGTGTTTCTTTTTATTAGATAATAAGTAACTAAACTTTTTGAGAGACCTGATTACTAAAAGTACATGTTTTTCAACAAAATAATACCTTGTTTCATACTCATCCAAGCCTTGACTAAATAATGCTATTAACTGATTCAAGGCTTCATAATTTTGTTACATAAGAATAATCGAAATGGTATCCATGTTAGCATAAGTGTACAAGATGAATTATTTTGTGAAATATGGATTTATGAGTGTAGGAGCACTAGCTATGGCTCTCTTTATATCTTCAAAACTCTTCAATCCTTCCTTCGATCAACCAAAAATTTGATTCTTCTTTAGCATGGTTGTAAGTGGCTTAGATAAAATTGAAAAATATGAAATTTATCTTCTTATAAAATTGATTTTCCCTGAGAGTATTTTTAAGGAATTTTTGTGCTTAGGTAAGGAAAGAACAAGAATTGAATCTATTCTTTCAAGATCCATATTTAATCCATTCTTTGAAACTGCATGCCCAAGAATATTACCTTCATGAACCGAGAAGACACACTTTTTGGGATTAAGAGACACCCCAAATTGTCTATATCTTTTGAACACTTATTTGAGGTGAAATATGTGCTCACTTGAGATCTTTTAAAACATGGTTATGTCATACAAATATACAAGTATAAACCTATTAATAAGACCTTAGAATGCCACATCCATGGCCCTCTGAAAGGTTTCTCTAGCATTAGATAAAATGAAAGACATATTCATATATGCAAAGGTCCCCCACTTTGTAGTTAATGTTGTCTTAAATTGGTCCTCTACCTTAACCAAGATTTGATTATTGCCACTATATCCATATAATAAATATAACCTCTCTGAACCTAAAACTAGATGTAAACTTTGTTCCATGGATGACAATGGATAGTGATCTTTAAGGGAAGACTTGTTTAAATCCCAAAAGTGAACACATAGTCTAATCTCATCATTCCTATTTCATACTAGAAAAAGTTTTTCTACCCAAGTTGAGTTATTGATTAGAAATATATTGGATAACTCTAATAACTTTTGAATTTCATCTCTTATCAAAGGCTCAAGTTTTTGATTAATGGGCCATTGTCTTTGTCTCACTAGTTTGGTTATAACCTCTAGCTCAATTGTGTGTTGTGATAAACTTGGGTCATTGAATTTTAGATCACTATATTTCCATGCAAACACATTACAAAAAATTATACATAATTTAATGAAATCTTCCTTTTGTGGAGGAGTACATAGCTTACCTAATTTCAAATTCTTTCTAGATACAATCTCCACATTGGCATAGTGATCCTCTTTAGTTGACAAAGATGACTTATTTTTGATAAACTCATCATCAACACTAAATATATTCTCAAGTGTGACAAATCCTTTGGATATATTATTATTTTTTAGTTTCATAATCTGATCACCATACTACTGTAACAAGTTTGATTGATTCTTAAAGGAGAACTTAACCTCTTCTTAAAAGAACCTGATAATCTAATTGTCATCCTCAAATACCTACCAATTCTCATGGTTATATATAATGGAAGGCCTCACAACCACCTTAATGTGTGACTAAATTTTATTATTTTTAATATCATCTGGGATACTAAATTGATCCCCTATGGCAGCTAACCTATCTTCATATTTATTATCATTTCTTGGTATTTCTTAAATATTAAAATCCTAAAAATTCTCAAGTCCCACACCATATGATTATAATATATAATTAATGAATTTTTTCATACATTAAGACATATTAATTGGTGAATTATAATTTCACTATCACCAAAAAAATTCAAAGTCTTGATTTTTATATTCTTAGACCACTACAAACTATGAAACAATGCGCCATACTTTACAATATTGTTCGAACAACCAAATTGAAATTTAATTGATTAAAAATAATTTTTTTGGGATAAATAAACATCATTCCATCCTTGATACCATGTTTATTCCTTGATCCACTTAAGTACAACTACCATACACCTTCACTAGATTCATCATCCTTCACCATGGCTAGAATTAGTGCATCATTCTCATGAAAATAATAAACACCAAGTACCTCTTCCTCAATTATCTTGTACGGATCATGATCATGAAAATTTGAGTCACATTGATCAAGGAAAAAATATATAACTCCATATAAATGTGAATTGGTTTCGACTCCACTAGTCACATTGATCGATATAAAGGAAAAAATATATAACTCCATACGAGATGACACAAATGTTTATAACACTTGGCATATATGGATCCAAATGGAAATATGTAATAGGTTTATAATGAATTATTAAATTTGTAACATACCAAGTTTTGAACATTAAATATGTCCAATCACCTGATAATTATCCCTAATTTTCAATATGAAGTCTCTTGATAAACACATGGCAATGTAAGGAGGCAAGACCACCACAACTACATCCTACTACGTAGTAACATTTGGATAAGCATGTATTGTCAAATTTTAATATTTAATCATACATATTATATTTTTTGGTGACCCATACAATTTAAATACTCATTTATCATTGGGTTCATAAACTAAACCAAGCTTATCTACAATTTTCTTGGGCATAATAGCATTACTGGATCTGATATCCACCATGTAGTTATAAACTAAAGTGTCACCAACTATCAAAGAGAGATACAAAGGAGGAGTTTTATTTTAATTTAAATCATTTTTTTCCACTTTTACCATCTTATGTACTTGTTTCTTTATTGGCTGGTCTGAATTAGTCAAGACAACTAATTTTAGAGCCAACTTGGGAGCTAAAAGCTCTTGAATGAGTATGTTCTTTTGTCTTAGAATAGATATGGAATCCCACATGATTATGTTGATGTTAGAATTATTCATTTGATCCAATACATTTAATTGAGTCCCACTAATCTTTGGCTACACTTTTGGAATCACTTGATGCTCATGAACAAAAGGTACTTGATGAGCTCTTCTAGCTTCTATATTTTTATTTTTCTGAGTTGTTAGGGTAGCAAGCTGATATTTGTTACCTTTGGAAATAATATTTGGAAAACTTGAAGCATGAATCAAATATTGAGGCTCATAAATGGATATTATTTTAGCTCTAGTAATATATATACCTTGGTAATTTGGAGTGCTAATCTCACCACCCTAATTGAAAGCCACATGGTCATCCATTTGCCAATTTACATTAATGGCATTAGGCTACCCTTAAACTTGTTTAACCTCTCCTTATGGTACCAAACCTAATTCTTGGTATTGACCTCCTTGAAGTGAAAATTATTCTTGTGTCATTTGTGGAATAATCATGTTTTGTGACACCAAGGCTTGGTTTTGAACATCATTGAGATTGGAAGGATGCCAACCTAAGTCTTACATCAAGTTGTTTTGAGGTGGTGTAGGAAAAGTAATCTTTGAATTGTAAGGTGAATTAAGATCAATAGATGTGTATGGTTTATCTTGAGTTATGGCTCCTTGATCTTGGTAGGATGGTCTATTCTCTTTAAATCTTTGGTTAGGAGGGCTTTGATCTCTAAAAGTATGATAGGTGAGCTGACTTAATTGTTGATAAGGTCTATTTTATTGATATTACTACCTCTTCAATTATAATATTTCATTTCCAAAATATTACAACAAACATTTAAGTTCTCCAAGATCACTAGCCTTACTAAAAGGGGTTGTAACTAGGGCTTGAGAAGGTGAAATAGGAGATAATGATATAACTTGAGGATCTTGAAAGGTTAGTATGGATTGAATTTCTAGAAAGATAGGCACTGAAGGCCTTGGAGAAAGCTTATGAACTTGTATCAAACTATTATTTTCTCTTATTACAAATTTATAAGCATATAGAAAAGTATTACTACCCATTGACTATATCATAAGACTGATGTTAGAATTGAGGGATCTTAGATAGTTAAAAAAGGCATATTCTAAGTATTACCTAATCAACATAGGTATCTTGGTCCATGTTTAATGGAATCTAAGGTCAAAGTCAGTCATGAACTCATGAGGAGCATTTTTTAAGGTTGTTAGTTACTCAACTAAGGATATGTGATCAGATTTGTCCTCAAATTTATTGACTAAATCTAAACCTAAGTCATCCTAGGAAGAAATGGAGTTCAGTAGGAGATTTCTATACCACTTTAGTGCTTTTATTTTGAATGAAGAATAAATTAGTTTAATAGCCACATTATCTTGAATAACATTGTGGACTAAATAGAGGTTAACAACATAATTAATGTTCCCAATAATATTTATTTGGTCTTCTCCTAAGAGGAATGAGATACTCTTTAGAGTTGATATAGGTATGTCATCAAACTAGGATAAATTTATTGGACTACCTCTATTGAATGGAACAAACACTTGGTTTTTATGGCCATTTAAATAGTGGGAATTTCACTATTTAGGAAAATAGGATGACCAAAAGATAAATATTAATTTTTAGGATAGGGGTTTGTCTTATTAAACCTTGAATTTTTATAATAAGTAGAAGGCAAATCAATGAATTCATGAGGAATACCTTTAATAGATGATCTTATGGTAACCTTTTGCATGAAAGTGTTTCTTAAATGTTGCTATGAAATTTAAAAATTAAATAAAACTTTAGATTTTGATGATAATAAATATCCTCTATTTTTGAAATTACTTTTCCTCATATCCAAACTTTAGCTATGCCAAGGAGTATGAGTCCCACCATGCATGCCAATTTTTTTTAATTAATTAGGAGTGTGCCCTTGAGAGAAAGTGTGTTTTTCCTCACTCTTGTTATAAAATGGAGTCTCTACTAACCTTGGGTGACTATATAAGGGATAAAATATCTAGAGAGGGATGGTTCCCTTGGTTCTCTCACTAAAATCTAATCTTAACCTACTATATATTGATTTTATCAATGAAAAGGGTGTAAAAGTCACTATTTTTAATGAAACTAAAAGAGAAAAATAGAAATGAAGGTGATGCACCAATGTTTTTTTCACCATTTATGCTTTAAATAACACTCTTATGAAATGGATAAACTTGCACACATTATCTACACTCAAGAATGGTTTTTACAAAAGTGTTTCACAAGGACTTGAAAAACTTAGGTTATGTAAGGAAGGATTGAAATCACATCCAATGCTTAAACTTAAGCTATTTTAGACACTTAAAATGACTTGTTTAACATGAAATATCTCTCATTAAGGTACAATAACTAGGTAATAACATAGGAAAACCAGTGCTTCACTAGATTATATTAGTGGCAAACACATACACTTCACTCAAAAAGCATGAAGATGGAGGAATGAAGCTTCTTATTTCTATCAAAAGGTGAGTATAAATTTTGGTAGAATTTTGGAACACCAAAAAGTAAAGATTCATATGTTACATTCTAGAAAATGAGTTCAAATATCAAAAAAGAAATTCTTGGAGACAAAGCAACCCCAAAATAGGAGACTTCAAACTTGGTCTTACTCCTGGTTTAGTTCTATATAGCATTTATTCAATGTTTAAAAAATTATTCCTCCATAAGGTGGTGTGTAATAGATATTATTAAATGGTTTTGGGACTTTGGATCCTTTTAATAATGTTTATTCAAGCCTAGACCACATGGAGAGTGCTTAGATTCTTAATACAACCCCTATATTTTAGCTTTCATGTCTTCTTGGTGAATGAGTCCTCCTCCATGAAAATAGGCCTTAAAGTATATTAAAATCCTTATTTAAACCATTTTTTATGCTCATGAAATATGTTTCAATACTTGGAAAAGGTTTTTAGGATACTTTTTCCATCTTCTTTGACTTTGTCTCTAAGGTTGGCATATGAAAAGAAAGGAAAACTTCTAGAGCTTGAAGACCTTTTAAAACTTTCTAACCTTCCATTAAGTCCATTTCATGACTTATTATAAGTCCAAATATGGTGTATAATATCATGGATAATCACATTAGGTCCTTATTAGGAGTCATATACACTTAATTAGTCTCTTAGTACCTTAAATTTTTAATTTTCACTAAGGCACAGAAGGCAAAGGTTGGTATTGCTTCAAGTTTGAATATATCCTCCATGGATGAATTATAAAGAGAATATAATACATGTAATAATTAAATTTTATCCATTAAATACATAAAAAGACTTGGTTATACACCAAAACCATGCATTTCCTCTCAATTACTTGTAACCTTTTCTTAAGCAAATATCCTTATCTAGGAAAATGTGGATATGATATTTGGAAAAAGAGAACACTTTCATAAACCATATATCCCCTTACATATCCTAACAAACTTTTTTGGCCAAAATCCAAGTTAAGATATCATTTTTAGCTCATTCTTTCAGTGAGATTAGGCTGAATTAGACCTCCTATGCCCAAAAAGTGAAAATATTGATCCTGAGACCCTAAAACTATGTGAAATTAAAAATAAAAATTGGATTAACTTTAACCATTATATAATAATGTTCCATGTCAATTTTGGTGTTCTAGAATACTATGGAGGTACAAGAACCTTGAAATGGCCATTGGTAAGCTTGCCTTTTTGAAGTATTTTCTGACTGGCCTGAAAGACTTGAACATTTTAGGAATATTTTAGTGATATCATCTATATTTTTGAGTTTTAACAGGTAAAAATAGTCTCAAAATACACCCCCATTGATTGGTATCTCTCTACATGCTTTAAAACACCTGTTTTATCTCAAAAACATGAAAAAGTATAGTTTTTATAATATTCTTTATAATTGAAAGTATTAAAAAACACATTTAAAGGAAAATCTAAGAGTGTAATACAAAATATATTAGGTTTAAATAATAAATTATTTAATTTGAGGAGGTTTCTAAGTTAATCTTTGCAAATTGGTCCAAGTTGAGGTTTTAAGAGGTTTTAAGACCTATTCAAGGTCTTAACAATTATTCAGAAATAACAGACATCCAAATGACCTCCTAATGTGACAATGTTATTTTTATGGGAGGTTTATAACACCTAAAAATTAAAATAGGTTCCATGAAAAGTGTGGGAAATGGTATGAGCATTTTAAGATGGACTTCAAACTACTTGTGTGTAAATTTACTAGTTTTATCATGCTTTGAAGGTTCTCTGATCAATTTTACCACTTATTGGCACTTGGAAACTCCTTGCTAGGTCTTACATATCTCATGAACATTTAATTTAACATTTATAAACCATCCCTCATTTAATCAAGACCCCCTTAAAGGTCCCAAATTATCTTTAGTCTTCATATGGCATGAGTGCACCTCCAATCCACTGAGTGACTATCCTAGACAAGACTTGGTATGAGACAAAATAGTGGGTATACCCACTATTTGTCAAAAATAGGTGAGTCTATTATAGTTTTAAATAGGTCATGAAAACCATTTATACCAAATATCAATACTTTAATGTGTTTATAAGGGATTCATCTAATAATTTTGGCTAAAACTGACAATTTAGAAACCTATAGACTATGTTCTTAGTGTGATTGTCTTAAGTATAGAATTCACACCATATTATAAGGTATTTGGGACTATGGGATGTTTTAAATTTGATTTAAATCATTTTTATAATCAGATTATGGTCTATCAATTCCCCTTTTACTTGTATACCCTACTATCTAAGCCTACCTAGGGTTCTTGATCCATTGTGCCTCTCTAACCCTAAAGGTCTTCAAGTGTGCTTCCTATTATGTTTCATGAGTAAAAAATATTGAAAAAATTAGAATATTTATACCCCCATTATATTAATTTTTTTTCTTATCCTATATAACTTATAATCACTAACATAGATTAGTGATGTTATCTATAACCACTTATATGGATGACTACCTACAGCGTATGCTACTAGGCCTGTTTAAGATGAAGATGAGCTTCATATTAATTGAATCTCTTCGTATAAGGGTATAATATTAAAATTTACTCCTCATATTATTTATATTTCATGATACCATACAAAACCTTATACCTTGACTAGTCCACACAATGCCTTTTGAAACCCTACTATAGTAGTCTTGTAGGGATAATTATGAATGTACATATGCAATCTTAGTCAACTACCTAGATAAATAGATCAATTTTTTTATGGTTTCATAACTTAATAATCATAATTGTGTCTTTTTACCCCTAATTTCAATACATTGTATTCTTCAACTCTCCCCCTATAAATTTTCTTATTTTTCCCCCATAGACTAATTGTAGCTTCCATATGGTACTATTATAGGTTCACATTTTGTGTTAGTAAAGATTGAAGGAGTCAAGACATTTATAATATTTTCTATAACCATCCTTTATTATCATTTATCTCTTTAACTTCCTTTTATCACTCTCACAATCTTATTAAACACACTTCTCCTCAACTCTATTCACATGACATAGATTGAATAGTTCAAGTGGTTATTTGTAGGGTTTTAAAGTGGCTTGTATAGGGTGAAAGAGATCATATTGTTTGAGATTGATGGTATGAAAATCACAGGTTAGCATTCACCACCTTAAGATTCATACCAATCTTTAAACCCTTGAATAGTCTTATACAGTGTTTTTGAGATCCTACTTTAATAGCCCAAAGGGGTGATTGTGGGTGTCCTTTTACTATGTTAGGACTTATTCGGAGGGTTGAGGTCCTCATATGAATGTCCTAATAATTTTTTACAACTACTCATATTTTTATTTTCTCATAAGAAGTTTTATATTTCTATGAAATATAACTATCATCCATCTTCCTTCTTATCCCATGGATGGACTAATCAATGTAGCTATAACTGTGTTGTATGGACTTTATTCCTATGTTGGAAAGCATGAGGTAAAGGCATTGAGAAAATACATGATAAAATGATTGATAAATAAATTCTATTTGTATTCCATTCACTCTTCCATAATTTTATTGCCTTCATCCAATCATAACAACTCTTAAAATGCTCCATGGTGACTACTAGCTATGTCAGACCTCTATACAAATAGAGGAAGTACATAAGGCTATCTCTAAGGCATGAGGGTGACATTCAAACTTGTTTAACTACTTTAAAACTACATATTAAACATAAATAAGCACCATTCAACACTATAATGTTTATTTAATAAAATAATAAAGTTTACCTTAACATTTCCAAAATTACCTTAAAATGTTTCTAATAAGGTAACGTGGCGTTACTATTATGCCTTAAAACTCTATTCTTCATTCCTCCACTAAGTTTGGTTTTCTAACATAATAGTTTAATAAATTAATATACTTGGTGTCTATAATTTTTAAACCATGTATACCTATTTAGACCCGTTCAACCACCCTATATTGGGTGATAACCCTTATGACTATTGTAGGTGCTAGTTTTGGACTGAGTCTTAACCTTCTTTCACCACTAAGATATCAACTACCTCCTTAAGAAGTTAAGACCTTATTTATGGAATGGGACCTACATAATTTTATATGTATCCCTTAATTCAAATTTTATTAACCTTGAATTTGCGTGCCATAGGATGATTGTTCCCTCTCATACCCTTTTTATAGTAGGTTTTAGGGCTGACTTTGTATGAAATCCTTTTCTCAAATATGCATTCATTTCCATATTACACATTTAGATCTCTATGAATAGTACCCATTGGTTAATATTATATGGAATTATATATCAAATCCTATAATGTTTATGATGCATTGGATATCCTCACCATGTATCTCATACTTTCCTTCACCATTGAAACTTGCCTCTAGTCTGAGCTCTTAAGAATCTTAACTTTCTCATTGATGTTGATGAAGAGTCATATTGACCCTATCACCTTTAGAAATTTTGATGTATAATTTTAATACCTTACATGTTAAAGGGCATCAAACCATATTTTTGGAGGCACTTAGACTTTTCTAGATTGTATACCCCTTATTCATGATGAATGATGCAATGAAACTATAGATATGACTTTATGGAGGGCTTATGGAGAATGGTGTTATTGAGAATGAATGGATCGATATATTTGAGAAGAAAGGGATACATGAATGAGATTGATGTTTTAAAAAGACACTTTAAACATCATCAATATTTTCACATTAGTGCACTAAAAATCCCATAACTTCAAAAAACTCAGCTCAAACTCTCTCATAAGAGATATTCTCAGAATGGAGATATATGAATCATTTATTATATGGGTTACATGTGACATGAATTATATATTTATATTATAACCTTGAATATTAATTTATTTTCCTAAAAGCTTAGGTTATACTCCAAAACTAATCCAAAAGACCTTTCATAAGGATAAATAAGGAAACAAGTTTTATGTTATAAATAACCTATTATAAGGAGTTATCATATTAAAATAATATTAAAATTATCCTCATGAACTATTAAAACATCCCTCAAAACCACTCCTCTTCATCATTTTCTGATCTTGAGAAATAGGTGTAAGAATAGACCCCTCTTGGATGCATAAGCTATAGTGACATGTTGTCACTCTTAGAATTTATTCATAAATGTGATTCTAAAAATAAATGAATAAATGAAACTAATTTAAATATTAATTTTACCCCTAACAATTTCAAAATTTTTAGAACCTAACTCTTTCTCCTCTTTCCGTACCAAGCATTTAAAAATTGCCCTTCTAGAGCTTCCAAGAAGGTTGATATATGAGCAAAGTGGATTGTTGCCATTTTTACCCTAAAAATTAATAAAAACAACTAATATGACCCTTCTGGGATCCAATTAATCCTTTGGGATTATTTTCTCATAAAAATACTTTGAAAACCAGTATGAATGCCTCAAAAAGGCCTATTTTTGCACTAAAAAGGCCAAATTCACTAAGGAGATCTGATTGAAATGATTTAAAATGTGTTAATAAATATATTATAAGGTTAATAAATATGTAATTAATCTTCTTCCTGATCATATACCATCAAAAACTTACAAAACCTTCACTATAGGGCACAAAATGGTCAGAATTACATGAAAATGAGTCATGAAATTAGTCCTAAATGTAATAAAAATAATTATTAAAATTTTAGGCATAAAATTACCTTTAAAAATTATATTATACTGATAAAATCACTCTATACTCTTCTCACCACTGAAAATGGCTCAGAAAGGGCAAAAAATGACTAGACAAGGATAAGACAAATGAAGGACAAAACCTTAAATCACCTAATCAACTTAAGACCTGATAATGATGGTTTATAATTATCAATTTATTTAATTTTTAATAATAACCTACTATCCAACAAGAAAAAATATCATGACATGAAAAGTTTTGAATGATAGGGGTGACAATTTGATCTTTGAGCTCAAAGTTGTCAACAGCTACTTGGGAAGATGCAACACCATTGAGGTGTTAGTACCCCGACCTATTTTATTGAATTAAAAGAGGAAGTATACATAAGGTTATGGGTTTTTATGGCCCCTTTTTTTATATTTCTCATCTTTGACATTCAATGAATAGGATATTATGGCTACTATAAATTTAACTATGGATTATGTTGTTAGTCACGTTCAATTGAGCCATGTGAGGGGTTTTATGAAGCCTTTTAATGTGTTGGGAACCATGAGAAATATATTTCACCAATCATGCCTTATATTATTTATATGAAAATTTAAAATTTTTATATTTCCCTTATGTGATGTCATAATTATGAATTTGATTATGTTAATGTGATATATTAATTTAATGATGTGGATCATTGCTCATAAGTTATAAATTGAAAATTGCTAGTATATAAGGCTATATGAATCTATATATGTGTATGCATGTATTCCTTGATATTTTTATTTTTGATTATTTATTTAGTTCCATGTTTTGATTAAATCTAGTAGATTTGACTATGAGGTTAGAGGAATATGATGTTTGTATCAAGTGTGAAGGAATTAGAAAGGGCCAATAAAGGAAAGAGACTATCCCAATCATGGTTATATCACCTAAAAACCTTATATTAGACCCTAACAATTTATTTTAACTATATTATTAATTTGTTTTCCTAAATACTATTCACCATCCCTTTTAAAATTATTGTACCTTAAACAACTAGATTTTAAATTTTTTGGGTAAAACTTGTGGTCACCTCACCTTAAGACCCTTGTAGAGTCAGAATAAGTTAGGAAGTCTAGGAGGTGATAATATGGAGATGGAAAATCACATTCACCATGGTAACATGTGATATAACATTTTTTAATGTGGTATGATCTAGGAAGCATTGGAGAGAGTGGGAAATAATGGGTTGGTTTTAGGAATCCTATATCAAAAAGTTGAGATCTCCATTTGGAGGAGTGTTTTCCATTTGGAAGAAAAAGTAAATATGAGGGAGAGAAGATAATTATATAAATAATAAATAATAGTAAAATATATCTAAGGGATTCATGCCTTAAACAACTAGAGGATAACACACATGAGGAATTAGATTAAATAGGTGGGTTTCATGTCAACCTATTACATAGTTTATTTACTTTGAATGCACATGGTTCTATTTATTCATATGATCTATTGCTTTCAGGAGAATAATAACACTTGGATTATTTTACCTATTTTAATATTTTTTCCATAGTTGTACATTGGACACCATGTAGTTATTTTCCATTTGAAATCATTGGAGTGGTTGTGTACCTGTTTGTTTGACTAGAATGTTATCAGCTTTCTTGCATAAATATCTTCATATTTTTGTGACACCATGAAATAGATATATATGAATAATAATTTCATAATGGCACATTTTCAAGTCCTCTCGTATTGGTCATGGTGGTATACTAATTGACCCTCCTATGAATGTCATGGTGGAATATTGTTAAAGCCTCTCATTCTAGGCATAGTGGCACATTACCTAGCCATACTATGAATATTGGGTGAAATCAATTGAGTGATGTATCATATTACTATTCAATCAAATGGTGAGCCTTGTTATGATGAGAATTATTTCATGTTAATTTTTATATTATGAATGATTTTTTTTAATTGAATGATCATTTGAATTATTTTTTGATTTATATTTAGGACTAGTAGTCTCCTCAGGTAGGAATTAAGAATATGACTATAGGTGGTGATAGTCATTCCATTTGTGTTAAGTCACCCTTGCTTATATATCCAACCATGGATTTCCAAAATTATGAAACCATGTTTGGATATGGGAGTGGCAAGCTCGAGGGTGTCAAGAGTAGTATTTTAGTGATGACAAAAGATTGGGTGATGAATATTCCTTCAAATGGCTTATAGATGCTTTTGAATGGACAAAGAACCTCATTGAACACTAAATGTTCTTATATTATTGAGTCAAGACTAGATTTGTGTTTCATGCTTATTTAAATAAATGGATGAAATTTTATGAATTGACAAAGTTAATAGAAACTAGCTTGCTTGTAATAACCTGGAAGAAGATAGTATGTAGTGAAATAGCCTAGTTATGGGTGAATAATTTTGTTTATATTTTCATAAAACCTCTTTTATAAACTAATATGTAAATATAAGGATATGTTTTGAATGAATAAAATTGGTAAGGATTAGTTATGTAAATAAACACTCTTATCTTATAGGGCTCCTTTAATAATACTATAGTGCACTTCACTTGCCTAAATATGTGTTAACATCAGCCTACTAGATGTACATTGTGTCACTTATTATGTTCAATTTTGATATATTTAAATGGATTAATTTGATCCCATATATGTATAACATATATAAAAATCTATTAGGTTTTTATTAAGAATGAAAATATAGCTTATCTTAATAATCTGAACATTGATGTTATTTTGGTGAAACTATGTCTTATGAAAGAAGTACTTAAGTAAAATGTTTGGATAAGATATATTTTTAATACCTTTCCTTCAAACAAGAACAACTAATAATAAAAGATAATTTTAATAAATATTATATCTAATGTTATAAATATAACAATATAGGTAAACCTTTAGGTTTGACTGAGGTCATCTTTGTAAAGGATTAATAGAAAAGAAGAGGATTCTCAAGACCAATCCTAGATTTTGTGATTTACTATTAGTAAATATATTGACTATGTCCTAATATTGGATATTATGGAATAAGTATTTATGATAAATACTATAAGTGTATTCTTATAATGATTAAGATGAATCGACTCATAATATCAAGATTGCCTGGTGAATTTTTGTTAGTCGACTAAACCATTGAAAATATTTATTTAGTTTCGTGAGGATGATTTAAGCCTTGTTGCCTTATTGTTTTTTATATTTATGGAAAGGTATGGTTATTTTATGCATATTAATGGTAGGATCCACTAATAGTCATATTTTATATCTTTATATCTTGGTTCTAATTCGTCAAATCATTTTTTAAGTTTTCTAATGTCTTTTACCTTCATCAAGTATTCCATGATGACTAAATTTGAGTTTTGCATTAGCTATTTTTGTTTGGTCTATTAGTCAATGGTTTATTTAGTGAACTTTATGGATTTTTGAAAATTTAGTCAAATGATGCCTTGTGGCATAGTTATGGTGGATCAAAAATTTAGATAGGTAGCTATCATATAATACCTTGAGGTCCAAATAAACTACCACCAAGTTGTAGATTTGTGGAACTAGGAACCTTAGGAGTATTGAACCATTAGGATAATTTTTTAGTGCCTCAAATATCCCTAGGGCCTAAGACAGTTCCATATGAAAGCTTCATAGAGCTTAAAACTTCAAAAGTATTAATCCATTGGGGATAATTCCCCAATAACTCTAGGTCTCAAGGGGTCAAGGTAACATATGGTATCTTCCCAAAACTCAGACCCTTGGAAGGGTTAAGATATTGGGGATATTGCCTCAATGCTTACAAGGCCCTAAGAGCCTAAGGGGATCCCACATGGAAGGATCCTAAAGCATAGAATCCTAGAAGGATTAGTGACTAACATTATATTTGGGGTCTTGTATTCAAAAATGGTGCAATTACATCCCCTAGTGGGGTTAAATTGAGTACTCCCAAAATGGACATATGGTACTTAACTACATTATTAACTATTGAGGTTAATATTTCATGGTTGTCTCAATGTCATAGCATATTAACTCTACGCATGTAACATTGAATGTATTCATTAACATTTGGTTGAATGATTGGTTATTTTGACCTCTTAATAAGTGGTACATGCATGTTAATTGATCTATGGTAATTGACATGGATCACACATATGTATATATTATGAAATATAACTCATTTATCTATTCAATTTTATTGGTTGGTTATGTGATTTTGGTTGTGTCATGTCTATTTTTAGTTAAAAAAGGTGAATGATAATATTTACTAAATTTGTCCTAGTGTTAAAAATCATGTTGTAGAATGACATTGTCATAGGCAACCCTACAAAAAATATGCAACACCCTAAATATTAAGAAAATTTGTCCTAGTGTTGTCAATTTCACCATGAAATGACATTGGTATGGGAAACCTAACTCAAAATATGCACTGCAACAAACATTTCTTAAATTTATGACAACATTGTGAATTGAATTATCCAATGACATTGGTATGGAAAACCCCACTAAAAATATACAAAAACCCAAATATTTTTTAAATTTGTTCCACTAGTGTGAATTGTGCCTTGCACAATATTAGTATGGGAAAACCAACTCAAAATATACAACACCTTGAATAGTTTAAAAATTTATCCCAGTATTAAAAATCATGCCATGTAATGACATTGGTATGGGAAACATAAATCAAAAAAGAAACACCCCAAATATTTTAAAAATTTGTCCCAATATTACAAATTACAACATACACAAACATTGGTATGGGAAACCACACTCAAAATATGCAACACCACAAATATTTTTAAATTCTTTCCCAATGTTGTGAATTATGTCATATAATGACATTAATACAATAAACCCAACTCAAAATATGAAACATCCACAAATATTTATGAATTGTATCCTAGTATTGTGAATTACAATACACATTTACATTGGTATGGAAAACCCAACTCAAAATACGTAAGATAACAAATATCATAAAAAAATGTCCTCATGTAAATTATGACACACAATGACATTAGTGTGGGAAACATGACTCAAAATGCAATACCCTAAATATTTATAAAATTTGTACTTCATATATGAATTTCACCATATAAAAACATTTTTGTTATAAACTTGACTCATAATATGAAATACCCAAAATATTTCTTAAATTTTTCATAGTATTTCAAATTACACTACGCATTGAAATTAGGATGGGAAAACATGTACAAAATATGAAACACCCCCAATATTTCCTAAATTTAACTTAGTGTTATGAATTATGCTATAAAACATCATTGGTATATGAAACCCTAATTAAAATATGAAACACCCCAAATAGTTTTGAAATTTGTCTTAGTGTTGTGAATTACATCATGCAACAACATTGGCTTATGAAACCAAAATCAAAAGATGAAACACCCCAAACATTTAATAAAATTGTCCCAGTTTCATGAATTATGTTGAACAATGACATTGGTATGGGAAAACTAATTGAAAATGCGAAACATCCCAAATATTTATGAAATTTGTCCTAGTGTTGTGAATTACATCACTTAATGACATTGATATGAGAAACCTAACTTAAAATAATCAACACCTAAAATATTTAATTATTACAAATTATACCATAGAATAACACTAGTACGAGAAACCTAAATAAAAATATGTGACATCCCAAATATTTCAAAAAATAATTCCTAGTGTTATGAATTGTGACATGCATTGACATTAGGATGGGAACCCCCACTCAAAATATGCAACACCCCAATTTTTCTCAAAAATTTTCCAAGTACTATGAAAATTTACATGTAATGAAAATGGTATAGCAAACCTAAATAAAAAAATGCAACATCCTAAATATTTCAAAAATTTGTCCCAGTACTATGAATTATGATGTGTAATGACATTGGTATGGGAAACCTAATTCAAAATATGAAACACCCAAAATATTTTAAAAATTTGTCCCAGTGTTGTAAATTGCATTATGCAATGACATTTTAATGGGAAACCTAACTCAAAATATGAAACACCCAAAATATTTAAAAACTATTCCTAGTGTTACATATTACACCATGTAATGACATTGGTATAGGAAACCTAACTCAAAATATGCAACACCCCAAATATTTTTGAAATTTATCCTAGTGTTGTGAGTTATGATATACATCCACATTAGTACATATAACTACACTCAAAATATGTAACACCCCAAATATTTTTGAAATTTATCCTAGTATTGGGTGTTACATCATGTAATGACATTTTTATAATAAATTTGACTCAAAATATACAACACCCTAAATATTTATGAAAATTTTCCCAGTGTTGTGAATTAATCCACACAATGACATTGGTATGATAAACCTAACTCAAAATTTGAAACAATTAAAATATTTCCAAAATTTGACCTAATATTGCTAATATATCCACAAAATGACATTGGCATGAGAAACTAAAATCAAAGTATTGACCACCAAAAATATTTCTAAAAATTATCATAGTGTTATGAGTTATGACATGCACCAACATTGGTATGGGAAAACTAATTTAAACTATGAAACTATCAAAACATTTTATATTTTTCTCATAGTCTTGTGAATTTCACTGCATAATAACATTGGTATGGGAAACCTGACTTAAAATATGTAACATCCAAAATATTTTCAAAAAAATTCTAGTGTTGTAAATAGTTACACATAACAAAATTGGTATGGGAAACTTGACTCAAAATGTGCAACAACCAAAATATTTATAAAATATATTTTCATGTTGCAAATTATGTCACTTAAAATCATTGGTATGGGAAACTTGACTTAAAATATTAATAACCCCAAATATTTCCTAAATTTGTCCTAGTGTTGTGAATTGTACTACATAACCACACTGGTAAGATAAACTTGATTCAAAATATTTCAAAAAATTGTCCCAATTTTGTGAATTTTACCCCAAATCAACACTGGTACGAGAAATTGGGCTCAAAATATGCAACACCCATATATTTATGAAATTAATCCTAGTATTATGAATTATGTGACACAATGACAATGGTACAGAAACTTGACTTAAACTATTCAAGAACTTGAATATTTCTCAAATTTATCCATGTTGTGAATTACATTGTGGAATGACATTGGTATGGAAAACCCCACTCAATATATGAAACACCTAGAATATTTCTAAAATTATTCCTAGTTTCTCAAATATTTCCATGCATTGACATTGGTGTGGGAAACCTAACTCAAAATATGAGACACCCGAAACATTTCTAATTTTTTTCTAGTGTGACAAATTTTGTCATAAAAAACATTGGTATGAGAAACTTTAGTCAAAATATGCAGCATCCTTTTTTTTTTGAAAATTTTTACAATGTTACAAAATATGACATGTAAGGATATTAATATGGGAAACCCTACTCAAAATTTTCAACACCCATAATATTTTAATTTTTTTTCTTAGTGTTGTGAATTACTTCACATAATGACATTGATATGGGAAACTAATCTAAAAATATGAAACACCCAAAATATTTCCTAAATTTGTCCCACTATTATGAATTACATTTTACACTAACCTTATATGAGATACTGACTCAAAATATGCAACACCCAAAATATTTCAAAAATCTATCTCTATGTTATGAATTGCATAATGCAACAACTTACTATGGGAAATGAGACTCAGAAAATGAAACACCCCAAATATTTCTTAAATTGTTCTTAGTTTTATGAATTTCATCATGTGACTGCATTGGTAAAGGAAACCCAAATAAAAAAATCAACACCCCAAATATTTCATAAACTTTTCATAGTGTTGTGAATTGTAACCCATACTAGCATTGGTATGGGAAACCTAACTAAAATTACCCAAGACCCCAAATATTTATTAAATTTTTCCTAGTGTTCTGAATTGCACTCCACAACAACAATAGTATGGGAAACCTAACTCACTATATGTAACACCCCAAATATTTTGTATTTTTTTTTCTAAGTGTTGTGAATTATGTTATCAATGACACTAGTATGGGAAACCTGACTAAAAATATGAAACACCCCAAATATTTACCCCAAGTCAATATGGATCACCCTTATAGGTTGAAAATTCATAGAGGTGTCTAATGTTTTTCATGGTATTGTCACTATCCCAAGTGGTTTTAGATTGTCCCATATGGTCATATGTGTCCTTGTTTATCATTGTCTAAATTCTAGTCTTAGGTTCACTTATCTAGTCCTATGTTCAAATACAAGGTATTGTATGGTCAAAAATGGTAAAATGACTAATATGGTCTAAAGACATTTCAAAAGGTTATTTAGATGTCATTTGTATCATATTATCATGTTTTAATCTTTATCTGTCTCCTACTTGCAAAAAATCACTTTTTGGCCACCTTTTGGCCTATGAAGAAGAGTTTTACATGCTACCTAAATTAGATAATGTTTAAAGAAGATTACAAATTCCCTTGGTGTCATAAACAATTCAGACAAGGATCAAGAATAGTTGAATTTTAATAGAAGTTTTAGTTCAATATTTAGTTGAAAATATTTTAGAAGTGACTCTTGGTCTCACTTAGACCATTTTCCAACTCTGGACTAGGTTTTAGTTTGAACTGACACTCTAAACACTTCTCCTCCATCACTACTTTCACAAGCTTAAGAAGGCAATTTTACATTGAATGGTACAAATAGATGAGAGAAAGAGAGATTTAGGAGATTAAAATTTGGACATTATTATGTGTCTAAGTAATATTTAAATTAGTGGCATTAGTTTGAATAATGGTGGCCTCTTATTTATTAAACATTGAACATAGTGACAACATGTCACTATGGCCTATTCATCTGAGAGGGGCCTATTTGTGAAACTATTTCTCTAACTTAGAAATTTATGGACAATAATGATTTTTAGGAATGTTTTTAGAGGTATTAGAACTAATTTTCATAATGGTTTAATCATTTTAATCATCTCTATAAAGTATGTTCACTTGAAGGAAGAATGCCTTAGTATACAAGTTGTTCTAGTGGATTCTGTTACAAGTTCTTAATTCTTTTTAATAGCGGTCATTCTTAGAGGATTCTATTGCTTTTTAATTCATGGGTTCTTACTTAGTTTCAATAAATTAATGTATTCTTCTCTCAAATGTGTATTTTATCCATATTATTCAAGTGTATGTTCTTTGAGACATTATTAGTGCTTGAACAAGTCTATCAGAGTTTGACTAATGATTTAGGATTAGGTACTAGTGACGTACCATAGTGTGAAGTTCCTGAGATCACATTACACTGATTATAGGAATGAGAAGCTCAATATTTTAGTTAAATTCACCTTGAAATATGAGGTCATAAGTGTCTCTTCCAATTTTATGTTTTATAGAATGTAAATATAGCTTAGAGATGCTCATAACTATGGTGCAAGTTTGATACATATCCTTATATCCTTGTATAGTCATAACCACCTCACTACCCTCTCAAAAATTTCTCAAAATGATTAAAATGCTCTAATTCTCTATTCATAGACCTCATGTATAGGTGACTAAATCTATAGGTCTATAAAAACCTATCAAGTGAGTTGAAGATGAATAATCTTGGATTATAAGCTCTATAGACTATTGATTAATGAAAGAAAATATAATAGTGATTGATAGAGTTTAGAAGTTTAGGAATTCATTAAATGGATTTTTGTAGCCTAACCAATCCTAAATGATTACCTATAGGCCCTAAGCCTGTAAGTCTCTCTTTGGTACCAAATTTAACTTCAACTCTACATTATAACAAGCTAAAGCATATAAAATTGAATATGATACAAGTAAGTTCAAGACACAAGCCTTGAAGGAACCACTAGGTCACTTGCAAGTGAAGATGATAGTGAAATTAAGATGACAATTTCTAAAAAACACCTACAGTACCCTATATAGATAATGTATAGATGGAAGAAAAGACAAGTTAGATTAAAATGTCTTGAGAGAGCACACAAATCCTATAGATAATGGAAGTTAGCTCCCTTGTGTATATCCTTCAAACAGTGGAAATTTAAAAGACTAGTTAAGACCTAATGCATAATAAAGTAGACCTAAAAGGCCACCTACAAGACTATTATAAGGTCAGTTCACTTTAATATTGATAAAAGAGGTATAGTAGTGTATGAAGGGTATTTTAACCCATTAAAGTATTCAAGGGAATTAGAGAAACCATTGGGAGGTTGATATATGAGAGAAAGGTCTAAAACTCAAAGAAGACTACCAATCATCCTAAAAGAACACCTATAGGTCTGTATAAAGCAAAGACAATTGCTATGAAGTGATAATAGAAGTATTTGAGAGAAACATAAGCCTAATTTAATATTATAAATAGGTTCATGAATTTTTATAAGGTGAGTGATGACTTGGGTGAAATCCTAAAACTATGAACACTTTATGAATAGTCAAATTACCCTAGTATCACCTACAAGAATATACATGGATAAGCTAATTCATGAACTTAAAAAATAGAGTTAGGTTATATATGAGAAAATATATAAATTAAAATGGAACCAAAATTTTTTCAAAGTCATTTGAGTAGGTCATTAATGTGAAGATAAATCTCTTGAACCCAAGAATGCAGTCAAGTGTCCTACACAATCACATACAGGCCTTTAGTACTTACCATTCCAATTTCAAGCCTAAAATGTAATTAGAGATATGTTTTAAGGATATTAAAACCATTTGGAGACCTAAATAATGTTACAAATAATGGGAAAGTTTAGTTATGAAGAGGAGAGATCTTAAAATTCATAATCACACATTCAAACCCTAAAGAACACCTATAGGTTTCTTTCTAAGACACATATGAGCTAGTGTTAAGTCTAAAAAATTAAAGGATAGAGGTGTGTTTAGAATGTGTAATAAATATAATTAGGGAATATAAAATTATATTTCAAGATAAATGGGAATTATATTGGTGTGAAGGTGAGGTTTCAAATCCTAGTATATAGTCCTATCTTTAAGGATACCTACAGGCCACATACATGATTGGACAAACCTTAAACCTAAAGTGAGCAATAAAAATGGAGTGAGGGACTCTAAGGTCAACTTTATGGTAGATATAAAAGTCAAATTGAGTTTTTAAACCAAGAGGGAACTAGATAATATTGAACAAACTGGTCTCTAAATCCCCATACACAATAAAGATACACATATAGGCCTACTTTCTCTTTTAGGTGAGTTTTGTTTGAATTAAAGAAGAATAAATATAAAAATGTTTGAGATAGTTCATTTGGAATTATATAAAGTGTTTTAAACACATAAATATGACTAATAAGGTCTTATAACAAGATGAGAAGGTCAAATACTCACTTTAGGCTTCAAAACCATGCACACAGTCATAATAAACTCAAATAGTCATTAGGTAATTTGATGTTTGAGAGATCCATAGGCACAACCATGCTATAAAAAATTGTAAAAAAGGTTTTCATTGGTTGAAAACTATTTTAATGTAAAATTCATGTTCATATAAAAAGAGTAAGTACTCAATGTTTTGTCTTAGATTCTGTTAATTCCTTAGGCAAGGGCAACCATGATACCTAGAGGTTTACTTGATCTAAAAGGGCACAAATAATGTTTAAAGACATCATGGGGGGAATATTTAGGAATTTAAAATATGTATCATATGTATCCATACATTATTAGGTGTAAACATATTTTAGGTTTCCATCCAAGTGCCCTTAATGGCTAGCAAAGAGAGAACAAACCTATAACCCCAACACCCTAAATAGTGTACCTTGGGCATATAGAGGGGTAATGAATAATTAAAATTAAAATATAATTATGTATAGGTATTTTTAATAGGTTAAATATCCTCTCAAAATATTGATATGGATATTTGAGACCCAAAACTCATGTTTGACCTCTCTCTAGCCTCAAGACACTAAACAAGCCACTCAAAGAGCAACTTCAAATGCTCAACCATTGCTCACACTTTTAATGGGAGTATAAGACTTTTATAATAGTTTAATGGAAATATAAATAAGGTTTTAAAAGTGGAAGGATTTAATTTAGTTATATTAATTTATGAAAAATCATTAAGACCCCAAAAAGGTCTTAAACCCTAATAGTGACCAGTCATGGAGAAAAGGCCTCAAATGCACATATAAAAACATAGTTTTATCTTGAAAAATATTTTATGTTATTTATGACTAAAATTAGGTTAATAAAATTTAATTTTATGCTAACATCACTTGTACATATTGGTATAATACCCTATTTTTGCATATTTTTGGTGTTTTTTAGGTGTTATGAGAAGGGGTGAGCTTATAAATCATGGAATGAGGTCATATGGTACTTTTAATATCCATTAAATTATAAAAAATTGAGTAGGAGGTTTTTAAGGTGATCAAACTAGGCCCATTTTTCAAGGTATTCTATAACAGGCTCAAAATGAGACTAGGTGGTAAAGCCATTTCTTGGTTTGCATACTTTCATAGGGTCTCAAGACCGTAGATTTATCATTGAGGTTGGTGATGTCATATTTAAATTTATTCACACACTTTTTGTTTATTTCACAAGTTTTTTAGAATTTTTGAGAAATAAAATAGGGTCTAAAGCAAGGAAGCCTAATTCATGAAAGAGAAAGGTAGAAAATTGGGTTTCTACTCAAAGTCTAAAGATTAATTTTGACATGAAACTAGAAGTACATATAGGTTAATTTAATATTCCATTATTTTTTCAATTTCATCCATAAAAAAATTACATAAGGATATTTACAGGAAAAAAGGGATACAAAGAAACTAGGCTTAGTGAAGGATTATGAAGAAAAATAAGTTATTGAGAGTTGGTAAAAGAACCAAAATGGTTTATTTAAGAAATAATAACATTTTTGAATACCATTCATGTATATTGGATGAGATTTAGAATATTCACTTAAGTTTTGGGCCATTTAGACCAAACTAGGTGTGGGAAATGAAGAGTTACAAGACACCTATGCACTTGAATGATGAAATGATAGGAGTTTCTTAAGGAATGTAAAATGTTCAATAAGTTGTTTTAGGTTAGGTAATGGTGAATACATGGCTAGAAGGTCCATTTTTCACTCTTTTCATGTAAATAAGGGTAATTTCTAAGGAGTTATTTAAGGTGTCAAATCCAAATTATAACCCCCATGCCACTTAAAAGATTGGAGTTTATTCAATAGTGAGACACATCACCTTGGAGGTATATTGGATATTCATAACTCCTTTTATGGTTTTAACTCTCATGGACACTTGCCAATATTCTTCTACCAGCTCTCTCTCTCTCTCTCTCTCTCTCTCTCTCTCTCTCTCTCTCTCTCTCTCTCTCTCTCTCTCTCTCTCTTCACCATTCTCTATATAAGCAACCACTTTTGGCTAAGTTTATAATATCCACACCTAGTATGGTTAAGTTGTAATAGTTTGAATACTATATTTGCCTTTAAATAAAGATTTAAAATATGGTTTTGAGTTCAGAACTTCTTTTCTAAGTGTGTAAAGTAGTGCATAATTTAATGACAAGTGATAATCATCTATCCTTGTGCTCACTTTACTCTTTCATGTTTTATGCGAGTAGTATGCCCTCTAATAGGTCAAATGAATTGTATTTAGTGTCCTTGTATATCTATAATGTAAGGAATAAAATTAGTGTCTAAAATTATACCTCTTTTTCATTCACCTTGATAAGTGCAATGCACATCACCTTCATGTTTGAAACACTTATGCTAGAGGAATCTAGGGTGTTGAATCCAATATTATGAGCCATCTTTAATAGTGAAAGTATACAGTAGTATTTTGGAAATAAATTTAGTGAATCACCTAATTATAATAGGTTACTTTCATGTTCCTTCTATCTATTTTCATTCCGAACAACAAGTAGTATAGATGATAAGCTATCAAACACAAATCTAGGGATCTAACCCTTCAATCTAGAGGTTCACTTCTATTATAAGAAACCCATAGGCCTAGAGGTAATCCAATGTTTCAATAAATTTGGATGAGGCTTCACCAAATTATCCAAGGGTGCAAAGTTTAGTGACAATAGTTTTGGTACTCCTGATGGGACTATTATCCTAAGCACATCTTGTCAAGGTTAATGTTGGTCTTGAAAACATCATAACTGCATACATGTTTTCTAATTAGCATTTAAAAACTCCATTGAGGATAATATATGGTTGTAGAAAAAAATTATTATTCATTTTGTTAATTATTCATGGTCCTTACTAGGTTATCTACTAGTAGAGATTATCATCCTATAAATCCACTCCCTCAACCTTAACTTCCTCTTGAAGTTCAATATCATGAGCCCATGTCGACATTTGAAGAGAAAAATATTTTTCAAGTTAAGAAGAACAAGAGAGTGAATAATAATTTGAAGATAACATGGATAAACAACATGCTTTCCTAGCCTTAAATACTAAAAATCTTATAAACCTTAATTCTTATGATGATATCCCTCCGAATGCCATCAAGAATGTTCCCACCTTTAATGGGGAAAGTAATATCACCACAAGTGAGAATATTAGGGACATATTCAACTTATATAATTTTCATAATGTCACAAAAGTTAATATTTCAATCAAATTACTTGCCATGTCTCTTAGGGGAAAAGCCTTTGATTATTTTAGAACATTACCAAGATGATATATCACTACTTGGGATGAGTTTGGGGAGTTGTTGACTTAAAGGTTTGAAGATAAAATTGATCATACATCACTCATACATCAATTTAATGTCATTCAAAGAAGGCCAAAGAAGACTATACATCACTTTAATGAGATGTTTCCAAGAATATAGAATAGGTTTCCACCTCCCCTGAGACCCCCTATATGTTTTATTTTCCCAACATACCTTAGAGCTATTGGGATTGATATAGTTGTCATGTTACAGTCCATTAGTGGGTACACTTTTCTTGAAGCCTATGACATAAACATTAGAGATAAGAATGGTTTGATCCAAGCTAAAAATATTACTCCAAAATTATCTATTCCCATATTTCATAACATGTCTTATAATCATCCAAGTCTTGCTCCAATTCAAATTTCAAGAAACAAATCTAGAACTAACCCAAAAAAATAAAAAGATACCATTGATTGGGAAGCAAGATAAGGCCTTAGAAGCTCAAGTTATATAACTAGATATAAAATTTGGAGTTCATGAAAACCATAATCCTACCCTCCATAATCAAATATATTTCCACCTTAGTATAAGGGTCAAATGAGGGGAAAAGGTTAGCCTAACTTCAATAGGCCACCTAATTCCTATAATCTAAACTCTACTCCCAACATAAGAGCCATGGTTCTAGTTCATAAAAACTTGGTTCAAGGAGAAGAATGAAAATCTCAAGGACATTATATGAATTCTAATGAAGTTGAAGGACAAGCTTTGGTATCTCAAGGAGGGACTAATCCTCAATTGAAAATAGAAGATGAGATTTTCATGCAATCAAAATTTAATGAAGAGTGTGGCAGCCAAGGAGTGAGCTTGGAAAACTTTCAAGTGAAAGATACACTTATCCTAAATTAGAGTAATTCATTTTAAGCCAATCAAGATAAAATATAAGAGCCTTGGTATATGTTAAATATGTGAATACAAATTCAAATAACACTCCTCTAAGGACACAAGGTGTGATTGCAAATGTGACAACCTATACAAGTCCTACACCATTTCAAAATAAAAATGTGAGAAGGGTAACTCAAAGAACTTAATTGACTCAAGATAAATGAACTTGTTTGACTTCAAGAATGAAATAAAAGGTGAGTGTTTATTATTTGAATATCATTGATTATTTGAAGAGTACAAAGACTAGGATATCCATTTGGGAAGTATTCCACATACCTAGTCAAAAGGAATTACTTAAGGAGCAGTTGTCTCAAATCCATATCAATCCTCAACCATTGAGACATGGTGGTATATACCTCACTAATGTACCTACTCAAATTTTTTTACCCTCCACGAAATCTGAAAATCCCCCACCTTTCTATCTCACTCTTAGTGTGGGAGACAAGTTAGTTCATAATTACATTATGGATACTTTAGTTATGCTCAATCTAGTTGTAGACAGGTTGGGATTGAAATATGAAATGTATATCAAAGGAGTGTCTCAAATTTATGGGAATATAATTAAGTTATTAAGTATCATCAATGGTTTGAATGTTTTCTTGCATGACTATCTAAGCTTTCCAATCATAAAAGACATAGTGGTGGTATATCTTCCTACTAACTTTTATATTTGCCTTTCAAAAGATTCCACCACCAAGATAGGAGGATATGTTTATGATGAATGGTATTTTTTGGCCTTTATAACTAGTTATGAAGAAAATGTTATAATTATAACACAACCATTGGAAAATTTTATCATTAAGCCATATGTGGAAGTAAACTCAAATTTGAATCATACTATCCATGAAGTAAAAGAACATGTCATAGATAATGGAGCATATTACAAAATTGAGGGTATCTCTAATCTATTTATGGATGATTATGGTGATAAAATATATGAAAATGATCCATATACCCTCATTTAAGGGACATAACCTTTCACATACATCAATCCTAATGAAGGTGCTAAACATGCTGAGGTAAGCCTTGATGATCCTTTTTAACAAGCTACTGAGGGTAACTATCTTAGTTATATGCATTATGATGTTGGTTTTCAAATTATGATAGATCATGATAATGAGGAAGATACTATCATTATACATACCAAAGATGGAGTTCATTGATGTGACAATCATCAAGAAGAGGATGACTTATGAAAGTAGTTTCATGTCATAGTTTAGGAGTTTGAGAAAGTGAGTAAGGAAGCCCTTCCTCAAAATAAGAATGAGCTTGAGAGTGAGGTTATTTATGAACCTAAGGAACATGGACAAGAGTGTCAAGACACTGTTAAACAATCCATAGTCATGAGTGAATACAATGAGGATAAGGTAGAAATTATTGGGGTTGAGAAGCAGCCTAAACATCAATATGATGTTGAGCCACATCCATACATATTTGAGTAGCAAAAAAACAAGTTTGATGGCTCTAAAAATAAAGTATATCATGGTCTAGATGAAGGTGAAGTTGACCAAGGTTTCATGACTCCTATGAAGTAGAATGAAGAGGACCAAATGACAATAAAAGAGGACAAGCAAGTTTCATCTCCCAACAATCCCAAAGGAGATATTAGAGAAATATTCCATGGAGTTTCAAATTGTGTACTTTTAACAAGCATAGGTCATATGACTGGTAAGATTTTTAATCATATTCACAAGCAATTTTTTTTACAAGCATCCATCCTATGGAGACTTACTCTCATGCAGTAGCTATGACTCAAGAAAAATTATTTTTGATATTGGTTGAAGAAAGAGAAAATGTTTCACCACATTAAACATGTTTTGAGGCCTATATATATATTAGGATAGGTGTGTTGTTTAGGGTTTTTTATGTTTTTTTCCCTAAATGGTTTTAATCATGGTGTGTGTTTCCTTCTTGTTGTTTGTTTTGTGTGAGTTTGAAGAGTTTTGAAGGCATATTAGTTTTATATTTTAGTATAAGAGTGACTTCATAGCCCAATGGAAGGAGAAGGCTACTAGTCAATGATAATTGTAGGTATAATACCCATCTGAGTCACTAAGAATGTTGAACAAATTTGTCCTTGAGTCAAATTTGGGTCACCTCCTATAGGTTTAAAATTCATTTAGATTTCTAATATTTTTCATCGTATTTTCATGATCCCAAGTGGTTTTAGATAGTCCCACATGGTCATATGTGTCCTTGTTTATCATTATCCAAATTCTAGTCTTAGGTTCACTTGTTTAGTCCTATGGTCAAATACAAGGTATTGTATGGGAAAAATTATTAAAAGGCATAATATGGTTTAAAATAATTTCAAAAGGTTATTTTTACATCATTAATACCATATTATCATGCTCTAACCTTTGTTTGGCTCCTACTTGCAAAAAATCACTTTTGGGTCATTTTTTTGCCCATGAATAAGATTTAGATGTATCACCTCAAGGAAATAAAGTTAAAATAGGATTAAGAACACCTATGGTGTCATAAAAAATTTAGATAAGGATCAAGAATATTTAGAATCCGATAGAAGTTGTAGTTCAATGCCTAATCTTGGCAAAAGGACACGTTTCAAGCACTTGTATGGCCTTCCAAGATTAGTTTTTCAGTTGAAAATAGTTTATAAGATTCTCTTGGGATATTTAATATCATTTCACATATAAATAATAGATTTTAGTTCAAATTTATACTCCAAACACTTCTCCTCCATCGCTACCTTCACAATATTAGGAAGACAAATTTGCATTAAATGGTATGGATAGGAGAGAGAGAGTTAGGAGCTAAAAATTTGGCCATTGTTAGGGGTATAATTAAGATTTAAATAAGTTTAATTGGTTCATTTAATTATTTCATATTATTTATAAAAAATCACTAAAAATGAAAGTAGGTCATTATGGCCTATTCATTTGAAACGGGTATATTCTTGAACCTATTTCTCTATCTTAAAAATATATGGAGATGAATGATTGTTAGGGTGGTTTGGAGAGGTCTTGGATATAATTTTCAAGATGGTTTTATTAATTTAATGATGTCCATAAATTACTTTAACTTTAAGTAATAATGCATTAGTTTATAGGATGTTCTAGTGGATATTGTTGTAAATTCTTGTTTCCTTTTCATGGTGGTCATTCTCAAAGGATAAATTGCTTTGTTAATCATGGGAGATCATAAAGTTTCATGGAAATCATGTTTTCTTATATAAAATGTGTCTTTTGTCCATATTCCTCAAGTGTTGTTCTTTGAGATATTTTTAGTGTTTGAACAAGTCTATTGGAGTTTGATTGCTAATTTATAATCAAATACCAGTGACATACCATAATGTTAAGTTCTTGAGATCACATTTCACTTATATGAGGCATGAGAAGTTCAAGATGGTAGTTTAATTCATGTTTAAATGAGAGTTCATAAATGTCTCATCTAATTTCATGTTATATAGTCTATAAGGATAGGTTGGATATGCTCAGAACTATGGTATAAGTTTGATACATATCCTCATGTCCTTGTATAGTATTAACCACCTCACTACACTCTCCAAATTTTCTCTAATTCTCTATTCATAGATCTCATGTAGAGGTGACTGCACCTATAAGTTTTTACAAACCTATAAGGTGGGTTGAAGATGAATATGCTTGCATTATAAGCTCTATAGACTATTGATTAATGATAGGAAAGAGAATAGTGGTTGATATAGCTGAGAAGTTCAAGAATTAATGATATGGATTTTTGTAGCCTAAGAAATCCTAAATGATTAACTACATGACATAAACTTGTAGGTCTTTAGTTGGTACTAGATTTAACTTTAACTCCACATTAGTACAAGATAAATCATATAAACATGACAACTATACAAGTTCAAGAAACAAGCATTGAAAGAGCCACTAGGTCACTTACAAGTGAAGATGATAGTGAAATTAAGTTGAAAAATTCCTAAGAACACCTATATTACCTTATATGGATTGTGTACAAATGGGAACATAGAGAAATTGGCTTGAAAATGTCTTGAGAGAGTAAAAATACCCTATAGATAGTGTAGTTTATCTCCCTTGTGGATATCCTTCAAACATAATGGCAAGTGAAAAGAATAGGTTTCAAGACCTAATGCATAGTCAAGTAGCCCTAAAAGGCAACATATAGGCCTATTAAAAGGTTAGTTCACTATAGGCTTAAGAAAAGAGGTTGAGTAGTGTATGAAGGCTATTTTAACACATTCAATTCTTCAAGGGAATTGGAGAAATAATTGGGAGGTTGGTATATGGCAAAAAGGTTTGAAACTCAAAGAAGACTACCAATCATCCTAAAAAACCACCTACATGTCTGTATGGAGCAAGGACAACTAGTGTGAAGTGATGATAGAGGTATTTGATAGAACCCTAAGTGTAATTTAATACATAAAATAGGTTCATGAACTATGAAAATGTGAGTGATGACTTGGGTGAAAGCTTAAAACCATGAACACTCTATGAATAGTTAAATTACATTAGAAGCACCTATAGACATACACGGGTAGGCTAGTTTATGAACCTAGGAAATACAATCAAGGTATATATGAGAAAGGATATGATTTTAAATGGAATCCCGACTAGTTTAAAGTCTTTTTTGTGGGTTATTAATGTGAATATAAAGCTATTGAACCCAAGAATGTAGTCAAGTGTCCTACATAGTCACATACAAGATTTTATTACTTATGATTATACTTTTAGGCCTAGAAAAAAAGAACATATATGTTTGAACGTTATCAATCCCATTTAGAGACTGCAGACATGTGAAAAATCATGGGAAAGGTTAGTGAGGAATAGGAGAGATCTTGGAACTTCTAGGCACACAGTTAAATACTAAAGAACACCTAGAGGATACCTTCTAAGACACAAATGGGATTAGTGTTATGTCTAAAAAATGAATTGATAGAGGTGTGTTTAGAAGGTGTTTTAAACCTAGTTAGGGAATATCAATTTATATTTTAAGATAAATGGGAATTCTATTGGTGTAAAGACTTGGTTTCAAAACCCAATATACAATCCTATCTTCAAGGATACCTACAGGCTACATATATCACTAAACAAAACTTAAACCTAAAGTGAGTAGTAAAGCATGGATTGAGGGAATATAAGGTCCAATTCATGGTAGATATAAAATTTAGGTTTAGTTTTGAAAATAAGATGGAATTATAGAAGATTAAACAAATTGGTCTCCAAACCTCCATACATAGTTAAGATACACATACATGCCTACTTGCTCTTTTAAGTGAGTTTTGCTTGAATTGAAGAATAAGGAATATAAAAACATTTGATATAGTTGATTTGGAATGATATATAGTGTTTTAAAAACCTAAATATGACTACTCAGGTTTGATAACAAGGTGAGAAGCTCAAATACTCAATATAGGATTTAAAACCCTACACATAGTCATAATAGACCCAACTAATCCTGATGTAATTTAATGTTTGTGACCTCCAAAAAAATAATAATGATATGAAAATTGGTATATATGGTGATAATTTGTTTTAAAATATTTTCATTAAAATTTCAAGGTTATACAAATAATTTAGGTATTCATTATTTTGTCTCAGGCCCTACCCACTCCTTGGGCAAGGGCATCCATGAGACCTAGAGGTCCACTCGAGCTAAAAGGACACAAAGAAGGTTTCAAGAACTTATGGGGGATATATTGAGGTATTTAAAATATTTATAATAGTTATCAATACATTATTAGGTGGAAACATAGTTCAAGTTTCCATCCATGTGCCTTTGAGGGCTAACAAAGTGAAAACAAGCCCATAACCCCAACACCTTGATCGGTATAACCTAAGCATACAAAGGGGTAATTAATAATAAAAAGTAATTTATAATCATGTATATAGATTTTTAATATGTTAATTATCATATAAAATAGTGATATGGATATTTGAGACCCAAAACTCATGTTTGACTTCTCTCTAGCCTCATGACACTAAGCAAGCCACTCGAAGAGCAACTTCAGATGCTCATACCATTGCTCAAAATTTTAATGGGAGTATGATAATTTTTTAATATTTTAATGGGTATACCAAAAAAAATTTACAATTGGAAGGAGGTAATTTAATGATATGTTATTTATGAATAATTATTAAGACCCCAAATAGGTCTTAAACCTCTCTTAGCACCTGATAGTGACTAGTCATGGAAAAAAGACCTCAAATGGACATATAATTACATATTTTGATCTTGAAACATCTTTTATATTATTTTTTAATCAAATTAGGTTAATAAAATGTACCTTTATGCTAATTTAACTTGTATATATTGATAAAAATACCCTATTTTTGCATGTTTTAATGTTTTTCAAGTGTTCTGAGATGGGGAGAGCTTCCAAATCTTGGTATTATTTAATATAAGACTTATCCTAGACATTAAAGTCTAAAAATTTGCATATTAGGTTTTATATATGATCAAAATAGGCCCATTTTTCAAGGTAGTCTCAAATAGGCTCAAAATGAGACTAGGTGGTAAGGCCATTTCTTGGTTTGCATAATTCCATAGGGTCTTATGACCCTAAATTTGACATGGAGGTTGGTGATGGACTAGGTAAATTATTATATATATATATTTTTTTTGTAATTAAAAACATGTGTAATAAGTTTAGAGCAATAAAATAGGGTCTAAAGTAAGGAGGCCTAATTCATGAGAGAGAAAAGTAGAAAAAATGAGTTTCCACTTAGATTATATAGATGAAATTTTAAATTGAAATATAAGGACATATAGGGTCCTATAATATTCAATTATTTTTTAAATATCATATGTACAAATATTTCTTAAGGTATTTATAAAAAAAGGCTACAAGGAAACTAGGCCTAGTGAAGGCTTAAGGAGTAAAGTGAGTTATTGAGAGTTGGTCCAAGGAAAAAATGGTTTGTTTCAGACATGATAACATATTTTAAGACCATTCATGGATTTTTGATGAGATGGATAATATGCACTTGATTTTTGGGCCACTTAGATGAAACTAGGTATCGAAAATGAAGAGTTACAAGATAATTGTGCACTTGAATGATGAAATGACGTGTTATAGGAGTTGATTAAGGAATTCTAGATGTCCAATAAGTTTTTTAGATCAGTTCAAGGTGAAATAATTTTTTTAAATTCCATTTTTCATCCATTTCATTTAAATAAGGGCAATTTCTAAGGAGATAGTCAAGGTGTCAAAGCCAAATTGTAACCCCCACACCACTTAAAAGATTAAAGATGATTCAAGAGTGAGATACATGAAATTTGAGGTATGTTTGACCATATAATAACTAATTTTATAATTTCAACTCTAATATAAACCTGTCAATATTGTTATACCACCTCTCTCTCTCTCTCTCTCTCTCTCTCTCTCTCTCTCTCTCTCTCTCTCTTCACCATTCTCTATATAAGTAACCACTTTTGGCTATGTTTGTAAGATCCACACCTAGCATGGCAAAGCCTTTCTAGTTTGAATACTATATCTACCTTTGAATAAATATTTGAAATATATTTTTGAGTTCATAACCTATTCTATAAGTGTGTGAAGTAGTTCATAGTTGAATGATAATTGATAATCATCTATCCTTATGTTCACTTTTCTTTTTCATGTTTTGTGCAGGTAGTCTACCCTCTAATAGGTCACATGAAGTGTAGTTAGTGACATTTTATATCTCTAATAATAAATAATATCATTAGTTTCTACAATAATACCTCTTTTTCATTCACTTTTAGAAGTGAAATGCATATCACCTTCATGTTTGAAACACTTATGTTAGAACAATCTAGGGTGTTAAGGCTAGAATTGCGAGTCATCTTTCATAGTGCAAGTATATGGTAGTCTTTTGGAAATAAATTTGGTGCATCACGTCATTATAATAATATTATTTAATGTTAATTATATCTAATTTCATCCCATGCAATATATTATTATAGATAATTAGCTATGAAAGACAAATCTAGGGAGCTAGCCCTTCAATCTAGAGGTTTACCTCTATTATAGGAAACCCATAGGGCTATAGTTAATACAATGTTTCAATAAATTTGGAGGAATATTGAACAAACTATAAAAGGGTGAAAATTTTAATGACAAAAAGACACCCAACTTAAAATATTAAACACCTATTCTTTTTGAAACATTTATCTTAGTGTTGTGAATTACTCCACATAATGACATTGATATTCCAACCCAACTAAAAATATGAAACACACAAAATATTTCATAAAATTTTTACACTATTATGAATTACATTACATAGTGACATTGGTATGAAAAACTTGACTCAAAATATGCAACACCCAAAATATTTCAAAAAACTCTCTCTTTATTATGAGTTACATCATGCATTAACATTAGTATGAGAAACCAAACTCAAAATATGAAAAACCCCGAGTATTTATTAAATTTTTACTAGTGTTACACATTAAATTATTCAAAAATATTGGTAAAGGAAACCTAAATAAAAAAATCAACACCTTGAATATTTCCTAAATTTGTTGTAGTGTTGTGAATTGTAACCCACACTAACATTGGTATGGGAAACCCAATTGAAATTATCCAAGGTCAAAAATATTTATTAAATTTTTCCTAATGTTATTAATTACACTACACATAAACATTAGTATGGGAAACTTGACTCAAGATATGAAAAGCCCCAAATATTTCATTTTTTTAGTGTTGTGAATTGTGCTACACAATGAAATTTGTATGGGAAACCTAACTCAAAATATGAAACACACCAAATATTTCCAAATTTTTTTGCTAGAGTTGTGAATTACACAATGAAATGAAATTCGTATGGAAAACCAAACTCAAAATATACAACACCCATAATATTTCCAAAATTTTTAATAGTGTTGTAAATTGTGTTACACAAAGACATTGGTATTGGAAACCTAACTCATAATCTGAAACACCCCAAATATTTTTGAAAATTTTCAAAAAAAATTCAATTGTGCCATGTAAATAAATTGGCATTGAAAACTTGAATCAAAGTATGCAACACCTAAAATATTTCTAAAATTTATTTCAGTGTTGCAATTTATGCCAAACATCAACATTGATATGGGAAACCTATTTCAAAATATGAAACACACCAAACATTTTATATATTTTTGCTAATGTTATGAATTTCACCATGCAACAACATTGATATAATAAACCCTACTAAAAATATGCAACACCATAAATATTTATAATTTTTTTCCCAATGTTTTAAATATCACTGCATATTGACATTCATATGGGAAACTTGACTTAAAATATGCAACGCTCCAAATATTTATAAAATTTGTCCCAAAATTGTGAATTGCATAAAATAATGACATTGATATGATAAATCCAACTTAAAATAGACAAAAACCCAAACTTTTTTGAGATTTGTCCTAGTGTTTTAAATTGTGTTATGAAATGACATTAGAATGGGAACCTGGCTAAAATTATGCAACACCCCAAATATTTCCTAGATTCATCCATGCTATGAATTTCACCATGAAATGACATTGGTATGGGATACTTGAATCAAAATATGAAACATGCTAAATATTTCAAAAAAAATTCAAGTTTTGTGAATAATTCCATGCATCTACATTGGTGTGGGAAACCCAACTCAAAATATGAAACACCCCAAATATTTACTTTTTTTCCTAGTATTGTAAATTTTGTTACAAAAAAACATTGGTATGGGAAACCTATCTAAAAATGTGCAACATCCCAATTTTTTTTGAATTTTTTCATAGTGTTATGAATTGCGACATGAAAGCACATTGGTATGGGAAACTTGATTCAAAATATGCAACACCCAAAATATTTTATAAATTTATCCAATTGTTGTGAATTACTCCACATAATGAAATTGGTATAGGAAACCCAACTTAAAATATGAAACACCTAAAATATTTCCTAAATTTGTCCCACCATTAAAAATTAACTTGCACATCAACATTGGTATGGGAAAATTGACTCAAAATATGAAACAACAAAAATATTTAAAAAACATGTCCATGTGTTATGAATTGTATCATGTAACAACATTAGTATGGGAAAAAAGACTCATAATATGAAAAAACACAAATATTTCTTAATTTTGTCCCAATGTTGTAAATTACATTATGCAATTGTATAGGTATAGGACACTTGAATAAAAAAACCAACACCCCAAATATTTCATAAATTTTTCCTAGTGTTGTGAATTATAACCTACACTGACTATGGTATGGGAAACCCCATTGAAATTATCTAAAACATAAAATATTTATGAAATTATTCCTAGTGTTATGAATTTAACTACACAAAATCATTGGTATGGGAAAATTGACTCTCAAGATATGCAACAACCCAAATATTTCTTACTTTTTCCTATTATTGCAAATTATTCTATGTAATGACATTGATATGGGAAACTTGACTCAAAATATGAAATATTGAAAATATTTCCAAAATTTGTCCTAGTGTTGTGAATTATGTTATGCAATGACATTGGTATGGGAAACCCAACTAAAAATATGCAATGCCCCAAATATTCCAAAAAAAATACTAGTGCTACAAATTATGTTCCATAATAAAATTGGTAATAGAAACTAGGAAAAAAATGAAACATTCCAAATATTTTTGAAATTTGTCCTAATATTGTGAAGTGTGCCATGTAAATACATTGGTATAATAAACTTGACTCAAAGTATGCAACACCTAAAATATTTTTGAAATTTATTTTAGTGTTGAAAATTATGCCACACATCAACATTGGTATGGGAAACCTATCTTAAAACATGAAACACACTAAACATTTCTTAAATTTATCTTATTGTTTTGAATTTCACCATATAATGACATTGATATAGGAAACCCTACAACAAATACTCAACACCTCAAATATTTCTAAATTTTTTCCTAATATTGCAAATATCAATGCATAATGACATTCATATGGGAAACTTGACTCAAAGTATGTAAAAATACAATTTTTTCTAAAATTTGTCCTAGCATTGTGAATTTCACAGTGCAATGATGTTTGTATGAGAAACCCAACTTGAAATGGGCAAGACTAAAAACATTTCTAAAATTTGTGTTGGTTTGAATTATGTTCCATAACTACATTGCTATGAGAACCTAACTCAAAATATGCAACATCCCAATTATTTAATAATTTTATCCAAATGTTGTAAATTATGCCATATAATGACATTAGTATGGGAATCCTAAATAAAAATATACAACACTCTAAATATTTATAATTTTTTTCCTAGTGTTGTGAATTATGTTGCACATCAACATTGGTATATGAAACTTGACTCAAAATATAAAACATTTAAAATATTTTCAAAATTTGTCCTAGTGTTGTGAATTTCAATACATAATAATATTGTTATAGAAAACTAGACTCAAAATTTGCAACACACCAAATATTTCTAAAAGTCATCCCAATGTTTCAAATTACACATCACAATGACATTAGTATGGTAAATGTGAATCAAAATATGAATAGCCTCTAATATTTAATAATTTTTTACTAGTGTTGTGAATTCTATTGTGAAACAAAATTATTACAAGAAACTTGACTCAAAATATGTAGTAATTTTGTGCTAGTGTTGTGAATTGTACCATGAAAAAACATTGGTATGGAAAATTAGAATCAAAATATGCAACACCCCAAATATTTATAAAATTTTTCCTAGTGATGAAAATTTTGCAATGTAAAGACATTGGTATGGGAAACCTAACTAACAATATTCAATATTCCAAATATTTCCTAAATTTGTCCTAGTGTTGTGAATTGTAATGCAAACTAACATTCGTATAGGAAACATGACTAAAAATATGCAACACCCAAAATATTTATCAAATTTTTATGAGGGTTAAAAATTTCACTACATAATGACATTGGTATGGGAATGTTGACTTAAAATATGAAATATCCCAAATACTTCCTAATTTTTTTCTAGTGTTGCATATTGTACTAAATAATGACATTGGTATGGGAAACCTGTCTCAAAATATGCAACATGCCATTTTTTTCTAAACTTTGTCCCAATTTTATGAATTACACCATGAAATGACATTAATATGAGAAATTATATTGAAAATTTGTAACACCCCATATATTTATGAAATTTTTGATATTATTAAAAATGTCATCATGTAGTGACATTGGTATGGGAAATTATACTCAAAATATGAAACACCACAAATTTTTCCTAAATTTTTCCTAGAGGTGTGGATTTCACCACACAAAAACATTGATACAAGATACCCTACTACTATATATGTCATTTTTTTATTATATAGAACCTTAGTATTATACACTTGGAAAATCTAGACCTTGGTTGGTCCTCTTTGTCATACACTTTCCTTGCTTCTAAAATCATCACATCTACTCTATATTATGCTCCTTGGATTATATCTTACTCTAACTAGCCTTATATTGATGACATAATTATATTGTCTTTCAAAAAATACTTAAAATGTACTTATTTTACACCTCTATAAGTTTTGAACTAGTACTTATTCTTTTACTTCCTAAACACTAACGTTTAGACAAAAATAATATCAATATTATTATCTTGACCTGATGCAAGTGTCAAGTTCCCTAAATCAATACAATTTAAAAATAAAACATATTCTAATGGTTTACCTAATTAACTCAATATAAGTGATCTCCTGATAGGATTATTATAAATATAAATCAACCCTCAATCATTCCTAACCTAGAAATGAGGCCAAAGAGACCATGGCACTTATAAAAATCACTATATCAAGAACTCAATTGAGAAAAGATTTCCTATTTCCACACTAGTAATAATTACAACACATATACATGTTTTATTGATTAAATGAGTAGTCATAATTTCATACTTGCTAAGTTATGATCTAGGTCATTATTGTACATTATTTACACATTGCATGATTCACACACAAGCCAACACATAGGGGAGAACTATATGAGTATGAAGTTATCTTATATATATATATATATATATATATATATATATATATATATATATATATAGGTAGTATCCTTTGATAATGTGTTCATTACATGGCAACTCAACATTTAAAATGAAAATCTAGGGTTTTGCCATTTCACAAATAGTGACACTCCATGACCCAAATATGAACACACCAAAGTGAATTCAAGGATAAAACTATAAGAATCAAGGTGGTCACATCATATTTTATCAAATATTCCATACAACACACTAGCATCAATCTCATATAGTAGTGTCGACACAACCATCCAAGGTTAACGTAATTGCATACAGAGCTAGAGGAACCCGATACATAATCTAACAATTATTTCAAGACTCTCTTCTTTCCTTATTTCTTATTATTATAGTTCTAGATCTATATTAGCATTATATATAGTTAATTACTTCATTTTATATGTCATTTCCATACATATCTTAGTAGTACTTTGTATAATTAGATTATCAAAACATAGTATACTTAGCACATGCTTATATCTAAATTTAGTATTTAATTGGCTTTTTATAGATCTAATATTATCCCTAGTTCCATATCATTTATATATTATTAACCCTATTTAATAAAATTAGTTTTCACATCTAATTTGGTGTTAAACATTTGGTGAACCCTATCTTTGAACATCAAACTCTAGGTTAATTAGGGGTTTTTGATTTTTTTAATTATTGATCTTTGATTGATGTAATTTTTTACTAAATTTTAAATTTGTCCCTTGAGAAGTAATGGAAAATGATAAAGAAAATTTTTATTTTCAATTAAAATATAAAGGGGACTTGATTACTCATCTCAATAATAATAAAGGCTTTATGGATGCATATTTATATGTTACAAGAGATGAAATCAACAAGCACCATAAGGTTAAGGATTCTTCACCTAGTGGTGGTGAATCCTGACAATGAATACAAATGACTACATACCAATCAACCTTCTATATCTACCATATAAATACCATTTAATTCAAAATAAATACCTATTTCAATTCCTATTACTACTCAAAACATGCTTACATACCCTTTGGTGAATACTCAAATTACTAATATAAATCCTAATGTATCTACAATTAAAAAACTCCTTCAAGTTATAAATAACTTGGAAGCCATGGTTAAAACCATTTAACAAAGTCTTTAAAGATTGAACATTCCATCAATTCAAAAGATGTGTTGCATAAACCTCTTACACTATAGATATCCTTACACCCTTTGCCAACTATTTTTATTGCACTTAACTTCACATTTTATGATTATAAGGGTGATCCAAAGCATAATCTTTAATGCTTATATGAATCCTACCTTGATTATGTCTTTGATGATAAATTTTTTACCAAAATATTCCAAAGTATCCTCAAACACTATGCATTAAGGTGATTTTATGATCTAACTCTCCAATTAATAAAAGCATTCAAACCTATTATAAATGAAATTTTGGCACAATTATATATTAACATTATCAAAGAGTTTTTCTACACTCAAATTTTAATGATCAAACAAGGAAATAATGAACCTATTAATGAATATGTCTTGAGGTACAAGACAATGCTAGCCAAAATGACATATCCTATGATAGACAAAGAGTTTCAAGGCATATTTAAGAAAATTTTTCTTACTCCCTTACATGAGTCCATTATTTTAAATAAATTCAAATGTTTTTATGAATTATGACGTGTTATGTAAGACCATGAAATAGATATTATTTCATTTAATAATATCAAGAATGTAGCAAAATCTAACTACATCTAATTACAAAATTTATAATTAAACCAAGTTATAAAATAAAACCTTGTAAGCCTAAATGTTAATAAAACATAATGGTTAATATAGTGTCACAAAAACCTAATTGGGTTTTATTATCCAATGCAATAATGAGATAATCTACATGTTTACTTGAGTCCCTATATTTATTACTCCTATAGTTACTAGAGTGCTAACTTATATCCCTCTCTCATCCTATCGAGGTTGATGTGATTTGACGTATACCTAAAGGATATAATGAAAATTATTATTATGATTATCACTAAGGACTAGGACATTCCATAATCATATCCCTTAGCTTGAATCATAATATCCAATATCTAATTGATGACAAAAAAAATCATTTGAGGATCCTCCAAAGGAATTAGTTTCACAACCTAGAGATCACCATAAGTAGAAAATATTTAATAATCCTTTGTAAGACCATTATAAGAAAGAAAAACATGTCTAAATGGTATATCATGTAGTTCATCATCCATCACATTATGGACACCAAATAAATGGGGTTATTTGTACTTACACATGACATATACCTCTTATGGTTTAGAGACATTATGTTTCCTTTGATTATAGTGAGATTAAGGATGATAACTCGATCTTCATTATTTTATTCATTCAAGAATACCTTTATCACCAACCTATACGTAATGTTATGATTGATACTAGTGTAAATTAAAATGTATTAGACGAGACATTAATTATTCATTTGGGTTATAAACATCATGATGTACATCCTTGTACTAGAACAGTTAGAGCATTTGTTGGAACCTCCCAAAAATTTCTTGGTGATATATATATATATATATATATATATATATATATATATATATATATATATATATATGGGTCAGTCCCAAACATGTGGTTACTAATATCTTAGTTATACCTTTAATGGGTGTCTTTGACATGTTTGTATCACCTTGGATACATACACTTTGAGTGGTACCTTCTATAGTGAATGGGTTTTTAAAGTAAATTCATGTTAATCAGGTAATTATAGTTTCTAGTATTCCATATGAGCATCCTCTTTAATAAGAAAAATTCATAACCATATAGTCAATTATCAATGTTGTTATGGCTAATATGATGTAAAATGTTAAACACTATAAAATCCCCTTTAATTGGTGGCTAGTACTTGAGATATCATTACATTAGAGACATAGAGTGGGTTCCATGGAATCCTCATCTTCTACACACCAATTTAAGATATAAAAATCATCTAGACATGTTCATACTCTTACTATTCTAAATAACCCATAAATTATATCGATATGTGTTCCATGAAGCCCTATTCCTTCTATTGGTTTTTCAGAACCTTAGAGTCTTACTGTACATATGTTGAACATCATAGTTATTACAATGATAAATATTACACCTAAAAATTCTCCTTAGAAGTAATACCAATTCCTTTCACTAGGTTTCAAGTGGGGAAAAAACCTATATTCATCATTTTAGATCAGATCATAGGATGATCTCATCTCTCCAAAAATACCAAAAAAATTAAAACATTCAAAATTCTAAAAACATTTTTGATATTCACATGTTCTATTAGCTCTTTGGCATCTATGTGTTATTTCCATTTTGAGGGATATCATATCATTCACTTTTACATAGTCATTTATAGGTATACATAGATACATGATCTTATGCACTTATGGGTATTGGTATTTCCCTCTACTCATGTCATCAGGATGTTAGTGGCATTCATATTTTATTATATTAATACATATAGGTTATATGATTTGATGATAACTCTACATTAACATCTTTGAGCTTACATATGTACTTGCACATGACTTATACATTCTTATACCTATAAACATATTACTTGATATGCTATGCACTTGATGTTTTTTTCCTAACACATTTTATCCATGAGATATTATGACATGTTTATGCTAGTTTCTTATGTTTTAATTTATGCACTTCCTTGAGTGTCTATGTATGTTTTATTTGGAATTTGCATGATATAATTATTTTTTGTATGGGAAATTGAATATATAATTTAATTTTTTCATGGACATTTGACTAGGTCATGTCCCTTTGATTGTGTGGTATTTAAACATCCTCCTTATTTTCAATCTCCTTAGACCATTATATTTTGACTTTCTTTTGATTGCTATTGTGTGTGTGTGTGCGTGCGCACGCGCACTTGCGTGTGTGCGTGTGCGTGTGTGTGTGCATGTGCGTGCATGCGTGCGTGCGTGCGTGCATGCGTGCGTGTGTGTGTGTGTGCGTGTGTGTGCGTGTGTGTGCGTGTGTGTGTGTGTGTGTGTGTGTGTGTGTGTGTGTGTGTGTGTGTGTGTGTGTGTGTGTGTGTGTGTGTGTGTGTGTGTGTTTATTTACTTGTTAAAATTATATTATTTATAAATAGATGTTACCATGATATTTATCATGAAATTTATATCTTCATGTGATCACATTGGTTATATGTGGTTCAATGGTAACATTTATCTAGACATGTTCCCTTTTATATGGTACATGATTACATTGACATATTAAACAATTATCTTAGATTTTTGAGGTGAGGCAACTCCTAAATACTATATTTAATGCACCTAAAAATATGGAATATTACTAAGGGCATGCTATATATTCATGTTCTCAACAATTAGAAAATTTCTCAGATTCAATGGGGGCATGATTTGAAAGCATGTTATCGACACTTATTTAACATTTGGTATTTATATTAGTTTACAAATTCAATGGTGGTATGTCATATAGACATGGATTAAACACATTCATATTTTTTAGATTAAGTGGGGGAATGATTTGAAAACATGTTCTCCAAATTTATTTATTAAATGATATTTATATCAGCTCATAGATTTAGTGGGGTTATGTTTTGGAAGTATGTTCTCCACACCTACTCAGTATTCAACATATCTAGTTTACAATGGGGGCATGTCTTAGAAACATGTCCTCTACTTTGATACTTATATCATTTTTAGTTTTATCCATATTTTATTTCGGAATGATTTGGAATCATGTCCTTCACACTAACATAGTTATCCTAATTTTCCAAAACACATAGTTATATGGTTTTGATTCATAATTGTTATAGAATTCTATACATTGGTACTATTTTGTACATATTTTCAACATGAGACATATTTAAGGTGAATATGCTATGAAATATGTAAATAATATTGAAAAATACAAATCAATTCTAGACTCTAAAATTATTTGACATATTGATACCCCATAAACTTTTATGGACCAAATTAAGCCAATCTACTATAGTAGTTCATTCAAATTTTGGTATGATTGAGGTGATAAAATCATTAAATATTACTAAGTTTTTAGGTTGAACATGATCATCATACCTCACTAGGTTATAATTATCATTTGAGTTTCATATTTGAACTAGTCTCAACTACCGTGTGGAAAATTACTTTTGTTCTAATGTTGGGGGCATGTGGCTTCCAAACTATCTATATCTCTCTCTCACTATCTCCTTAGATATATGGAATTTAAATATTTATCTATATTTATTCTAATCTCAATTTAAAAATCTTATAATTATATGCATTTTAAAAAAATAAATTACGAATAGGCAAGGTGGGTATATCAACACACGTGTACTCTCAAACCTTGTTCTTTTTATTTCAATCTATTTTAGGTAATTTTAGTCTATATTACATGCATTGATTTTGTATTGTAATATGCTATTGGTTATAGATAAGTTTCCAATAATTCATTCAAATTTAAATCCAACAAATAAATAAAATTCAACTCAAGTAAAGACAAGGTATGCATACCCACCCAAGTACTTTTTATTTTTTTAAAACTAGTAATTTCATTACTATATTAAAAGGGGGAGCAAGTTGATATGATATTTTCTAATTATCTATCACCTTAGTCTTGTGTAGATGGAAAACTCAGACCATGACTATTAAACTTAGTCCTACACTCACTTTGATTCTATTAGCCTCACATCTACTTTATCTTATGTCCCTTAGCTTATCTCTTAGTATGACAAAAATTATATTCATGATAAAATAATATTATCTTGATCAAAATTATTATAATGTAATTACCTTATAAATATACAAGTTTCAAACCTATACTTTTTTGGCTACTCCATAGACATTAATGTCTAGGAGAAATGATCATGTCAGTGTTACTATCCCAACCTGATGTAATTATATAATGTCATAAAATAATCTAATTTTCAAATGAAACATATTATAATGGTAAACCTAAGTGCTTTAATACAAGTTGTCTCCTACTAGGATTGGTATAAATATCATATCAACCCTCATTCATTCTTAGCCTAGCAATCATACCAAAGATACTAAATCACTTATCAATAGCACTATATCAAGCATTTAATTAAGAAAAAAATCCAAATCTACACACTATTTATAGGTACAATACATATATAATTTTGAGTTACTAAATGAATAGTCATAAGGTCATGCATGCCAAGTAACAAGCTAGAACACTATTGTACGTGATTAACATAAATTTCATGGTTCACACATAATCCAACATGTAGGGGAGAACTACATGAGTCTAATATCCTCTCATAAAGTATTAGTTATGTAGGCAATGCCATTTTATAGTGGGTTCATTATGGGTTAGATTGAAACCATGTGCCCACTAACCCATTTGTCTCGAAGGTCACATTGAAGATGGAAAGCTAGGATTTTGCCATTTCAAATGGAGTGATAGTCTATGACCCAAATATGAATGCATCAATGTGAAGGTAAATCTAAAACTAGAAGTATCTAGGTGGTTTTGCATTATATTCTAAAAAACATTGTATATCACACGAGCATCAGACTCATATAGTAACATCAATATAACCTTTTAATGATAACATAATTATTCATAGAGCTAAAGGCACTAGATCCAAAATTTGACCACTATTCTACGACTATCTACCTATTTTATTTCTTCTTATTTTAGATCCATATTTGCATTAATATCAGATCTAGCTAAGTATTTTATTTTATATGTCATTTACATACATATATTAGTTGTACTTTCTATATTTATATTATCTCATCATAATAAATTTATTATATGCTTATATATGAGTTTAGTATTTACTTGGTCTACTATAGATATGATATTCACCATTGTGGCCTATAATTTATATGTTATTAACCCTATATAGATAAATTAGGATAATTTTCTAATTTAGGGTTAAATAAATAAAAATATACAACACCCCAAATATTTTTGAAATGTTTCCTAATGCTACTAATTGTAGCATGAAACAATATTGGTATGGAAAACCCCACTAGAAATATGCAAGACCCAAACATTTCCTAAATTTATAACATTGTTGTGAATTGCATTATACAATGTCATTAGTATGGGAAACTTCATTCAAAATATGAAACATCCCAGATATTTCTAAATTTTTAATACTTGTGCTCAAATCATATGTGCTCAAAGCATTTTGGTTCATTATTTTCATGTAAAATAAATTTTTAATACAATACATGATTTATTTTGTACCTCCATGGTGATAGACATAGTCTTAAAAATATAAATAATGTAAAGGAAAAAAAACAATGCCACATGATGGAAAAGATCAAAAGTAAAGTAAAAAAATGCCACATGTGGGAAAAAATAAGTGTTTGAGTCTCTATATGATGTAAAAAAAAAATAGGTCGATCTTCTGGAGGCCATAAATTTTGACCTATAGCTTTGTTTGAGCTCATCCACATGCCAAAATGATGATCTTAAAAATTTCAATGCTTTATTAAGTCTTTATATCCACTTAAAGTTGATTTAGATATTTTTAGAGGCCATATGAGATCTATTTTATGGTCTTAAATTAATGTTTAATGATTTTTTCAAGAATTTTATATTTTTAGAAATTTTATATTTTTAGAACCAAACATCAAATTTAGTTGAATTTTGTCACATAGAATAATTATAGTATTTAAAGTATTTTGGGAGATTTTTAAAGATGCATATTCTTTGATGTGAAACTTACTATAAATAACAACTGCTAAAAATAGACATTTTTTTTAGAATTTAGTTTTTTTAAATTTTTACATGTCAACTCTAAATTTTGAGATGAGGCTTATTTAAACATGGTTTGGGTTTGTAATTATTTAAATTAATTAAATATGAATAAATTTTAAGTTATTATTTTATATTTTGGTCTATTATTAATTTTATTGTCTTGATATTTTTTTGGGTTCATTAGCTGGTATCATAGCAACTTCAAATCTTGGAGGATTAAGACATAGATAGAGGATGAGGAGGTATTGCATAGATAAACTAGAATATAAAAGAGATATAGAGGAAAGTTAAAAAATTAACATAGGTTATCACCAATTAGGGAAGAATATAATGTGGTAATGAGGAAGACATAGATCATGATGAAGATGTTCAGTAAGAAGAAGAACAATAAGAGAAATAACCATCAATGGAAGAGAGGATGGTTTGTAGAAAGAAGAAATAAAGGAGTTAAAGTTTATGTTATAGATTATGGAGGTATTTTAAAACCATAAGAGTTGATATATTAGATGAATAACATGGAGAAGTTCTTCAAGTAGAAGACTATGAGAGAATACGAGAAGGTAAAGTTTGCATGCATGAAGTCGAAGGGTCATGTAGTGATTTGGTGGGATCACCTATGAAGATAGAGATAGAGAAAAGGTAAGAGAAGATTAATTCATGGAAAAAGATGTAAAAGAAGTTGATAGATAAATTTCTTCTTATAGATTATGTACAAACCCTATACAAAAGATTTGAAAATTTGAGGCAAAAATATCATAGTATACAAGAGTATACAAATGAATTTTATAAGATTTTCATATGAGTAGACCATAATGAAATAGAAGATAAAATGGATTCAAGGTATGGAAATGGTTTGAAAGTTTTTATTCAAAATGAATTAAGCATACATAAAATACTTTGCATGGAGGAGGCTTATCAATTAGCTTTGAAGGTAGAAGAGAAAGAAAATAGATAAAATTTCAAAATAATGTCTCTTGGTCCAAGAAGAAGTATATCCCCTCTAAATAATGGACAAGGTAGGTTTAATACCACCAAAGGTATTTCTAATACCAATAGAATTGAATCATCATGTGGTACATAAAGGTAGGATGATAATATGAAAGAGTTTTAATACCAATAAAGAAGAAGAGGATTTTAGAGAGGATGAGGTTATGGTGGTGCTATAAGATGTTTTTTGAATCAAAATAAATTTTATGTCTATTATAGATGTGGAGAATAAGGGCATAGAGAATATTAGAGTCTGCACTATCAAGATAAATAAATGAGGGAAAAAGATTGGCCAAGAGTAAATCTAGTTGAGGTTGAAATAGAAGAGTAGAATACTAAATTTGTACTAGCAGATGTTGGAGAGAATCTCATGATGAGAATAACCATGGTCACTCTAAGGAAGGAGAAAGTATAGAATAAACAAGGTGGTGATACATATCTATTATCAAATATTATTTGAATAAGATGTACTTTGGGTGGAAAGGTATGCAAAGTAATTATAGATGGTGGTAGTTATGAAATATGGTTTCCAAAGAAATAATAGAGAAAATAAATTTTCAATGTGAAAAGCATCCTAATCCTTATCAAATTTCATGGTTTAAGAAAGGGAATAAAGTTATAGTAAATAAAAGGTACTTAATCAATGTTTCTATATGAAAAAGTTATAATGATGAAATATGGTGTGATGTTATTATAATGGATGTATGCCATGTGTTATTAGGGAGATTGTGGAAATTTGACATGAAAATAATTCATGATGGAGAAAAGAACACATACACTTTTTGGAAAGGTGGTAAAAAGGTAGTTTTTTTACCTCTTAAAGAGGAAGATAAGACAAAAAACATGCTCTATACTAAAGATTTTATCCAAGATATGAAGGTGGCAGGTTATTGTTATGTATTAGTAGCAAATAATGAAGAAATATAAATGGTGCCAATACCAATAAAATCAACAACACTATTGAAATAATATGTAGATGTTATGCTTGATGAGTTACCAGATGGTTTACCACCAAAGAGAGATATATTACATCACATTAATTTGATTCAAGGATTAGCTCTACCTAATCAAGCAAATTATAGGATGAGTCCAATAAAACATGTATAATTAAATAAAAAAATTACTAAATTACTAAGAAATAAGGTAATAAAGGAGAGTATGAGTCCATGTGCAACACCAATGTTGCTAACTCTAAAGAAAGATAGAACATAGAGAATGTGTGTGGATAGTAGGGAAATTAATAAAATTACAATAAAGTATAGGTTTCCTATACCTAATTTGGATGATATGATGGATGTGCTTATAGGAAAAAAACATTTTACCAAGATTGATCTAAGGAGTGGTTATTATAATATTCAAATTCAGGAAGGAGATGAGTGGAAAATTGCATTCAAGACTAGGGATGGCTTTGGAAAGTTTTTGGTTGTTTATTTTGAAGATATTTTGATATTTAGTAAGACTAAATAAGAACACTTAAAACATTTGAGAATGGTAATGGATTTGTTAAGAAAGGAGAAGTTGTATCCAAATTTGAAAAAGTGGATGTTTATGTAGAATAGTTTGATATTTTTGGAATTTGTTGTTTTAGATTGTGTGAAAATGTATGAATAAAATATAAAGGAAATTGTTGAGTGGCCTATTCCAAAAATAATTACAGAGGTAATAATTTTCCATGGTTTAATAACTTTTTATAAAAAAATTATTAAAAAATTTAGTAGTATTGTGGCACCAATTAAATATTGCATGCGAGGGAAAGAATTTGTGTGGACTAGAGCATCCATAGAAAGATTTGAATTTTTGAAGAAAAACATTATAGAAAGACCAATTTTAACATTATCAAATTTTAACAAAGTGTTTGAGGTTGATTATGATGCTTCATTTGTGAGAATTGGTGCTATGCTAAGTCAAGAAGGAAAGCCAATAACATATTTTAGTGATAAATTGAATGAGGTAATAAAAATTATTATACTTATGTTTTTGAAATTTATGTAATTGTACAAGCATTAAGACATTGTAGGCATTACCTAGTGCCTAAGTATTTTATCCTATTTACAAATCATAAGGATTTGAAGTTTGTGAATACATAAAAGAATTTGAATAATAGGCATGTAAAGTGGGTTTCTTTCTTGTAGTGGTATACTTTTGTGTTGAAACATAAATTAGGAAATTAGAACTAGGTAGATCATGCATTGAGCAGGAGAGTAGCATTATTAACTACTATGGTGAGTGAAGTAGTTGGATTGGAATCTATGAAAGAATTATATGGTATTGATCCATATTTTAGAAAAATATTTGAATAGTGTAGGAATCCATTAATATATGGGATATATATTCTTCATGATGAGTATCTTATAAAGGAAGGTTATCTATTTAAAGTAAAATAATTATGCATTTTAGTTCGATCTCTACAAGACAATATAATAAGAAAATTAAATAGTGGTAGTTTGGTTGAACATTTTGGTAAGAAAGATAATAGCTTTGGTGGAAGAAAAGTATTTTTTGCCAAAGATGAAGAGAGATGTGACAAAGTATGTTTCAAGGTTTAGGATATGTTAGGTTGCTAAAGGACATGCACAAAATATTGGACTATACATGACATTACCAGTTCTAAGAGGGCCATGGATAGTTTTGAGTATGGATTTTGTGTTTGGATTGGCCAAAAACACAGAGAGGTAATGATTCAATTTTTTTTTATTGTAGACAAATTTTATAAAATGGTTCATTTTATTGCATGTAAGAAAACCAATGATTCCACTAGAGTTAAAATATTATTTTTTAGGATATTGTGAGATTTTATGGTGTTCCAAAATCTATTACTTTAAATAGGGACATGAAATTTCTAAGTTGTTATTAGAGGATTTTGTTGAATAAGATGAGTACTAAGCTATAATTCAATAGTGCATATCACCCAAAAATAGATGGATAGACAGAGTTTGTGAATATGATCTTGAGAAATTTATTGAGATGCATAGGGGGAGAGAAGCCCAAACAATGGGACTTGGATTTACCATAAGATGAGTTTTCATATAAAAATTCAATGACTAGATCAATAGGAAAGTCACCATTTCAAATTATTTATGGGATAAATACTATGGGAATTTTATATTTTTTATAAATACCAATTGCAAATCAAATTAGTGATGATGTAGAAGTATTTACAGAGCATATGAAATAGTTGCACGAAAGAGTAGGAAGAAAGTTGTAGGAAAGTGATGAGAAACATAAAGAATTAGAAGATGTTAGAAGAAGATCCAAGGTATTTTAAGAAGGAGATTTGGTAATGGTTTACTTGAGGAAAGAAGTATTTAAAAAAGAATGTACAATAAGGTGAAGTACAAGAAAATTGGACCATACATAATTATGAATAAAATCAATGACAATCCTTATGAGGTGAGTTTACCATAAAATTTTGATATATATCCATTATTTAATGTTTCAAATTTATATGAATTCCATGGAGAATATGGTGAAGATGATGAATATGAAGAAGTAAAATGGAAGTAGTAGGTTCTAAATAAGAATAAAGAAAAAATAGTGCATGTTTTGGATATGAAGACAATGAGCACAAGGCAAGGGAATTACAACAGGTATTTGGTGCAGTGGGAAGGATTGTATCAAGAAAAAAACACTTAGATTACATAACGGGAACTACATAAGAGTGATAAAGACAAATGGCAGTAGTAAAATTAGGCTAACTCGTAAGAGCTAAGTTATTTTCAACTAGAGGAGAATGATGCAAAAATAAATAGGTTGATCTTCCAAAGGCCATAAATTTTGACCCATAGTTCCATTTGAGCTCTTCATTATGCCAAAGTGATCATATAAAAAAAGTTAGATACTATACTAATCCTAGACTTATAGTTTATTTCAATATTTTTATGAGGCCATATGTGATCATTCGATGGTTTGAAATTAATTTTTAATGATATTTTCAATAATTTTCTATTTTTAGAATTGAACATCAACTTCAGTTAAATTTCATCCCATAGGATAATTATAATGTTTAGATTATTTTAAGAGTTTTTTAGATCTTTACATTCTTGCATGTGAAATTTAGTATAAATAATGGCTACTTAAAATAAATGCTTTCTTTAGATTTTAGTTTTTTTGAATTTTTGCATGTCAATTCTAAATTCTAAGTGGAAGCTTATTTAAGCATGGTTTGCATTTGTAATTATTTCAAGTCATTCAATATGAATCAATTATGAGTTACTATTTAAGATCTTGGCCTATTATTAAATTTATTATCTTGATATTTTTTGGTTTCATTACTATATTGGAATCAAAATATGTATGGCCACTCAGGATCTACCACTTTATAATAGTTATAGAAGTGGGACACATTTATTCTTTATGCAAGGTGAAATTATTGTGTAAAATATTTAAGTGCATGATTTTATTTTTATTTTCTCACATTTGATAAGACAAATATATTTAAATATCTTACCTCATTATACTCAAATTTATTAAATTCAAGCTAGATAACATGATTTTTTTAGTCACTTGAAGTAATAATGGTTAAGTGTTGAAAACCCATAGGGCTTGTATACATTTCTATCAAAATTTATTTTTACTTAGTATTATATGACCAAAGAATTAAAAGAGGTGTAATAAGAGATAGAAGGATGTAAGGTGTAAATTATTTTTATAAGTCTCGTACTATTTATAATCACAATCTATATGGTGGGTCAAGGCCAAACCCTGATAACTTTCCTTGTTTTGATAGCACCATGGCAAAAATTTTCATCTTAATCTCTAAAAATGGATGATTAACACTGTAAAACTACAAGGAATGGTCAATGAATATGGAAAATATGATTGTTTTTAATTATTTTTGGTAAATAATAGAAACATAAATCACACCACCAACTTAAGCTACCAAATTGATGGAGTTTGAAAGGCATGATGAATGTGCCCTTAATTTGTTGAAATCATAATGTTCCACTCATGTAATTATCCATGATTAACCCATTAATGGTAATGTCCAAAAAGTTTGGAAAGTGTTAAAATAAAATATATTATAGGTAACCTACCTATAAGAAGATTCTTCTCTAAATGTACTTTTTTAATAATAAAATTAGCATTGAAGAAGATCTATTTGAATATTTCTCTCACATGAAAATTTTGAAATAAGAGTACTATACTATAGGGTTAAAATTTATGCTGACATGTTAATTTATAACACATTAAATGGACTTATTTATACATACACAATTTTTTTTGAAATGCTACAGCTTAGTGATATGCATAATGGTACCACATTTGACTATATTTTTGAGTTGTTGATTCAGCTTGAGCAACAATTTGAAAAAAATAAGAGTAACCTATTGAAAATAATCTCTATTAAAATAAAAGGTTCCATAATCAATTTCATTACCATTTACAATGATAGTTTGAAAATAATTATTTGAAACACTCTCCTAAACACTCTCCAAACTGTTCTCAACTATCTCCACAACATTCTCATCATCACTCTTTAGGATCTCCAAAACACAAAAATCTCTTTAAGCATTATTGTTTCTCTTATGTTTATTATATTGATTTAGATTATTTTATATCTCATAATCATAATGAAAATATAAAATTTTTCAAATGTGGTGTTATTGGACATCTTATTGATGTATGTCCTTCTCAACAAACTTGTTTTGCACATAAAAAAATATGAGGAAAATTATGTGTATCATTCTAAAACTATTTTTTTTTTGTTTACTCTACCTATTATAGTTATTCTAATACTTATAATTAGGATACATCCTATATGGCCAAGGTCTATGGTCCTAATGGAACTGATAACTTGTTTTGAGTGGTTAATGATTCACCCGTCTTATGCAAGATACTAGGATCAAGATCAAGATCTATTATAATAGCATTTTTTTGGCTTACATTATTTATTTTAGTTCATTTTTAGTAAACTATATATAATATTCATGACATGAAACATATAGGATTGTTTTATTTTGTTTCTCTCATTATCTAAATTCTCACCTCTCACTTGATAGGGGAGAGGATATAGCATTGGTTTGTCTTTGATCAATCATGGATGAAAATACAAGTTGACAGGGGTTGCTATCACCTTTAGTGTTAATAAAAGGTTGTCAAAATTTATTATAAATCATGGATATGTGATATACAAAGTACATGCTGGTCACTTTGACAAGATTCTAAGTGGATTCTTATGCCAATTGATGTAGTTGAACATGCCTTGATTGTGTTATGCTATTGTATGTTATGATGATCACAAGGGTTGAGTAGGCTTTGATTGTGTTTGTCATACTTTTGTGTCATAACTTGTAGGGTGGGATTTTGTATGGAACAACATTAGTTTTGGTTAGTACTAGGATGTATAGTACACTAGTTGAAGTTAATTTAGAGTTTCTTTGATGACTTTAGATTCATTAATTTAGTGTTTTTATTAAATACCCTTTAGATCAAGGGGGATTTTATTGGGTCATTTTATGATCCAAAGATGTAATTTATATATTTAATTATTTTACTAGTTTAGTTTTTAGGTTGGTTAAAACTTGTTAGTTAGTTTCATTTTAACCAACTTGAACATGTTTTTCAAAAGATTTTGGATAGTAAAAAATAATGATGATTTGAAAATTGAATATATTTTAATGATTATTTCTCCCATCCCAGGCTTGGACATATGCACCACCCAAATATTTTTGAAAATTTTCCTAGTGTTGAAAATTACATCATGTAATGACACTGGTATGCGAAACCTAACTCCAAATATGAAACACCATGAATATTTTATAAATTTTTCCTAGTGTTGTGTATTGCATCACACATCTATGTTGGTATAAGAAACTAGATTAAAAACATACAACACCCCAAATAATTTTGAAATTTTTCATGGTGTCATGAATTAAATTACATAATTACATTAGTGTAGAAAACATGACTCAAAATATGAAACACCATAAATATTGTTAAATTTTTTTTGAGTGTTGTAAATTTTACAATGCAACATTGGTATGAGAAACCTGACTCAAAATATCCAACAACCCAAATATGTCTAATTTTTTTCCTAATGTTAAAAATGATGTCATGCATCAAAATTGGTATGGGAAACCAAAATTAAAATATGTAACAACCCAAATATTTATAAAATGTTTCCTAATGTTGTATATTACATAGTGTGATGACATTGGTATGGGAACTTCAACTAAAAATATACAAAATGCCAAATATTTTTGAAATTTTTATGTCTTATAAATTTTATTATGTAAATAAATTTATATAGTAACTTGAATTAAAATATCCAACAATCTAAATATTTCCTTATTTAGTCCCAGTGTTGTGATTTGCATTGTGAAATGACATTAGTTTGGGAATGTTGACTTAAAGTATGCAACACCACAAAGCTTTTATAAATTTATTGGAGTGTTATGAATTTCATCATGTAATGCCATAGGTGTTATCACCAATTACCTTGCTTTTTTTCTTGAAATGTAAACTAGGTTGAGAGCATTTGAATCTTCCAAGGGTGTCAATAGGTTAAATGGTTTTATGCCTTATTCATTATGTATAGAACAATTAATTTTAGTTTATTCTCATCTTCCTTTGATGATTTGAACAGTTTGGTTGTTTTAATAACATGAGGGGCTAATTCAGCCTTAATTGAGGAAAATACATAAAAAATGTTGTATAGCCTTGAAGCTACACTTTGTACATCTATTTTACTTTACATGAGAACATGGATAGTTTATTTTTGTTCCCTAATTTGATCTAAATCCTACTCAAGATCTCTTATTTATTGCTTTATCTCTTCATGAATCTCAATCAAGGCATCCTTTTATGTCTCAAAATAAGATCTAAAATACTCAATACAAGGAGACTAACCAAGTTTCCTATTTTTTCTAGATGAAATATAAATGACATTTTTTATTTATTTTAGGATCATCCCCCTTACACTATCATATTAAATATTTCTTCTCTTCACTCTCTATATGCTCCCATAGATTTGTTAAAATTTAAGATTATAGGGGGTAGCTCAATGATGGTGAGTTTTTGCCTTTTATAGGTTTGAGAATAAAAATTTGTTGCCTATTATGGCATTATAAACTCAGTTGATTTAGTTGGATAAGTGTCTCGAGTTGTAGTCTCAACCAAAAAATCTAATGAGGATTATTTCAATGATTTTTTAAGTAGTGGGTCTTGAATAAAAATCTAAATTATCTTGGACTAATCCACACTACCATATTGTGGTGATTAGTGGACTATGATACCTACTTCTTCTTAACCTTCTTTTATGACACTAAAATAGTAGTTTGGGAAGAACTAGAAAAAGGCATTGGCAAAATTAATTGAATAGATTACACATGTAACTACTAACATTATAATGCTCCCCTAGTTTTCTTAGATGATAAATTTTTAGGCTCTTAGATAATTAAGGTAATGGTTAAGGTAACAATAGTGGAACTATAAATAATAGATGCTGAAGACACAAATTCCACCTTCAAAACCACTAGGGAATGTAAAACACCATAAGAGATAAAAATATGATAAAATTAACTAAAATACATAGGAGAGAAAAAATATGTGATTGGGGTTATAGAAATAAAAATATTTGTAAAGATAGTTAGGACTACACCCTCAACTAATTGGTCTACTTTAATTGGTGCCTTTCCTTTAGTTTCTTAGAAGTTAGGGACTTTTGATCTCTATAAATCCTTATTTCCATCAATGAAATCTTATCCCATATATTGATTTTACTATCATGGGGGTTGATCTATAGTTGTAGCTTTAATAGTTGGGCTCAAAGGGAGCCCCAAAAATCTAGGTTTCCTCTTGTAGAAAAGAGTTACCTTTTTTGTTGAGGAAAAAGTTGCCTTAGTGGGGGAAGTTGAGACATACACACTTGAAATCAGTTTATCTAAAGTAGGAGGAGGAAGGGTAGAATCCTTTGAATTAGGAGAGTCAATTCCAATGGGCTCTTCTATTATTTCAAGATAAAAAAATACTAGGAACTTATTCCACCTCAAGTTCTTGTTTCACATATTTTGTAGTAATGATGAAAACTTAGATTTGGATGGCCCCTCTTGTGATGAAATTTCTCTAAAAGAAACTACCTCCACACATTTTTCTTAATTTATAGTAGTCATCATGATGGGTGGTGTTTGAGATGGTTCTCCCTAGTCCAAGGATGGATGAGAGGGCCTATTATTCTTAAAGTTTGTAGCAGCACATCCTCTCAGAGGTTGGATACTAATTAATGTATCTATAATTTAAATTTAAATCTCCCATTGTATTAATTTCAAAATATTATAAGTCAATCCAACTATTTGATATATCTATAAAACTTGGGTATCATCCTTTGCATTCAAAAATATAAAGTCATGTTCATTAGTTATGTGATCATAGTTGATACCCAAACCTTTGATGTGATTTTTAATATTACCATGAGGGTCCAAAAATATATGGTAGTGTGACTAACAAATATTACTCCCTATTTCTTCCAACTTCTCTAAAATTTCTTTGGATTTTATAGCACATTTTTCTAATAATCAAGTGAGAGCCATAAAATATGACCATTTTTTTCTTTATCAAATTATTATCAATGCTCTACCATAATTAATATGTTATCTCTTGTTTAGCTATATTATCTAACATATATTTCAAGAGACATAAGGATTCAACCTTATTCACTATAATCATGATCACTGTATAGTCCATGTAGATCCAATAGTCTCCCCTTAGCATTAGTGTATCAATAATTATATTTGATACTATTGGCAATGATATTTCATGGATTTTCCTCTATACCTATGGATACACATATTATACATTTTGGATTATTTTCCTCATATATGCATAGATGTGGAGGAATGAGAAGTAATTGCATATCAAATATTTCTATGAAAAATGGAGATGGGATCCAAATATATCCATTATTCAAATATATTATATCCATTATTGCATATAAAATTTAGGAAATCATGTATACATGACCTCCCATAGGCATCTTGTATTTTTTCAATATTATCTCTTATAGCATGATGCTAATTATCTCTCCTAGATCAAAAGTTAGTTTTGAGGTCATTAATAAATCAAGTAATGGCACAATTATCAGTGAATAAAATATATTCTATGGAATCCATATAATATATTTAGTAGATCCATTATGATGTCAACCCCCATCTAAAACTTGGTGATAAGGACCAACTATTTTTCTTTGGGGATGATAGTTTTTTAGGGATAAGCCATTTACACAACATTTTGTTAATTGTGTTGTTCTTCTTCCATGCTAAACTTTTGTATAAGTATAATTTAACATCTATAATATGTAAGCATAAGTACCTTTGAAAATAGATTCATTAAATGTAGGTGATGATATATATGTGTCCCTAGTGGTGAAAGAATCCACTATCAGTGACATTTTCTATAAAGAATAAATCTCACACTAGTTTGATGGAGGATATCACCTTAGACCTAGATAATACTAAGTGTAACCCTAATGTCTTGAATGGGATCAAATATTCCACCAAATTCCCTTATATGGTGTTATATTTACTTTACATGTATGTTTGTCTATGTCCCTAATTACATCCCATAGAGTTGAGTAGTTGGAAAAATCACCATTTGAAACTATTAAATCAAAGACCTTGTCAATTTATTATATATAATCCTTGATTTAAAACATTAAAGGTGGATATAATCCAATAAATACTTTGGTTGAAGAAAACATTTCTTAGATATGCTTGCATAAAGTCATGATTCTTCAATTTGAATATCTTGGCTCCTATAAAAGTAAGTCACATCTTGGACATGTGTGGCTCGGGATTAAATATATTTCAAAATTAAAATCCACATGTTTTCCTCAAAAATAAATAATCTTTATGGTTTATTTCAATTTTATTAAATAGTTTTCAATTCACAACTTTAATTCTAGTTCATGCACCATTAATACGCAATGTCTCCAAACTTGATTCACTTGTTCAATTTGAACTTTTCCACCTTTTTTTATGGGTATGAAACATAATATTTCTATAAATTAATATAGATTCCATGTTGATATATTTTACAAGTATCACCATATCACCTATTTCATATAATTGGACATGCCATGTAAGTTACATAAATAAAGGTTTGGTGTTTATGTTGGTGCTGAGCTGAAAAATTCTTAAAAATTATGAATACTAAACATAAATTCCAAAAAAACATATAACACCAAATAATTTAGGAAAATCCCCACAAAAAAACTTCCCCTCTCACTTTTTCCAAACCTTTTTCCCAAATACCTAATTTCACATCAAAATGTTGAATTTTTTTTCAAAATAAAAAGGCCAAACATAGACTTCAAACACAATTGTTGAAGACCCAATTCTAAATAAAAGTACTTGAGTTCAAAGTATGATTTTTTTTATAAAGACTAAAATCCATGATGTACCAAATTTTTTAATATAAACATTGATAAATGTGATTGCATTAGACCTTCACAAGTTATGAACCAACTTTGTGGAATCAAAGTTTTGAATAACACAATTTTTGACTGGTCATGAGTCTTGAATACTAAAAAAACATGAATTCAATCCTGTGACATGAAACATATGTGAAGATTTGAAATTTAGTACTTCTCATAAGTTATAAAAACTTTCATAAACTTATAAATCGTAAGATTATGTTAATAGGTTAGTATAGATAAGCAAAACATATCAATTTTCATTTACCAAATATTGAAGTTATGTGTAACATATAAATCACTTACAAAATAAAATTTTCAAAATAGGCCTAGAATTTTTTAAGATATAGTGGGTCCCAATTATAAAAAATAATGAGGTTAATATTAAATATAATTATGGTGACTCACATGGGGAACACTCTCAAGTATTAGTGAACCTAGAACCTTTGGTTATCAAATTTCAATTCAAATATGAACCTTTTCACAAAAGAATAATTGAATTAGAGACATAAAATACATTCTTAACAATAAAATACAACATAACTACCTTTCTCATACCCTATATCTATGTGTGATTAGGTGATTTTATTTTACCCTTGTTGGGAAGATTTTAGCAAAGACTTGGGGTAACTATAGGTTTCAATCTAGTTTCATTGAAAGCATATTTAGAACTAGGGAAGCTCAGTCATTACTCTACTGCTAACTAGGCATCCATAGCCTTGAAAAATACACCATTTGACCCTTTTATTTCCTCATAATATATTATTTCATTATGAATGATAAATTGATCTTATTTCATAATTTGAGTCTTCGATTACCTTTATATTTTCTTTAGGTTTAATTGATCACTCTTTTTAGGATGCATTGATCTTCATTTCCTTTTTAGAATATGGTTAGAAGAGGGAGAGAAGAAACCATAATGAGCTGGTGTATATGAGGGGATGATTTTATATATTTTCTTTTCCAACTACATATGTAATAATGGGTATTACCTCAAACAAGCATTTAAATGAAAGGTGCATTTAATCTAGTGAAAATGAGAAAAATTTCTAAATTTATATGTAGTAATGAGAGTATCCTTTATATGCATAATATAAACATTCAATGGTATCATGCCCATAACTAAATTTACATTGAATACCTAGATTCTAAAAAATATTAAATACAATGGTGTAAAACCTGTAAGAAAACCAATTTATTTACTTTGTTTGATGTCCTTCACACATGAGTTATTTCACTTGGGACCCTTCCCACATATCAAAATTTTAGATTTTGGACAAGCATATGGATTTAAATGGATTGGGTAATTGATTAATTATAGTAGGGGAAATTACTTAGATTACCATGAAAGAAAATACATCTAATATAGAAAGCAATGAACTAAACTAAGGAGAGTAGAATGTTGAAAACAAGAAATGTTAACCTAGAAAGTAGGGAAACTAACTATGAAAGTATTAAACCTATTCTACTAATAATTTTACCATAACACTTGTTTTTACTAATGGACATATCCATATGGTATGACCATGAAGTATTCCTTCAAAAACAATCCATTGATTGGATATGTTAACTCATTGCCTTGGAGGTCCCATAAATGAAACTCATTGTTACCCTAGATCGTTGAAATATGATAAGGTCTAATCCATATTAGGTTAAAATTTTCATGTTGTCCTTTATTTTCATGGGATTTATCACATAGAATTACCAAGTCATATATTCTAAATTATTTGAATTATGCTCTTCTGTCAAACCACCTTTTGAGTATGTATTGATGTTTGTTGAAATTTTATAAGGCTTTTATCCTTAAATCTTCCTTCCCTATTATGTCTAATAATTGAGACTCTAATTTTTTAATTGTCTCCATGTATTATTTCATGTATTAATATGTTGTAAATTTAATCATGATTGGTAATACTGGCTATCACTTTTATACCAAAAATTAAGGTGAATCCTTGAGGGACTACTTATATCTAATTTGGTCTACCCATAGTGCATATTTAAATAGATTATGCAAGTTCCTAGGCTTATCTAAAACTCATTATTTTATATCATTGATCAAGTTATTATTTTTAAATTCAACTAATCCATTTACCTATAGGTAATGGCTAGAAGAAGACTTGATGGTGATTTTATTATCATGGGCCCACTAAGTGAATTCAACTAGTTGGAATACTAGTGCGTTGTCACAAACTAAGGAAATGAGAGTACTAAATCTAATTGTGATGTTATATTCCAAAAAAATTATTTCATATTAGGATTTGGAATGCATTGTAGCTATTTATTCATCCTAATATGTGTATTTATACATGTAAGTAAGTACAAATTTGAGGCTAACTGAAGAGTTTAGGTTAATGACATAGATGAAATCTAAGCCCCATTAGGAAAATAGTCTTCCTTTAATTATAGGATATAACAACATTGATGCATGTACTTATCTCTTTTCCAAGGTTTTAAATTCATGGAATTTTCTCAAATGAGCATGTGCATCATTAAAGACTATTATTCAATAATAACCCATTCTAAGGATTCTATGGGTTGTGGTATTCCCCAATGGATGAAAATTGGTTATCTTCTCATGTAAGTTATCTAGAATTAATTGAGTATATTATTGTGATACACATATTAGGTAGATGTATTCATAATTTCATCTATATATAATACCCTTTATGATCATGTAGTGAGAAAATTTGAGCCTTAAATACCTCTTTCATTCTCTATTGTGTTTTGAAGGACATGTACCTATGATAAAATATTGAATGATACCAGCATATCAATCTCCTCTAAATAACTAGGTTTTACAAACCTCCTTAATGGTGATGAGTAGGTCAAGGTTGATCATGAGTTAAATGAGGCCATATCCTCTAAAAATCTTAAAAAGTTTGATTTATATCAAAATCATGTAATTTTTACATCTATTTTATTTTATATTACCCCAATTTGTTTTACGCCAAAGTGAGCTTGATAACATGATCCAATAAAATGACAATGGTATTATTTATCAAGATATATTTTCAAAACTTCTTGACCACTTTAATAAGGGAAAATATTTGTTTATCTATCATGGAATCCTTGAGCTATACCTTTTTCAATTTCTTTTCTCATGAATGTAATAGGATGCTCACTTTCATATCTCCTTTGGGTAATCATAATGGAAATAGTATGTTCTAAATTAAATGAGTACAAAAATAAGTCCTTGCTGAAGTTTATACATAATAGTATAGGAGCCTAAGGTAATGCATATTTAATGTCTTAAAAATACTTTAGGGCCTATGGTGTCCACTCCACTTTATAATCTTTCTTGAGCATTACATTCAAAGGTCTGACAATCTCTACAAAATATGAGATGAACTTCCTCAAAAAATTTACTTTTATAAATAAAGACTTGAGATCCTTATTATTATTTAGGAAATTCCATAAAATTCCATGAACTCTATCTAGATTAATTATAATTTCTTCTTTACTGATAATGTGGCCAAATAATTTTCCTTTAGTAACACCAATTATGCTCTTTTTTGGGTTTAGTGAGATGTCAAACCTTTTTCATCTTTCAAAGATTGAATGTAGGTGGATTAAATGATTAGATAATGTCTTTGATAAAATATTAAGGTCATACATGTTAATTATTATGAATTTACCTATTATCCCTTGGAATGAATGATCCATTACTCATTGAAAGGTAGGTCTTGCATTAATTAGGCCTAATGGTATCCTATTGTATGCATAAGTACCTCACTTTATGGTAAATGGATTATTTTTTTATCTTAAAATTCAACCAACACCTATTTATATCTTGAAAATCTATCTAATAAGTACATCATTCCCCAATCACTTACTATCTAGATTACCTTATCCAAAGAAGGCAATGGATAATTGCCTTTTCAAGAAGATTTATTCAAGTTTCTAAAATTAATGCATAGTATAATTTACCCATTCTTATTCCCTTACTATAAAAAATTTAGCCACCTCGGTGGAATGTCTAAATGCAAAAAACTATTTTTGAATTTAGTATGTTTTCCACTTCTTTTTGAATAAGAGTCTCTAGGATAAGATTTACCAACCTCTACCTTTTCCTGAATAGTTTGTGGTATGGATTCAATGGGATTGTATGGGTGATTACCCTTAAGTTTAAAAACTTCAAGTCTTCATCCATCAATGAAATCATGTCTTTATAATGGGTGAGAAAATATTTCACCCTTTGTCTCTCTTTTGGAGTGTAGTTGAGGCTAATGTTGACGTAGTGCATATCATATTCATCTCCTAAATTCTCCTTCTTAAACTTAGATTCATTAAATTTAGGTTATATCTACTACAAGGACTAAATATCCAAATAAAATTCTATTTATAAGGAATAAATTCTTAAAGTAAGGCAATTTTATTTGAACTAGATGATTCCTCCTTCTCCCAATTCCCCTTGTCATAGATAACTGATCTCCTTGTCATCAATGCTTTGAGACTTGAATTGTCACAAATTAGTCAAGAATTGGATAATATACCAATAATAATCAAATAATTTGAAATTATCCACATTATCAAGAATATATGGGCAAGGGATTAACTTAATAGAGAACCCTTGCACTTGGACTCTTGTAGTGGTTCTAAATTGGTAGCTAAAGTAGCTAGTGAAATAACAACTTAACTTTGTTCTCTAAGGACATACACTTTATTTTCAGCATAAAATAATCAATTAAATAACAATATATATGTTTTTACCTCTTTAGGTATGATATATTTTATTGGTATTTGTTATTGAGATAATTGACTACTAGTTTTGAATCTACATATATCAATAACTACTTGACACTATTTTTGAGAGTATTCTACAATCCCAAAATTAGTGTTTCATATTATGATATATTGTTGGTGCATAAGAATTATAATATATATGTTTTAAGGTACTTATTTACATATTTATCAACTAATTCTATACATATACCTGAACCCTACTTAGATATCACACCATAGAAATGGAGAGTCCATAATTGAGAAGGTCCCTTGACTTCCAATTACTGCACCTATTGCTTTATGGTAAAGGTATAGATTCTAAGGTTAGGATATTTTTATTTTACCTCTTAATTATTAGTTTTATACTATATTATTAGGTTTTTATTTATTATATACTAATCAATCTAAATCTAGTTTGAAATAACCCTCCATGGCAACCAAATATGAGAGAGGTCTATTGCTACATACCCATTGAGTATATTTGACTAGTCTATGATTAATATTAGTCCATATCCCTTTGTAATGTCTACCATTAGTATGTAAATAGTAATTTTTACTCATGTATCATATGTTACTATATTTCATAAATCATTTATCTCTCCAATTATAGGCACCACTATTTTATCTACTTGTGAAATTATCCTCTTAGATGGGATTGGAGTCAACCCCAAATTTTGACATTTAGAAGCTGGCATCATAGTGGAAAAATTTCTAGAATCAATAAAAAATTTGTGAATATTATTTATAAATACTATAATATTAAATATAAAATGAGGAAATTCTAGCTTACTCTTGTATATGACATTTGTATGAGCAACCTTTTTCTCTGTAGTAGACTTTCTTATGATATAACTCCAAAGAAGCTCCTTTTGTTTAGTGATTTGAGCCAATTCATGAAGATTTGTGTTTGATTTTGTTTTATTAATGTATTAAACAATGTTATATCCTCCCTTCCTTTTTTATTCCTTGTTATATGTTTATTCATTCCCTTTTGAGGGAGGGGAATTATTGTTAGCTCTATGATTTGGTGGAATAGTGGTATTTTTGGAGGAGTATATATTATGAATAAATAATTGTTCCTCATATTATAATTTTGATACTAATATAAGGAATTTATCTCATCATAATTATCCTTTAATTAATTTTCATCCTCACTTCCAAATGGAAACTCATGAGTCTCAAAAACCATAATAGTGCTTAAGGAACTAGACTCAGGGTTAAACTATAGTGGGTTATTCATCATATCCAACTTCACCTCTCCCTTTGGAAGTTTTAAAAGGATAAAAAAAATTCAACACACTTGAATTCACCATGTTTTGATATATTATGAACATTACACCAATTGGGTAGAGTTGTTTTCAGAATGTTGATTTTTAACAACTTATTGGTTTGTTGTTGTTCTAAATTATTTTACAAACTTATTGAAAGGTATATAATATATTTGAAACCTATAATATTGTTTATTATTATAACCACTATCATTTCCCATCTTTCACTGCATGCTTAATAAGTCATTACTTAAAATTTTGACCATTTTTTATATAGATTCTAATTTTGCTTTGGTATAATCTACACCCTGGGCAACTATAATATTGGTTGGAATTGAATTTTATTATTGATTACAATTAATATATTTATGATTATTCATATAACCATAGTTTTAATTTGGTGTCAACTATGTTAGAGGAGGTAGTGTGTACAACTAATTTTTGTTGAATGCACAACATTTTGATTTACATGGGGAATTGGGTTTAAATATAGGAAACTAGCATTGATGTTAGGGGTGCTTGGTACATGAGGATTGAGTTACCTATTAATATTGATAGCTTCTTAATATGATAAGTCTAGAGTGGTGACAAAAAAAAATCTTCACAAAAACAATGCTATAATTAGATATAGATCATTTTTATACATCTCTAATGATCTATTATATTCTATTTTATATGTTAGACATAGCCAAGTGTACATCTTATCGAATATTGAATTAGAGGCCTAGATGGCTCATTAGGATCCCTCTTCATAGTAGTGAAATTTTGATACACCAAATTGGGGCTAGTAACCTACTTGAATTAGGAAATAAAAGTTATTTGAAACACATTACAATATGCAATATATCCCTCTTGTATATTGAGGTACTAATCATAAGCACCATCCTGTAATGTGAATGGGAAAAGCTTGCATACAACATGTTTGTTAGTGATGTTAATTAACCTAAAGATAACCTTGGAATAATTTATATGATCCTATGTTTCCCTTCATCATAAAGGGGAGAAAGAAGGTATACACTTATCTAGATTCTTTGGTAAGTCATGCACATCTCTAGTAATGGAAAAAATAGATCCAAAAAACTAGGGTAGTCGAGCCATAATATGATTCTTAGGTTGGATATTCCTTATTGGATAAGGTGTCTTTGCCTAAGGTATCATAGGAATAACTAGTGAATATCTAGGCATTAAATGTACTAATAGAGGTGAAACCAAAAGACTAGCTTTGGACCTAGACTATGTTACTCTCTTTGGTGTCTCTAGTATAACTCAAACATAGGGGATAACCTCTCAATAGATAAGGAACATAAGTGGCCATCCTTATAGCATCAAATTTTATCTATTGATGTGGGTCATATGCACATCTCTATATTTAATGAGGTAACCTCTAACATTTTAGGATCTCCATTGAGGTGAAATCGACTCAAAGTCATGAATTTCAAGTGTGGGTTAAATAACTAGGTGGTGGAATAACATGCTTAGAATGATTTTTTTTAACTAGGGGTACTTGTAGTGAAATTAATCCTAGTGAATAAATAAAAATATAGTTAGATTGGATGGATGTTAATCTAAAGCAAGTCGATCTTAATAAAATAAACATAAAAAATGAGGGAAGGGTTGAGTATAAAAGATGGATCTATGGTCTTAAATGTTCACTCCCTAGGTTGCTTCCTTTATGTATAAGTATTTCCAAAACTAATGCATGCTTCTTGTAGCCATTACACAAAAAAATATAGTTAGGCAGTCTTGGAAGAAATGGTATAAGGAACTTAAGGATCTTAGTTCAAGGTTACCCTTTTTAGAGTAGCTATTGCACATACTTACTTAGGAGATTATAGATCAAACTAAAAAAGTATCTAGGGTAGTTATGGCCCACACATAGAAGACTACATCAAAAATAAACATTCCTACACACTTAGAAAATTGAGGCAATCAACTAGTTTAATTATAATCAATAATGACTACTAATTATTCAATAGTTGTTACACATCTGAAACTAGAAGATGTTAATGATAAAAAATAATTATTTTTAACTATTTCAAACTTCAAATAATTAATAAAAATAAACAAATAAATAATAACTTAATTACATATAATTATAAAGAAAATGTATCTACATAGTTTCATATAATTAAAAAATGACTTCTTCCTATATTGATAATTTTTCAAACCTTTGAAATGAGGCTTCTATAAGTATAAATAGGAGTAGGGATGGGTCACCTTAGCCTACAAGTCCATGAAAACTCTAAGTTACATCTAGTAATTACAATTGCATGTGAAATTATAGTTAAATTACAATTATGACAAAAATAAATTTGCTTGTATGATGCCATGTAATGTATGTATGGTTATAATTTATATAGTCTAATTATTGCATGTATATTCCAAGTATAAGTAAACTATATATTGAAAATTCCTATATGGGAGATTACATATAAAATTTTCATTCAATAACTGAGGCTTATTTTCACTTGGTGAGTACATGGGTTAGCTTTTCATCATGGGAGGCACCAAATAGTTGGCAGTATTGAGATGGTAGTTAGAGTCTTAACATTCCTCTTGGAATCTAATTCTTGATAATATTTGAAGTTGACATCATATTGATATCTCATTATATACATGTTCAAAATTGGGGACCTATGTACCCTATTTTCCTACTCTATTAGACATGTGTATTCAGCTTTAGTTTTTTGAATTTAGTCTAGAATATCTCCACCTCTATGAGTTTTTTTGCACTAAATTTAATATAGACTAAATTTCCTCTAATGAATCCTTGAAGACCATACTTGAAGTTGAGTGAGACTTTTAGAGAAGCTATTCAAAATTGGATTTAATTATTAGTTTACCTACAATGTCCCTTTCTTGAGAGAGCTTAAATTCCTCTAAATTTTGAAAAATGAGGGTTTCATGATCTATAAACTTAAGAAGTATTTATTTTGTAGATTTTATCCATTCCCTCAATTCTTATGTCTTAATGACAACAAGTTGAGAGTATTTTACTCCTCTAATGGTGTCATTAGGTTTAGGTGGTTGTATGCCCTATTCATTATGTATATAATAAATAATTAGTTTATTCTCATCTTCATTTGAATATTTAAACAATTTAGATATTTAAATAACAAGAGGGGATAATTCATCCTTTAATAAGGTAGTGGCATCCAAAATGTTATACAATCTTGAAGCTGCACTTTTTACATATGTTTTAATTTACACAAGAACATTGATAGTCTGTTGATATTCCTTAACTTTCTCTAATTCCTACTCAAGCTATCCTATTGCTTACTCTATCCCTTCATGGAGCTCAATTAAGGCATCCTTCTATATCTAAAAATACTATCTAAAATCCTTACTATAAGGTGACTACCCTAGTTTCCTATTTTTACTCTCTAAAAGATAGAAGACATCTTATCTTTATTTTAGAATCATCCCCCTTCCAAAATTATCTTCAAGCTTTACTTTATTCACTCTCTGGATACTTCATTTGGATTTTTCAAAAAATGAGCTTACTATGGGTAGCTCAGTGATGATGAGGTTTAGCCTTTAAGAGGATTGAGATTCTAAATCTTCTACCCACTATGGGACTACTAGTTGAGTTGATTCAATTGGTCGAGTATCTTGGGTTATAATCTCAACCAATAAATCCATTTAAGATTACTCTAAGGTTTCTATAAGTAGTAGATATAGAAGAGAAGGCCAAATAATTTTGGACAAATCCACACTAATATATTGTGGTAATGGGTGGATTGTATGTACATTCTTATTCTTTCTAACCTTCTTCGATGATACTATAATATTAGTTTGGGAGGAACTAGAAGAAGTCATTGGATACCCTAACTGAGTGGATGACACATGTAGATGTAAACTTGCCATTGATCCCCTAGTTTTCTTAGATGATACCCTTTTGGGATATTGGGTAGTTAAGGTAATGGTGGAGGTAACAAGAATAGAAGTGGAAGCAATAGATGTTAAAGACACAACTTCCACCTTATGAATCACTAGGAAGGGCATTACACTAGAATAGATGGTAATATGATCAAATAAACTAACAAACATAGGAGAGATAAAATATATGACTGGGGTTATAGAAACATAAGGAAATGTAAATACATTTGGGACTACATCATCATTTTATTAGTTTACTTTTAATGGTGCCTTTCCTTTTTTATTTTAGAGGTTGAGGACTTTGGATCTTTATAAATACTCCTCTTCATCAATGGACACTTATAAAAAATATTGTTTATCTTACCCTATAGGTTACTTTGTAGTTGATGATTCAATATTTAGGCTCATAAGGGGTCCTTAAACTCTACGTTTCCTCTTGTAGAAAAGAGTTACCTTTTCTATTGAGGGGGAAATTTCCTAAGTGGGTAAAGTTGAGACTTATACACTTGTAGTCACATGATCTTAAGTAGGAGGAGAAATTTTAAAATCCTATAAATGAGAAGATTCAATGCCAATGGGATCCTTTTCCACTCTAAAATAACATGCAAAACTAATAACTTCTTCCACCTCAAATTTTTGTTTCACATCTTTTATTGTAATTAATGGAACTTGAGATTGGGGTGTATCCTCCTATCATGAGCTTAAACTAGCTAACGCTTAATCCACACCATGATCTTGATTTATAGTAGTCATCATGATGGGTGGTGTTTAAGATAGTTCTCCCTAGGTTTAGGATGCCTGATAAGGCCTATTATTCTATTATTTTGTATTAGCCCATCTTTTTGGAGGTTAGATCCTAATTCATGGATATATAATTGAAATTTAAGGATCCCATTATATTACATTCAAAAGATCCTTAGTCAGTCAATCTATTTGAGCTATCTCTAAAAATTAGACATCATCTTTCACATTCAAAAATATAAAGTTTTGGTCATAAGGTACTACATCTAAAAGGTAGGACCTCATGTATAAATAACTTCCCTTAGGTCTCTTGTCTTTATTCATAATATATATTATATCTTGATGGTATCTATCTCTCCCAAAGTGAAATTTAGATCCAAGGTCATTAATAAATCAATTAACAAAGCTCATTATAGGTGAGGAAAATTTATGCTAGGGAAGCCACACAACCTATTTAGTAGAGCCATTCTGACGTGAATCCCCATCTAAAAGTTGGTGATAGGGACCAAATCATTTTCCTTGGGAACAATAGCTTCTCCAAGGATAAGACACTTACTCAACATTTTATTAATTTTTTTGTTCTTATTCCATGATAAAATTATATGTAAATCAAATGTAGTGTATATAATTTGTAAACATGAGTAACTTTGAAAAGCATCTCCCATACAAAATGGTGGTGAAATAATCCACTGCTAGTCACCTTTCCTATAAATAATAAGTCCTAGAGTAGGAAAATGAAGGGAATCACCTTGGACATGGTTGATTCTAAGTGTAACCCTTATCTATTTATTTGAATAAAATATGCCACCAACTACCTTTGGGATGGTGTTAGATTTTATTAATGTGTATGTGGCATCTACATCCTTGATTGCATCTCAAAGAGATGAGTATTTTGATTAATCATCATTAAACCAAAGACCGTGTCTTTGTATTATTTAGAATCTTTGATTGAAAACTAGGAAGGTGGTTGAAATCCCTTGAGTACTCTAGATGAAGAAGCCATTATTTGAGTATGCTTGCATGGAGTTTTAATTCTTCAATTTGAATATCTTGGCTTCTTTGAAAGTAAGTCATAGCTTGAATACAAGTGGTTAAGGATTCAATATATTTCAAAATTCAAATTCACTTTTGTTTATCAATAATCAAATGACATGATTTTTTGTTTCAATTTGATGATAGAGTTTTGAGTTCATAACTTTAATTCTAGTTTATGTGCCATTAATGCTCAACATCTCTAAGCTTTCTTTTCTAGTTCAATTCAAACTTTTCTACCTTATTTTTGGTGGGTATACCATGCAACATTTCTATACATTCAAAGATATTCCACATCAATGCATTTGATAAGTTTCACCATGTCTCTTCTTTAATAGAATTAGTCATGTTACTTAAGTTTTATAAGTCATGGGTTAGTTTTTGTGTTTGTGCTAACCCAACCAATTTTTTGTAATCAAGAATCTCAAACATAGATTTTGAACACAAATTTATAATACATAATCATGTGGGAAAATCCCCATTTAAAATCTTCCTCATGAAAATTCATCGAACATTTTACCAAAAACCTAATTTCACACTAAAGAGCCAAACAATTTTTCCAAAATAAAAATTCTAAACATTGACTCCAAAAACAAACACCAAATACCAAATCTTGAATAAAATTTCTAATGTATATTATTAGAATTTTTTTATCAAATATTGAAAGCTATGAAGTACCAAAATTATGAGCAAAAACATTGATAAGCATAAATGTGGAAGATCTTCACAAGTTGTGAAGTATCTTCATAGAATAGAAGATCTAAATAACACCATTTTCAACTGGTCATGAGTCATGAAGGCCAAAAATACATGAATGCCAAATTTCATCACCCAACATAAATGAAGATTCAAAATTTAGGACTTTTGATCGTTTTTAATTTTTTTTATAAATGTAGAACTCTTGATATTTCGTTAATAGGTTAGCATGGATAAGAAAAACATATTGATTTGCATTTAATCAATAGTAAAGTTAGGTGTAACATATAAATCTCTTTCAAAATAAGATTTTAAAAATAATCCCTTACTTTTTTTATCAAATAGTGCATCCCAATTCTAAAAAATAATGGGGATAAAGTTTCATACAAAAAATTTACAAGAAACTTGACTAGAAATATGCAACACCCCAAATATATCTAATATTTATATTAGGGTTTGTGTTTTGTGCCATGTAAAAACATTGGTATGGGAAACTTGATTAAAAGTATGCAACATCCCAAATATTTTCTAAATGTATCCCAATTTATGAAATGAGATGTATCATATTTTTTTGGAGAACCTCACTCAAAATATGCAACACCCCAAATATTTTTGAAACTTTTCTTAGTGTTTCTAATTATGTTTCATAATGAGAATGGTAAATCAAACTTAACTCAAAATATAAAAACTCTCAAATATTTCTAAAATTTGTCCTAGAGTTACAAATTGTGACACATAATGACATTGGTATGGGAAACTTGACATAAAATATGCAACACCCCAAATATGTTTGAAAATTTTCCTAGTGTTGCCAATTACATTACATAATGACAATGGTACATCAAACTTGACTAAATATATGTAACGTACCAGATATTTCTAAAATTTGTCCTAGTGTTATGAATTATGATAAAAAAAAGTATGGGAAACATGATTCAAAATATGAAACACCCCAAATATTTCCTATTTTTTGACAATTTTATGCATTGTGCTAGTAACAATGTTGGTACAAGAAACCCAACTCAAAATATGAAACACCCTAAATATTTCAAAAGTTTGTCATAGTGTTGGAAATTATGTCTCAAAATGAAAATGGTATAGGAAAATTGACTCAAATTATGCAACACTAAATATACCTCTAAAATTTGTCCCTATATTAAGAATGACACTACACAATGAGATTGGTATGAGAAACCTGACTAAAAATATGCATCACCTAATATATTTATTAAATTTGTCCCATTGTTTCAATTTGTGACATACAATGACATTTATGTAAGATAACCTACTAAAAATATGCAACACTCCCAAAATTTATAAAATTTATCCTATTATTGAAAATTAACCCTGTAATGAAATTGGTCTATGGAACCCAACTCAAAATATTCAACACCCCAAACATTTCCTAATTTATCTAAGTGCTTATAATTGCACTACACAATGACATTAGTTTGGTAAACCTAAATAAATATATACAACATCAAAAATATTTATAAAATTCATTCTATTATTTTAAATTACACCACAAAATGACATTGGTATAATAATCCCAACTTAGAAAGAGAAACACCCCAAATATTTGCAAAATTTATCCTAAAATTGTAAATTTTGTGATGGAATGACATTGTTATGGGAAACCTGACTAAAAATATGAAAAATCCAAAATATTCTTTAAATTTATCTCAATGTTAAAAATTATAATGTGTATAGAAAATGGTATTGGAAACTACACTAAAAATATGTAACACCCCAATTTTTTTTAAAACATTGCTAAGTGTTGTGAATTTTACCTAATAATGACATTACTATGGCAAACCCAAATTAAAAAAATGCAAAATCCAAAATACTTACAAATTTTTTCCTAGTGTTTAAAATTATGATGTGAAAATATAATGGTGCATGAAACCCAACTAAAAATATGAAACACCACAAATACTTTTAAAATTTGTTTGTGTTGTAAATTGCAATATGGAATGTCATTGGTACAAAAAACTTGATTCAAAATATGAAAAAACACAAATATTTATGAAAAAATTTCAATTATTTTTAATTATGATATGAATTGACATCTGTATTGGAAGCCTGAATAAAAATATGAAACACCCTAAATATTCCCTAACTTTGTCACACTATTTCAAATTGTGTAGTGTAATGATATTAGCACAAGAAATGTAATTGAAAATATTCAACACCCCAAATATTTATAAAATTTGTTCCAATGTTTAGAATTATTTCATGTAATGAAATTGGTATGGTAACCTAGCTCAAAATATCAAACATCTCATATATTTCCTGATTTTGTTCAATTTTTGTGAATTGCACTGTGCAACAACATTGATACAACAAACTTGACTCAAAATATTCAACATCCTAAATATTTACCAATTTTTTATAGTGTTATAAATTACATTGTATAATCAAATTGGTATGGGAAACCTAAATTAAAAAATTTAAAACTCTAAATATTTCTAAAAATTGTTATAGTGTTGCAAATTATGTCATGTAATGACATTGTTATAGGAAACCATACTTGAAATATGCAACACCCCAAATATTTTTGAAATTTTCCCAGTATTGTAAATTACACCATGTAGTGAATTTAATATGGTAAACCCAACTCAAAGTGTGAATAACCCCAAATATTTACTAAATTTGTCCCAGTGTTGTGAATTGCATTGTGCAATGACATTGGTATGGGAATCCCAACTCAAAATATGCAACACCCCAAAATTTTCAAAATTTGTCCCAATGTTTGTATCTATGGTAAAAAATTAAATTGGTATAGGAAATCCAAATCAAATAATTCAACACTCCAAATATTTATGAAATTTATCTATGTTATAAATTTTGAAGTGCACTAACATTAGTAAAAGAAAATTGACTCAAAATATAAAACAAGAAAAATATTTCTAAATTTTTTCACATTGTTTCAAACTTCACTGTAATATGATATTAGTATGGGAAATATGACTTAAAATATGCAATGTCCCAAATGTTTCTAAAACTTTCAAAGTGTTGTTAATTATGATGTGCATTGATGTTGGTATAGGAAATTAGACTAAAAAAATGTAGCACCCAAAATATTTATAAATTGTTTCCAAGTGATATCAATTGCATCACACAACAACATTTATACAAGAAAACTCACTAAAAATATCCAACACCCCAAATATTTCTAAAATTTTTCCAAGTTTTTTGGGTTATGTCATGCAATGACATTGGAATGGGAAACCTAATTCAAAATATGCAACACCCCAAATATTTATAAAATGTATCCTATTATTGAAAATTATTCCACACATTGACATTGATATGGTAAACCTAACTCAAAATATGAAACACCCAAAATATTTCCAATTTTTTTCCTAGTGCTACAAATTGTACCACATAATGACATTGGTATAGAAATCCTGACTAAAAATATGTAACATCCTAAATATTTAAAAAAATATTATTTTTATGATCTAAAAGGTACAATGATATTGGTATGGGAAAGCCAACATAAAATATTCACTACCAATAATATTTCTAAAATTTATCCTTGTATGGTGAATTACACTATACAAAGACATTGGTATGGGAAACTCGACTTCAAATATGAAACACCCCAAATATCTCATAATTTCGTTTGAGTGTTATGAATTGAATTATGCATTGATTATGGTATATGAAAGCTAGTTAAAAATATGAAACAACACAAATATTTAAAAAATTTGTCTCATTATTGTGAATTTCATAGTGTAACAATATTGGTATGGGAAACTAGACTCAAAATATGAAAAAGACCAAATATTTTTGAAATTTGTCCTAGTGTTGTGAATTAAATCACATAAAAACATTGGTATAGGAAGCATGAATCAAAATATGTAACACCCTAAATATTTCCCAAATATGTCTTAGCGTGGTGAATTACAACTCCCACTAATATTAAGAATGGGAAACTAGACTAAAAATATGCAACACCCCAAATATTTCCTAAATTTTTCCCAATGTTGTGAATTATGTTATGTAATAACAATGGTGCGATAAACTTGACTAAAAATATACAACATCCCAAATATTTCAAAAATTTGTCTTGGTTATGAGAATTGTGGTGTGCAATTACATTATTATAGGAAGCCCCACTAAAAATATGCAACACCCTAAATATTTCAGATTTTTTCCTAGTATTGTGAATTACACTATACAACATCATTGGTATTAGAAACCCAATTAAAAATATATAAACCCCAAATATTTCTTTATTTTTTCCTAGTATTTTGAATTTTGCTACACAAAGACATTGGTATGGGAAACTTCACTCAAAATGTGAAACACCTCAGATATTTATAAATTTTTTCCTAGATTTGAAAATTGCACTACACTTTGACATTGGTATAGGAAACCTGTCTTAAAATATGAAATAGATAAAGTATTTCCTAAAACTTTCATAATGTTACAATTTTCACCGTGAATTGTCAATTATATATGATTCCTTACCATATATATGTAGCACCCAAAATTTTTCTTATATTTTTTACTATTTTTAAATTTTCACCACACAAAAACATTAGTATCAAAAACCCATCTTAGAATATGTAACACCCCAAACATTTCCTAATTTGTCTAATGTTGATAACTAAATTACAGAATGCCATTGGTATGGGAAATCTAACTCAAAATATGTAACACCCCAAATATTTCTTAAATTTGTTCCAATTTTGAGAATTAAATTATGCAACAACATTGGTATAGGAACCTGACTCAAAATATGTAACACTCCAAATATTTAAAATATTTATCCTATTTTTACAAATTGCACCATGAAACAACATTAATATGGGAAACCTAAATCAAAATATGAAACAACACAAATATTTATAATTTTTTTCATATTATTATGAATTATGATGGACATTAACATTGGTATAGGAAGCCCCACTAAAAATATGCCACACCCTAAATATTTCCAAAAAAATCCTAGTGTTACAAATTATGACTCACAATGATAGTGTTATGACAAACACGAGTCAAAGTATACAACTTTTTAAATATTTTTGGAAATTTTAAATGGTTCATCAATGTTTCTAATTTTGATGTGTAGTGACATTGGTATGATAATCTTGATTTAAAATATGTAACAACACCCAAAATATTCTAATTTTTCTCTAATGTTATGAATTATGCCATGCATAGACATTGGTATAGAAAACTTGACTTAAAATATGAAACACCCTAAATATTTCAAAAATTATTCTATGTGTTACAAACTATGTAGCACAATGAAATTGGTATGGGAAACTTGGCTAAAAATATGCAACACCTCAAATATTTATAAAATTTGTGCAAGTGTTCTGAGATACTGTAGATAATGACATTAGTATAGGAACTTGACTCAAAACATACAATATACAAATATTTTTATCCCTGTGTTTCAAATTGTACCATGCAATGACATTGGTAAGGGAAACTCAACTCAAAATATGTATCACCCTAAATATTTATAAAAAATTTCTTAGTGTTTCAAATTATACCATTTATAGATATTGATATGAGAAACTGAATGAAAATATGTAACACTCCAAATATTTCTAAAAATCATTAAAGTGTTGGTAATTATGTTATGTTATGACATTTGTATGGGAAACTAGACTCAAAATATACAACACCCCAAATATTTTTTAAATTTGTTATATTATTTCCAATTGCACTGTATAATGACATTGGTATGATAAAATTGACTCAAAAAATTAAGAACATCAAAATTTTCTAAATTAATCCCATTCTTATGAATTAAAACATGCACTAACATTAGTATGGGAAGCCTAACTAAAAATATGCAATACCCCAAATATTTCAAAAATTTGTGAAATTGTTACAAATTTGAACCATGCAATGACATTGGTATTGTCAACTTGAATCAAAATTTATATCACCCCTAATATTTCCTAATATTTTCCCAGTGTTGTGCATTTCACTATTCAAAGACATTGGTATGAGAAACTAGGCTCAAAATAGTCAACACCCCAAATATTTCAAATAATTTGTCCTAGTGTTAAAAATTACATAATGAAATGACATTGGTACATGAAACCTGACTCAAAATATGCAAGACCCCAAATAGTTTTTAAATTTGTCCGTATATCATGAATTTCCCCATGTAATGACATTGGCATGTGAAACATGACTCAAAATATGAAACACCCCAAATATTTCCTAAATTTGTCCCAGTGTTGTGAATTATGCCAAGCAATGACATTGATACTAAAAGCTTTTCTAAAAATATCCAATGACAAAAATATTTTTGATTTTTTCCTAGTGCCAAATATTGCACCATGCAATGTCATTGGTATGGGAAACCTGAATACTATTGTGAATTATTTCATGAAATGGTATTGATATAAGAAAACCTAATAAAAACACAACACCCAAAATATTTTTTAACCTTTTCCTAGTGTTATAAATTGCACCATATAACACCATTGGTATGATAAATCCAACTCAGAATATGCAACACCCCAAATACTTCTAAAGTTTGTCTTAGTGTTATGAATTAAGTCTTTAAAAGACATTGGTATGGAAAAATCAATTCAAAATATGTAATATCTCAAATATTTATGATATTTATTTTAATGTGATAAATTATGCCATGAATTTTCATTGGTATGGGAAACTTGATTAAAAATATTAAACACCCCAAATATTTCCTATATGTTTCCAAATGTTAAAAATTATGACACATACCTACATTTGTATGGGAAACCCTACTTCAAATATTAAATTATCTAAATATTTTAGAAATGTACTCTAGTGTTTCAAATTATACTACACAATGAAAATGGTATAGGAAACCTAACTCAAAATATGTAACCCCAGAAACATTTCATAAGTTTTTCATAGTGTTGTAAATTGCATTACACTATGACATTGATAAAGTAGGCAAACTCAAAATATTTAACACCACATATATTTAATTTTTTTTCCCTAGTGTTGTGAATTATGCTACATAACAACACTAGTATGAGAAACCCAACTCAAAATATACAACACCCCAAATATTTCAAAAAATTATCCTAATGTTGTGAATTATGACATAAAATGACATTGGAATGGGAACTTGACTCAAAATATGTGACAACCAAAATATTTATAATATTTGTCCCAGTGTTACAAATTATAATGTGGACAAACATTGATATGGGAAACTAGACTTAAAATATGAAACATCAAAATATTTATAAGACTTTTTCTAGTGTTGTAAATTGTACCATGCATTAATATTGGTATAGGAAACCCAAATCAAAATATGAAAAAAAAATTTCATAAATTTTTCCCAATGTTGAAAATTATTACACAAATTTACATTAGTATGGGAAACCTTACTAAAAATATGAAACACTCTAAATATTTCTAAAATGTGTCCCAGTGTTATGAATCGTACCACTTAAAAACATTGGTATGGGAACCCTAACTCAAAATATGCAATACCACAAATATTTCAAAAACATTTCCTAGTGTTGAAAATTATGTTGTGTTATGACATTGGTAAGGGAAACGAACTCAAAAAATTTAACACCACAAATATTTTATAAATTTGTCTTAGTGTTGTGAATTATGCCACATAACAACATTGGAATGGGAAACCTAACCTAAAATATATAACATGAATATTTCCAAAATTTATGCCAGTGTTATGAATTGTTTCATGCAATGACATTGGTATGGGAAACCTGACACAAAATATAGAAAACCACAAATATTTCCAATATTTGGCCTAGTGTTTCAAATTATGACATGAATTGACATTGATATAGGAATCTCGACTCAAAATATGAAACATCAAAATATTTCAAATTTTTTTCCTAGTGTTGTGAATTGGGAAACACATTGATATTGATGTTGGAAACTCAAGTCAAAATGTGCAACACCCCAAATATTTTTGAAAATTTTCCTAATGTTGTGAATTACACTACACAACATCATTGGTATAAGAAACCTGACTATAAATATGCAACACCCATAATATTTCTAAATTTTTTCCCAATGATATAAATTCACCATTCAAATACATTGGTATGGGAAACCTAACTCAAATATATAATACCCAAAATATTTCCTTATATTTTCACAGTGATAGGAATTGCACTACATAATGACATTGGCATATGAAACTTGAATAAAAATATACAACACCCTAAATATTCCCATATTCTATCATAGTGTTGTAAATTACACCATGCAACAACATTGGTATGGGAGATCCAACTCAAAATATGCAACATCCCAATTTTTTTATAATTTTTCCTAGTCTTGAAAATTGTGCCACACAAAGACATTGGTACAATAAATATAACTCAAAATATGAAACATCCCAAAAATTTCTAAAGTTTGTCCCAATGTTTATAACTTTTCCATGTAAAGAAATTTTTATGAGAAACCCAACTCAAAATATCCAAAACAACAAATATTTGAAAAATTTGTCCCAATGTTATAAATTTCACTATATAACAACATTGGTAAGGGAAGCCAAACTCAAAATATAAAACACCCCAAAAATTTATTGAATTTGTTGTATTTTTGTGAATTACACCATGAAATGACATTTGTACTATAAAGCTAACTTAAAATATGTAACACCAAAAGTATTTCCTAAATTTGTCATAATGTTGTGAATTGTAACTCACTTGACATTAGTACATGTAACCTAATTAAAAATATGAAACACACAAAACATGTATAGATTATCCCAAGGTTTTGAATTGCATCACATAATGACATTGGTATGGGAAACCTGATTCAGAATATGAAACACTGAGAATAATTCCCAATTTTTTCCTAGTGTTGAGAATTACATTGTGTAATGACATTAGTATAAGAAAAATGACTCAAAATAAGCAACATCCTAAATAATTCAATTCTTTTCTTATTGTTGTGAATTTATCCATGTAATGACATTTCTATAGGAAACTTGACTCAAAATAAGCAACACCATAAATATTTATAAAAAAATTCCTAGTGTTACAAATTTATCAATGTAACAAAATTGGTATGGGAAACCTAACTTAAAATATGCAACACCCCAAATATTTCTAAAATTTTTCATAGTGTTAGGAATTATGATGCATGATGACATTGGTATGGAAACTTGACTCGAAATATGAAACAACATAAAATATTTCCTTTTTTGTCCCAATTTTATGAATTTCACTATGTAGTGACATTGGCACATGAAAATTGACTCAAAATATGCATCATTCCATATGTTTCCAATATTTTAACCACTATTTCAAATTATACCAAATAATGAAATTCATATTGGAAACATGATTCAAAATATGTAACACTATAAAAATATGAAATTTGTCCCAGTGTTATGAGTTGTATTATAAAACAACATTGATATGGGAAACTAGACTTAGAATATGTAACACCACAAATATTTTTGAAACTTTTCCTAATGCTACAAATTATGACACATAATGACATTGGTATAAGAAACCTAACTCAAAATATGAATCACCTAGAATATTTATAAACTTTGTCTCTATGTTGTGAATTCACTATGGAAAGACATTAGTACGCTAAGATCAACCCAAAGTTTTCAACACCCAAAATATTTCTTAAATTCATCCCAATGTTGTGGATTGCAATGCACATCAATATTGGTGCAATAAACCTGACTCATATCAAATACCAAAGTATTTCCTAAATTTATCTATGTTATGAATTACTCTACACAATGACATTAGTACAGGAAACCCTACTCAAAATATGGAACACCTAAAATATTTTTGATATTTGTCTCAATGTTATGAATTTCACCATGACTCAACATATATTTGGGAAACATGACTCAAAAATACAACACATCAAAGATTTATTAAATTTGTTTATGTTGTGAATTACACTACATAATGACATTAATATAGGAAAATCTATTCAATATATACAACACCCCAAATATTTCTAATTTTTTTCCTATTATTTAAAATTGCATCATGCAATGATATTGGTTTGGGTAACCTGAATCAAAATATACAACACATCAAATACTTATTAAAATTATCCCAATATTGTGACTTACCCCACATAATGACATCAGTATGCAAAACCTGACTCAAAATAAGCAACACCATAAATATTTATAAAATTTGATGTAGTGTTAAGAATTGAGATGCACATAGACATTTATACTAGAAACCCAAATCAAAAAATATAACACCCCAAATATTTGTGGATTTTTTTCAAAATTTTGTGAATTGCATCATGGAATGATATTGGTAGTAAAAAACCAAATCAAAATATGTAACATCCCAAATATTTCTAAAACTTATCCTAGTGTTGTAAATTATAATGTGTAACAACATTGGTATGGCAAATCCAACTCAAAATATGCAACATCCAAAATATTTCTAAAATTTGGCTTAGTGTGGAGAATTATGCCATGAAATGACAATGGTATGTTAAACCTGACTCAAAATATGCAACACACTAGATATTTAATAAAATTTTCATAGATTTTTGAATTACATTATACAAACCATTGGTATGGGAAACTTGACTCAAAATATGCAACACCTAAAATACTTACAAAAATTATCTCAGTGTTGCAAATCACACTTCACATTGATGTTGCTATAATAAATCAATCTAAAAATATGAAACACATCAAACATTTCTCAAATTTATCCAAGTGTTGTGAATTACATAGCAAAAATATATTGATATGGGAAAGCTGACTGAAAATATGAAACACACTTATAATTTTTTATTAATTTTATGAATTTTGTCGTGGAAGGACATTTGTATGGGAACCCTGACTACAAATTTACAACACTGAAAATATTTTCTAATTTTGCCCTAGTGTTGTGAATTGAATTTTTCCATGAATTTTGTATAATAAACTTGAGTCAAAATATTCAACAATATAAATATCTCCAAAAAATTTCCTAGTGCTATGAATTACGTTGCAAATTGATATTATTATGGGAAACCTGACTCAAAATATGAAACACTCCAAGTATTTCTAAAATTTTTCCTATTATTTTGAATTAAACCCTGAAAAGACATTGGTGTGGTAAACCTAACTCAAAATATTAAACAATATAAATATTTTTGAAATTTGTCTCAGTATTATGAATTATGTCATATAAAGATAATGGTACTAGAAACTCAACTAATTATATGCAACACCCCAAATATTTATGAATTTTTTTTAGTGTTGATATTTATGTTATGAATTTACATTTATATGGGAAACATGACTCAAAATATGAAACACCCCAAATATTTACTAAATTTTTCCCAATGTTTAAAATTGAAATGAACAACAACATTGGTATGACAAACCCTTCTCAAAATAAACAACATGCCAAATATTTATAAAATTTATCATAGTGTTATAAATATCACTATAAAATTTATCCTAGTGTTGTGAATTCCTCTCCATAAATACATTGGCATAAAAAACTTGATGAAATTTGAAACATCAAAAATATTTATAAAATGTGTCCTAGTGTTGTATATTGTGCCACACATCAATATTTCTATGGGAAACCTAACTCAAAATATGAAACAACCCATATATTTCCTAAATTTGTCCCAATTTTTCAAATTACATAGTGAAATGATAGTTTTATGAGAACCTCACTAAAAATATGCAACACCCTAAATATTTATAAATTTTTCTTCTAGTGTTGAAAATTATATCCTATAATGAAATTAGTTTGGGAAACATGACTCAAAAAAGCAATACCTTAAACATTTATTAAATTTGTCAATGTTTTGAGTTACATTACATAAAGACATTGGTATGGGAAACTTGACTCAAAATATACATCACCCCAAATATTTAAAAAAAAATTCAAAGTGATGTGAATAATTCCATGCAATAAAATCGATTTGGGAAACCCAACTCAAAACATACAACACCCCAAATATTTAAATTTTTTTCCTAGTGTTAGGAATTACATTTTGAAATGACATTGGTATTAGAGACTTGGCTCAAAGTATGTTACAAAAAACATGAATCAAAGTATGTTATAACAAATTGGAATGGGAAACATGACTTAAAATATGTAGGACCACAAATATTTGTGAAATTACTCCCAATGTTGTGAATTGTACCACATAAGAACATTGATAAGGGAAACATGACTCAAAATATGTATCACCCAAAATATTTTTAAAATTTGTCCTAGTATTTGTGAATTCCACTGTGTAATAACATTTTTACTATAAAATCAACTCAAACTATGCAACAACATAAATTTTTTAGAAATGTATCCTAGTATTATGAATTATGCTATACATCGACATTGATATAGGAAACCTAATTCAAAATATGCAACATACAAAATATTTTATAAATTTGACCCAATGTTGAGAATTGCATCATGAAATGACATTAGTACATGAAACCTAACTGAAAGTATGTAAAAATACAAATATTTCCAAAATGTGTCCCAGTTTTGTGAATTCACAATGCATTGACATTGGTATAAGAAAATTGACTCAAAATATGAAACACGCTAAATAATTTGGAAATTTGTCCCATTATTATAAGCTACACCATAAATCAACATTGGTATAAAAACCATGACTCAAAATATGAAACCCACCAAATATTAATAGAATTTGACCCAATTTTGTCAATTATGCCACATAATGACATTGTTATGGGAAACCTCACTCAAAATATGAAACACTCAAAATATTTATAAAATTTATCCCAATGTTACAAATTGCATCATACAAGGACATTGTTAAACAAATTTGACTCAAAATATGTAACACCCAAGATATTTTTGATATACTTTCTAGTGTTGTGAATTACTCCATATAATGGCATTGGTATGAGAAACTTGATTCAAAACATGTAACACCCAAAATATTTTAAAATTCCACCATATGTTGTGAAATGTAACACATAATGATAATGGTATGAAAAATCTAACTCAAAATATACATCACTCCAAATATTTATTAAGTTTATTTAAGTGCTATGAATATGCCATGCAATGACATTAGTATGAGAAATCTAACTAAAAATGTGCAACACCCAAAATATTTCAAAATTTTGTCTCAGTGTTATGATTTATGAAACATTGATATAATAAACTTGATTCAATATACACAACACCAATTTTTTTTTGAAATTTATCCTAGTGTTATGCAATATACCATGCAATGACATTGGTAGGGGAAACATGACTCAAAACATGTAAGACCTCAAATATTTATAAAATTTGACCTAATTTTGTGGATTTATACATGTAATGACATTTTTATAGGAAACACGATTCAAAATATGCAACACCCATAATATTATAAAAGTTTATCCTAGTGTTGATAATTTCACCAAGTAATACATTTGTATGGGAAAACCTACTCAAAATATGCAAAATGCTAAATATTTTTTAAATTTTTAGTAGTGTTGAAAATTGTTTCATGTAAATACATTGGTATAGGAAACCTGACTCAAAATATGCAACACCTAAAATATTACAAAATGTTTCCCAATGTTTTGTATTGAATCATGTGATGAAATTGGTACAAGAAACTTGAATCAAAATAAAACACCCCAAATATTTATTAAATGTGTCTCAATGTTGTGAATTGCATCATTTAAAAACATTGGTACATGAAAATTGACTAAAAATATGTTACACCCCAAATATTTTTGGAATTTGTCCCAGTGTTGTGAATTACACCATTCAATGACATCAATATGAAAAACCCAACTAAATATATGAAAAATTCTATATATTTATGAATTTAGTCCTGGTGTTATGAATTTCACCATGTAAATAAATTTGTATGGTAAACTTGACACAAAATATGGAACACCATAAATATCATAAATTTGTTTAAGTGTTGTGAATCATGTCACATAACAACATTGGTATGTGAAAGTGACTCAAAACATAAAACACACTAAATATTTTTTAAATTTGCATCTGTTATAAATAACATTATGAGATACATTTATATGAGAAACACAACTTAAATATGAAACAACCCATATGTTTCCAAAAAAAATTGGGTGTTAAAATTTACACTACATAATGAAATTGGTAAGGGAAACATAACTTATAATATAAAACACCACAAATATTACTAAAATTTTTCCTAGTGTTTTAAATTATGACATGCACTAACATTGATATGTGAAACCTGACTCAAATTGAATAACATCCCAAATATTTACAAAAAAATTCCTAGTCTTGTGAATAACATTATGCAATGACATTGGTATGGCAAACCCAACACAAAATATTTAACACCCCAAATATTTAATAAATTTGTCCCAACATTATGAATTATGACACCCACTAACATTAGTATAATAAAATTGAATAGAAATATGCAACACCCAAAATATTTCTAAAATTTTACTAGTGTTATGAATTATGTCACATAACAAAATTGGTATAAAAAACCCAATTAAAAATATACAACATTCCAAATGTTTATAAAATTTTTCCTAGTATTGTGAATTACAATATATAATGACATCATCATGGTAAACCTGACTTAAACTATAAAAAACCCAAATATTTTTTAAATTTTTTAGAGAGTTATGAAATCTGTCATTCAAAGACATTGGTATAAAAAACATGAATCATAATATGAAACACAACAAATATTTCTAAAAGTTGTCCCATTTTTGGGAATTATGCCATACATATAATTTTTATAAGAAACATTACTCAAAATATGGAACATCCCAAATATTTACTAAATTTGTCCTAGTGTTGTGAATTACACCAGACAATGACATTGGTATAAGAAACCCTACTCAAAATATCCAACACCCTTAATATTTGTGAAATTTGTCTTAGTGTTTTGAATTGCACTACACAAGAATATTGGTATGGGAAACATGACACAAAATATGTAAAAATGCATAATTTTCCTAAATTTGTCTTAGTTTTGTGAATTGAGCTAAAAAAACATTGAAAAAGGAAACATGACTAGAAATATGTAATACTCCAAATAATTTCAATATTTTTCAGTCTTAAAAATTATGTCATGGAACAACATTGGTATGTGTAATTTACTCAAAATATACAAAACCCTAAATATTTTCTAAATTTGTCTAGTGTTGTCAATTTGATTGTCCAATGACATTGGTATGGGAAACTTGACTCAAAATATGCAACACCAAAATATTTATACAATTTATCTTAGTGTCATGAATTACGATGTGCAACTTTGATATAATAATCTTAACCCAAATGTCATGACCCTAAGTTATTTGAATTTAATTCATTATGTTGATATACTCTAATTGAGAACTATTTGAGACATATTTTGTTATTCTACTTTGGTATTACAATTAGCGATCTACATTGATGCTTTTTAATTATAATAGTTGATATAATTATGGATTATATTTTAGTATAACATTTGATATTATTGATTAATGTGTATTGGTTCATTATTCAATTTGATGTATAATTTAAATGTTGTTATCAAATTTATTATAATTAGATGTCTAGATGCTACTAATAGTCTATTGGTTGACTATAAGGATAGCTACTTGAGCTAGGTTGTGATCAAAATTGAGGAATAGGGAAACATGGAGAATCAAGTAGATAAATGAAAAAGTGAAATTAAACATAAATTTGAGCCTATCATTATTAATGATTTAGTCATTATGTTTTTATTATTTGATTGTTGTATATTATCACTTTTTGATCAATTTCTTTAACTATTGATTTAAGTTAGTTCTTATTCGGTACAAACATATATTTATTTAATATTATCATTGATGATACTATCATTGCTTTAGTATAAGGTATTGAGGATAGTTATCTTCTAAGTGATTTTTATCATTTCCATGAATTTTGGTGTTGTGTATTTTTATTTAACTCTTTACTCATTGACTTTGACAGTTTGGTTGGTAATGTAACTGTATGTATCAATTGTGGTTCCAATATTCATCATATTTATATATTTCATAATTTATCTTTGGAATTATATGATATCTCAACTTGTTTTAAAAATTATGACTTAATGGTTTTAAAATAAACCTATTCAATTTCAAACTTGTGTTGAATCATCTTAAGATAACTATGCATTGAAATAACTTAGGCATAATGGTTAGTATGTTTTACATACCTTGCTTGGTATAATTATTTTTTCAAATTTTTATTTGTTTAAGTCCCTATTTTAGTAACTTAGGTTATGGAATCAACCCACATGAGAGCCATGGTAATTAGTTTGGTGTTTATGTTTAAGCCAATGACTTAGGGGTTGTGGCATTAGCTCACATTACCATGCAAAGGTGGTCGACAAACTCTAGTTGGTTTTAAAATTGAATTCACTAAATTTGGGAATTAATTTCTACAAGTTGAAAACCTTAGGGAATTTCTAATAAAATGTTTGGCATGATGGCCTATGGGAATGTGAAGTAGTTTTGCATGAGGAATTTTTAGAATTAGAACTACAAGGAATTAAAATTGGTATTCATGTAGGGATTGTTGAGATTTATATGGGGTTTGTTTTATTTATTAAGTGACTAGTTTTCTAAAAATATACGTGAAATTCTCATTTTTGGAGGCTAAAAGTGTATAAAACTATCGTGGTTGACTTTCATCAACCAAGTAAGTAATGTTTATAAAATTATGGGATTATTACTTTAAAATATATTAAAATGGTATGCATTAAGGATTTAGTTGAAACCTTAATCATTTTTAATTTTTTTAAAAAAAACCCTAATAAGGGCCATTGTGATGGTTTTATGTCCTTTTTGATGGATCCATTGAGAACATTTAGTGTTTTTTAGACTATGATAACATTTTTTTTCTTTGTAATAAAATGAATATGTGTGGTGTGAACATTTTGATTTTGTGTAGATACCCATAATGAGTTCATGGGTAAATGGTTGTTTATTTTTTTGGATTATGAAATTGACTGTGTTATTTCTTTATTATGAGGAAGATGTGTTTGTGTAATGTCAAACTCATATTATTCAAAAGTCTTATGGGTATTACATTTGATTATGTGTAATTATTTTTAAAATGATTACAATCAAGGTTATTTATTAGTGTTAAGTTTGAATTTGTTTGGATTTGAAGACTTGACATGGTTTTAATATAAGAAATTACAACCTTATATATGGTGACTGTGCATTTCATTTGGTTATGACTACATTTTTTTATTGATGGATGTGTTTTTTTTATGATGGTCATGTATTGAGTTAAAATACATATGACTTATGGTGATTGATTGGTTTATTATGGTGAATGTTGGTTTACTATGATAACACAATCTTACTATGACTAAGTTGGTTATTTTATTGAAAAATCCATGTCTTTATTGTGTTAAAACATAACCAACTTTTGATCTTGGTTTATTATTTTCAAAACCCTAAAAGGGTACATTTGGGGTTAAGAAAATTTATTAAAAGAAAATAAAAATAAAAATAAAAATAAAAATAAATAAATAAAGGCCTATTGGTTTTCTCAAACCATGGGTCTTTTTTGGGGAAAATAACCATAGGGAGTCCTCATAGGGGTTTGAAATAAATTTAGGGGTTTTGGGAATATATTATTATTATTGTTATAATAATAATAATAATAATAATAATAATAATAATAATAATAATAATAATAATAATAATAATAATTTTACTAGTTTGAGTTTGTATGAATATTTAATTTATCATTGTTTGACCTAGGGTTATGAAATCATGTTGAATTATTAAATTAAATATGGAGTTGATAATTGAGATAGTTATCATTCATGATTATATTAACCTATTTAGGGTAATAAATATATTTATTATTTAATATTTTTTAATTATATGAATGGTTTCAATTGAAACTTTGAGTTATTATTATGTTAAGTAAAGTAATTTTTTATTAATAATGTGACTTGAAGTTTTATGTAAGCTTTATTTTTAATTATCTGAGTTGTTATCTTATTTTTATGGGTTTTATTTTTAAATCTTAAATGTCTACTAAAATAGTACATGAAGACAACTGCAATAACATAGATTTATGAGCCATATTATCTTCTAAAATAGAATATGGCTAATAAATTGAGAAGCTCATAATATAGCTACAATCATAATTAGGTACCAAGTTAATATATCTTGGTGTTTTGATTATGTGTTTGGTTTTCATTCATTGGTCATTTATTGGTATGTTGTCAATCTTGATTTTTTAATAATCCATTCTCCACTAATTCTCTATTACCCTGATCTTTATCCAACTTATAGCTAGGGTGGTCTAGGGCCATTTATGTTTGGGATCATTGGGACTAGCAAGGAAGGATTAGTTTCATTATTTTGTGTGTAATGATTGGATTCATTTATTATCATTTTGAGTTATTTTAGTTGATTAAATTGAATTAGAATTATAATAGTTAAATGTAGTGTTATTGTCATAATTGTATTTAATACAAAATGATGTAACATGATATGTAAAATTATTCCTAAATTGATTATAATTGGTCGTCAGAATATTTGAATATCATGGCATTACTAAATTGATTGAAGATAATATTTGATCATGTTTATTTACTTATAATAAATACTTATAATCTTTAATTAAATTATGTAGCATTTTGAGTAGTGTTTTTCTCATATCTTTGACTATGTTTATAAGGCATTGGTTTAGTGATTGAGAAAATAATTTGGTATTTGATTGTGTATTAATCAATATTTGTCTCAAGTATCAATTATATTTTTATGATGGTTTGATTCATTATTTATTATAATATATGAAAAAGATACATAATTCTAGATATAACAAAGTTTTTTATGTGAATCTATCTATCACAAGCTTATTTAAGCTATGTAACAACATTAATTAGATGTGTTTACTTTTGTTATCTTTTGTATTGGATGAAGATGAAAGATATACATTTATATAAAATTTTATAATTCCAATAAATTATGAATCCTAATAATTACATGGAAGAATTAATAGAAGTATTGATACTTCATTAATGAGCAAACTATAACCTCATAGTTAGTTAAATAATTATTAATAACTAAATTGGCAAAGTAATGGATTAATTTTAGTTCAATGTTTATGAGAAGTAATAACTTGTTGTTTTTTGGAATAAATTTTATATCATAATAATTACCTAAGTAATTAATATGAATTTATCTACATAAGGACAATACTTTCATATCTCTTAATAATCACTTATATAGGACTATATGTATAGTTCCTAAATCAATTAATTATAATTTATTATCTTTAAAACTTAGTTAGTCTTATGTTATAATAAATTTGCAATGACAATAATTTACTTCATTTATAGTTCTTAAAAACATGGCTATTCCTATATAAACATCTTGTGATTGAGGATCAAGTGATCTATGTTCAGAATAGATCATTAAATATTATGTTAATATTTTCTTATTCTTAATTTATAAGAGTGGGATTGTGAACTTATGTTTTATTAATAATATTTTATCTTAGAATAGAGGCTTAAGCATATGAAATATTTAAATAATTAATTTAAATAATTAATTTAAATAATTGAACTAAGATTATAGACTAAGATAAAGGAAAATATTAGATCTATCCTAAGACATTAATGATTCTTAGGAATTCTAGTCTTAGACTTGTACCCTACCTATAAATGGGAAGATGTTTTGAAGAAAAAATTAAGCATGGTTATTGAAAACTCCCATTAATTTTGTGTACCTTAAGAATTTGATGTGTCCAACTCATTACATTAATTGATTATGATTTGAAATGGCATTCCAATACTTTTCATTGTTTTTGGAAATAGTCCTTTTCTATTGATCTCTATCTACTAGTTATGATTTTGATGAATCATACTTAATAAATCTTAGTAAGATGATTATTTTGTTGAATTTAAAGTTTCTCTATTTTTCTTATTGGACTTTACTGATATTATGCTTGAGGTACCAGTTATTTTATATATGATACATGTACTCAAATAAGGGTACGATTCACTAATGACTCTATTAGGAAGGACACAATATAGTATGTGGCTAGAGGTGAGTGGGTAAGACCACACTGACCCACTTTTATCATATTAATATGCAGTTAAAACTTACATCCTAAAGATGTAATTGATGAAGTATGCACTTAGTCTAATTCATGTGTTGGCTTTTATGCAATTACGAGTTCATTGCATGTTTCTATACTAAAATATGAGTGAATTATTTTGTTAATTTTTCAGTTATGTGTTATAAAAAAATTGGGGTCATGAAATCTTGGTATCAAAATTTGGATACTACTCTAGGGATCTTTAGGAAATGTTTTTTTTTATGATTTATACTAAGTCATTATTTGTTTCACCATATGATGGTGAGGAAAACATTTGGAATACTTGACAACAACCCAAAAAATGTTAATCTAGATAGAGGAAGAGGTATTAGGGCCAACATTCTTGAGAGAGAAGAACCACCTTGTAATAATGTTGACAATAATGTTGAAGGCCTTAACCATGAGGAAAAAACCTTAACATTAATTAAGAATTAGTTTTGAAGGGAATTATGACTGCATTAAATTCCCTTGAGAGTAAATTGGATACTTAGGAGAGAATACTAAATAATATATAGGGTGTTCCAACTGATAAACTTCTAGTTAAAGAGGAAAGATACGTGGATGAACTACAACTTTAGAATAATCCTGGTAATATGGTTGATAATATTATTAAGTAGCTCAATATGTTGTATCCACCAACCTTTTTTGTTAAGAAATTATGTCATGAGACTAATGCATGGTTAGTAAACCTACAAAATTATTTTAATCTACACAATATATCCTCTAATGTGAAGGTAAGGGTGTCAGCCTATTAGTTAGTAGGAGCTATAACTCTTTGGTGGAATCATCTATGTAATTTATAAAAGAACCAATGAATTTTACTTGGCATAATTTCGAGAGGCAATTGAGAAAAAGGTATCTTATTTGTAATTTCAAAGAATATAAAATCACTAATTTTCAGCTATTGAAACAAGAGAATATGACTCTGAATGAGTATGAAAACAAGTTTTTGAATGTGTTGCATCAAGTTAATTTCATGCATGATGAATATACTAAATTCCCTAATTTTAATTTAATAAATATTAATAAATGATTTGAATATGACTAATCCTAACACTGTAACTAAAACTATTAAATCTATGCATAGGATAAAAGAAAAAAGTACCTATTAATAATTATCTTGAGGGTGTAAGCCTAAAATTAGTTATTTTTCAAACCAAATTAAATTTTCCTATAGATATTCTTGGATATATTTTTATTATATTAGGCATGGATTGGTTTTAGTATCAAAATTCCAATATGGACTACTATAAAAAAGTTGTATATTCCTATAATGTTTTGGGAAAACTTGAAAAAGGAAAACCTATAGAAGTTCAAGATTTGATAAAACCAAAAGAACGTAAGCTAATATCAGCCTTGAAACTAAATATAGTAGTATATATAGGTTTTAGGTTGTATGTTATTTTTATGCAATAAATTTTCACATGAAATAATAATGGAATTTTAAGAACATTCATTGTTACAAGAGTTTTTGATGTTTTTCTAGATAAATTGCCTAGTTTGCCTCCCAACTGTGAATTTGAATTTTGTATTGACATAACTCTATGGGTATACCCTATATATAAATCACCTTATCACATGAATATAGTATATTTTTAAGATATAAATTCTCAACTAAAATAACTATTAGAAAATGGTAGTATTAGACCTTGTGTGTCACCTTGGGGTGCACTAGTGGTCTTTAAAAAAAATAAAGATGAAACTTTTCCATTAGGTATTGACTATCACATGATTAAAAAGGTTACCATTAAGAACCATTATCCTTTACCAAAGATAGAAGATATTTTTTTATCAAATGAAAGATGTAACTATATTTTCTATGATAGAATCAAGATCAGGCTATCACCAACTAAGAATCAAGGAAGAAGATATTCATATAAAAAAAATTAATATAAGGTATGAACATTATGATTTCACTAAAATGCCTTTTGGTTTGAATCATGCACATGCTACATTTATAAACTTAAAGAATAGTGTATTCAAGGATTTCCTAGATAGGTTTGTGATAGGTTTTTTATAGTATTCCTTGATGATATATTGATATATTCTAAGAATGTAGCTATGTATGAAAAATAGTTTTGCTTAGTGCTAAAAAGGCTAAGGAAACACAAACTATTTATTAAGGTATCTAAATGTGCTTTCTTTTGGCTTGAGATCCACTATTTGGGTCATATGTACATGAAATATGTAGTTTTATGGGATTGGTTAGTTACTATAAAAGATTTTTTGAAAATATTTCTAAGTTAGCTAACTAAATAACATCCTTGTAGTTAAAAGTTAATAAATCTATATAGACATATGAATGTGAACAAGATCTAATGAAACTTAAAGAATATTTAATTTGGCACCTATACTTGTTATACCTGATCTGAATGGAAATTTTGAAATATGTGTTGATGCATCTAAAGAATTCTTGGGTGGAGTCTTAACTCATAATTGTTTAGTTGTGTCTTATGAATCATGAAAACTAATGGACCATGATAAAAATTACACCAATAATTATATTGACATTGTTTTCATTATTCATATTTTAAATCAATGGAAACACTTTTTAATGGGTAAGAATTTTGAGGTGAAATTTGATCATCATAACTTAGTATATTTGTTTTCCTAGGATGGCCATAATGCATGTCAGTGTAGATGGATAGAATTTTTAAGTTATTTTAATATGAATATTTCATATGTAAAAGGTAAGGAAAATCATGTTATTGATGCACTCATATAATGCATGTACCTTCCTACCTTTACCATGCATAATAATTTCATAAATCATTAATTGGAACACAATGTTCTAATAAAATTTTCCAATATGTAAGTGAAAATTTTTCTTATAAACATTTTGAAAAGATATTTTTGATATTTTTGTTGATGTTTTTGGTTTAAACACATACAAAAATAGATTTTACTTACATGAGTCTCATGACTTAAGGAGTATTTTTATGAAATAAGTGCATAAAACACCTCATTTCACTCATCCATGTGTCACAAAGATGACCCATGAACTTAAAAGGTTGTAATACTAGCCTGGAACGAAACATGAAGTTGTTGAATTTATGCCAAAATATTTGGAATGCCAACATGTGAAAGCTAAATATTGCCATCTAAGAGGATTTTTGTACCCTCATGATGTATCGAGAGGTAAGTGGAATGTGATTTAATTGTATTTCATAGCTGGTTTTCCAAAATCCAAAATTAAACATGATGTTATTTTGGTTATAATTTATAAATTTACAAAAGTTGGTCATTTAATTACTATAAATTTAAATGATGATGCATTTGTGTTTATTTCTTAGTTTGTGAAAGTGTAATTCCCATAATTTACAACTCAAACACATAAAAAATGACACCATTTTTTAACACTCTAGCAAACACACTAACTCCTATGCATACAAACATAATAACACTAACATGACATACAAACTCAAATAAATGTAAAAACATGATGTCACCAAAAAATTGTGATCCAACCAATTATACTTCGATCTACTACATAAAATAAAAGGCACAAAGAGTCAAGGATGAAATACTTCATGAAATAGTTATTATCAGTTTAGGCACTAATTGTCTAACCCAAGGTGAATCCCAAAATATTTGAATTCATGCTTAGACACTTAAGGCTAGACATGTTTCAATTCTCCTTACGAATTTCCCTTAAACCCCACACTCAAACATAAAATAAAATTTAAGTACAACTTCAAAAATAAGGAAGGATCAAATCTTATATCAATTAATATTCAAAAGTATAAATTTAAGAATAAACACAATCATATGAAAAATTGGGCCAATGTTATAGTTAAACAAGTCAAAATTATTATTAAGGTTCTATAGGGATAAATAGACTATAAAATAATGGTAGAATAAACACTTGAAGAAAGGTTTACACTATCATAAAGTAATGGATAAATTTTTTATGATAATATCATTACAACCAAAGTATTGTTTCAAGACAAGGATAATTTAGATGAAGAAAAATATACCAGACCAAAAAACACTTAATGATATTTTTTGTCATTCCCTAAAAAAAAACAACAAAAAGGGTTCAAGGAGGACTCTCTAAAAATATCAGTGGAAATAAAAAATATATGAAAGGTTATACATCAATATGAAACTCAGATTGAGAGGTTACAACTTTATATTCAATAAATGTTAATATGGACAATTATTGCAACACCCTTAACATAACAACTTCATAAATTAAAATTAGAAACAACATAAAATCTATGATTAATTTTAATTTTTAAAAATTTCATTAAAAATAGAAAAAGACAAATAAATATAAAACCAAAATCTCCTAAATTAATATGAATGTAAAAATATTTGTAAACAACTTTCATTTCTAATGGAACCAATTTCTAACCATTTATTGGGCATCAATTCTAGAGCACATACACTAAAAGATTATAATGGTAAAAACGATTTTCCATGTGAAAGTATTTTAGAATTGAGGTACTATTTTAGATCAAATGAGCTAAAAACTAATGACTTATCAAAATTCAATTCTCTTAGTTAGTGGTAACTATGATCAAGGCTTAGATACCAAAGTATACCATTTTGGCTATTTTTAAAATTTGATTTTTGAAGGGTAACTATAGGCTAAAACATATAGAAACATTTTTCCACTAGAGAAATAAATTAGTGAATTATATTATTTAATTTTAAAAAAAATATATATATCAATTTATTATGATTAAAATTAGATTATTAATTCCACCCAATAATGTAGTACCAACAATCATGCTTAATAAAGGGGAATATTTATGATTTTGATGTATTATAATGGATTAAGGTTTAGTTCATTTGACACAAGATTAATTTATATAACTTATTATATTCATTAATTTATTAATAATTTCAATTTTTAAGGAAGTCAATTCAATATATTAAGCTCAATTACAATCCTTTTTATATAGTTAAAACTTCCATTGATTCATTATAAACTATGAGAATACAACAAGTCTAAATCCATATTTTTAAAGTTATTGCTAGTTTTAGTTATCAAGATGCATACTTATGATTAAAGAAAATTACATTACATAAATGATTTTATGTAAATCTATGGATTTATAAATTCAATCCTACACAAGAATTTTATTTCCATAATGGCATGATATCATTGATAGAAATAATAATTTAAAAGATTCCAAAAACTATTAAATTATGGAATAAAAAAGAACTCTTTTATTGTAAAATAAGATGCATTAATTTTATTTAAACAACTAAATTATAACATTATAATTCCATAAAATTATTGAGTTACATACACCACTACATTTATATACTTTAACATGACATCAATTATTTACAAACCATCTAATATCTACCCCCACTTATGGGTTAGAATTATAAATACCTCTTCATAAATCATGGAATAATAAATAAGGCATTTCAAAAATCTCATTTATATGTTAACTTTTACAACACAAAAGATATTAAATTCTTGTAATCTAAATTATATTGGTACTCATCAACCTGCACTAGGACATAGTCAATAAAGGGGTCATATTATGATGAGTGAGATACTTCTCCCTCATAAATAATTCATTTTTCCAAATTAGAAGGAAAATTAAAAAAAAAAAATTAAGCAACAAAACATAACATATTTGTGATAAATTAACATACTATGCATCAACAAATGTTAATCTTATCAAGACAAAAATTATCTAGTCAGTACCCAAGCTCATCATCAACAAATATAGATAATTACAATTTTATTACAATAATAACATAATATACCCATATGAAATGCTAAATAATTAAATCACACTAACATAAAAAATAC